>CM061046.1:61236552-61803042 GCA_030762985.1 Adelphocoris suturalis
GATGTAGGCACCTACCAAAATTAATAAAATAAAATATTACACTTGACTACTCCCTCCGAATGTAACAAGAGCTGATGTCAAAAGTCAGAATCTAAGTATATTTACAAAGACGTTTTCGCTGCAACAGTAAATTAATTAACTTAAATAATACCCCTATATAACTACATTTTAATAGTCCGTTAGTATGTATCAAAAGTTATAATTAACTCGATTTCTTCAATATAGAACTCCTTAAATATATCGGCGATTTTTACTGTGTTCACACTGATTTTCATTCACCCTCGTGTTGACGTTCTTTTTTCGTTCCAAAGCCCTTAGTGAGCGAACGGATGAACGTACGGATGCAATCTAGGTGGTTTCAGACAAATCTTCGGAATGATATATATTTATGTATCATTGTCAATCGAAAGAAAAAAAATAAAAATTTTCTTTCCAACGAATTTTTGTAACTAATGAAAGTATTGAAATTGCTCCAAATTTGAAAATGAAATTTATTTTAATTTCTTCATAGAAATCGTTTTATGGCATTCTGAAACGATTCCTGGACTCTAAACTTTTATGTGTACATTTATTATATCTAATAAAGAATGTATGTATAGCATTTTCACGTCAAATTGGAGGTTTTCCATTTCAAATTGGAGGTTTTACACATCAATTTTGAGGTTTTACACATCAATTTGGAGGTTTTCCATTTCAAATTGGAGGTTTTCCATTTCGAATTGGAGGTTGACGGAAATGTTGCGTTTCATTCGCTAATTTGTTATTGCTTTCCCAGAATTGAATCATGTATTTCCGTCAACCTCAAATTTGAAATGGAAAACCTCCAATTTGAAATGTAAAACCTCCAATTTGAAATGTAAAACCTCCAAATTGATGTGTAAAACCTCCAAATTGATGTGTGAAACCTCCAATTTGAAATGGAAAACCTCCAATTTGACGTGATAATGCTATATAAGTATATGTGTATACCAATGTGTATAATATGACATACTCGTATTATGTGCAATTCCAGACGATATCTACACTCTTGTTAGAATTGAGATTAAAAAATCCTATTTTTCGCCAACAAATCAAATGGAAGAGAACTAAAAAATTGTTTTTTCTTGGTCCATCCAAAGGTTCAGTATTGAAATTAATTAACCAAAAGAGTCAAATTCGATTTTTAATGATCTAGAAAAAATAGTCAGCAAGACCCCAACCAGTGATGTGAGGCGTAAATTACAATCGCATCTTGATAGAATCTCCGGTTGGTGCGACGATTTTCGCATATCGATTAGCCCTCGATAGACGGTTCACTCTTCGCCATGAACGATTGATGGATGGGTTGACCTTCAACGGAGCCCAAATTCCAATCAAATCGTCCACCTAATACTTGGAAGTGTATTTCGATCAAAAATTAACATGGAAAGTCCACATCAAACACCTTGTACACAAAATAAGATGCAGAATACGACGACTAAACTATATACTTTGAGCAAAATTGTAATATTCAATGAATGATAAAGTTTAAAAAAAAAAGCAAGACCGCAAGACGCCCCGCCGACTATGATGGATATTAAGAGAAATTAAATAGCATCCACTTGCTCTGGGGTTGTCGTCAGCTCGTAGCTCCTCTTGTTTTGCCCCACATCGCCACTTCCTCCCCCTACGGGATTATTCTTTAGAAATCCCCCTTTTGAATACGCCAGGATTTCCATATTCGAACTTTTTCAACCGAGTTAACGTGCAGTTGATACACATCTCGTCTGGTCTCTTTCTGTATTGGTTTTTCTTTGTCAACCCTCAAAGGACATTGTGAGAGCGAGAATGTTATCGCACATATGTGGGTATGTAACAGTCAAAACGACGGCGGGGAAAATACTCGGAAGAAGAGGATGAAATTGGTTTACATTCGTGACAAGAAAAGTTCATTAGAAATATCAGTCCGATCAGACACTCTACTCGTGAACCACAAGCCATTCAATTGGCATGAATATAGGGGTTGATCACACAGGAGAAAATAGTCGGAATTGAGGAGTTACAAAAGATTATAAATAAGAAAAATATCCTAGATCGTCTACAAAATCATGTTTAGTCATCGAGGAGAGACCCGAATAGTGATGGATTGTCCTGATCTACATTTTCATAGAGCAACATACAATCATCCGCCCTTAATCGATAAACTTGGATGATTTATGCACTTTACATGAATGTCGAAGACTTTTACAAGACATCAGGTAACTTTCGTTTCGGGCCATCATTTTGTTTCTGTTTGAAATTTGGAGCCCCGAGTCAATCCGTTAAAATAGTATATATCTGGATAATAGGAACTCTGGAAATGTCTTCTTTTCTTCTTGTTGAGCAAGAAATACTTGATTCTCTTTTCCATTTAATTCATTTTCCTAGATTTTATTTACCGCGCATTTTTTTGGTAGGATCACTCGCCGAAGATCAAATATTACGAGTAGATATTGAAATTGAATTTATTCAACTAAGAGTTGATACTTTACCACTCCATTATTTCGTGCAAGATGCCGAATCCCAGGCGAAACTAGTAGGAAATCGACTTAAAATAAACTTGAAGAAACCATACACTTCAAACATTTCTTCACCCTCAACCACCAAATACTTCAATAGCAACCAAAATTAATATCTTCAATATTTTCACTGGAATTCTGTCGGGTCTTGGTGTCTTCTTATTACTCATTGACATCACTGCCTTTTATAATTCGCTTCTCGTAATCAACGATATCCCCTCAATCCTTACTTCTATGGACATTCGGGTTTCAATGTTGTGAGCTGGAAAGAGCTCTCTTCAACTTCTGTGGGATTTCCGACGTTGGGTTCATTCCTTTCATTTCTGCAGAATCAATTCGTTCCATAGTCCCCACATGCGGTTCTCAATAACATCGCTCAGTTTTTCCCACTTCTGTGCCTTACTCCGTAGTGTATCTATATATCTATCTGGACCCGTCTTTCCACTCTATAATGCAACGGATTTGAGCTGAAAGTCTGCCAAACCTGTACTGGCTCTGTGTGCTAGTCTCCGATGCCTGAAACAACTTTTCCTGAGGTCAGATATTTCCTAGTTCCAACACCTGGTTTGCAATCCTTTATTGCCTTTTTTTCGTATTCGCAGTTATGCCTTTGACAGCAGCCCCATTTTCGCTGTCACTAGCAGCATGCTTCAGAAGCTCTACACTGCTTTTTTCTTTCAATGCCCCTTTTTCCGAAGTATGGTGGTATCCAAGATGTCTGCATCCAACTGCTCTACAGTCCAGCGAGGGCTGGCACAGTTCCTTGTGTTGATATCTCTTCGCCAATCTGGAATTGGATGTATGGGTGGTCACCTGCAGAGTAATTCACCAGTACTAGCCAGTCATGCACCTGTGCAGCTATCCGTTGAGACTTCATTGTTTTGACCTTGGCTACGACAGAAGCAAGTAGTCTCAATTGTGGCAGGTATTTAGCAGTAGGTTTTGAATTTAGTTTACTCACCTTTTGCCAATGTCTTTTCTTCAACATTTGAGAACAGATTTCATTATTAGAAGAGCATTTTTCATCGTGGTTCCTCTGCCGTTTCAGAGAAGCATTTAAAAAAATTATATTGGCGAACGCAACTACGGAATCGAAATCAGATTCGTTATTTTCATAGATTTGCATTATTTGATTGTTAGGAGAATTTTCTAATAAGTAGTTCCTGACTGTAATACTTCCTCTCATATGACGCCTTTGGAGCTGTGAGTCCCAGACCGCGATATTTCGACCATATTACGCCTATGGTCGAACTTGAACTAACTTGAACCCAATAAAATTAATTTCGTATAAATTGATTTTTGTGTGTGTAATTTTAATGCCAACTACCCTCAAAAGACTGTTGCTGATATTGGACATGATATTCTGATCATGAATATAACAGCAACGGAATATCTAGCCAAATCGCCTTTAGAATAATGATAATACCATTAACATCATGCAGTCACTTAATTCCCCGTTTTCACTAGCTTGCACAAACAGTAATTCAATTAAGACGATAAAATTTATGTTTAGTTAGATTGATGGGCGATATAATAGAGAGTTCCTAAACGATAAGTCGATTGGGATAAGGTGCTTGGGGATTGTATCATCTGGGGCGAGCTACAGCGGATGGTAACCTGATAAAATCAAGTTGGTCGAATTAGCATTTCATCTTAGGGTGACGCTACTTATCTTCAAGTAACGCTGAACTACGAAGAGGATTTTCCCGCCTGTCTCGTGTGTTCAGTTTCCATCATTTCTAAGTTTCCTAGTTCTTTTCTTATTTACGAAAAGGTTTTGCTATGGCAGATTGTGAAAATTAATGAACAAGAAAATGAATACAATTTTCATTAATCGTGAATACCAACAAGAAATGAATATCACTGTTATCTCTGGACCTTGGTGCAACACCATACTATGAAAATTTTTAGCGAAAATTGCTTTATGCTTTCAAATGAAAGGTCCAATTGTCATCTTTCAGTTCCGCGAACAAAAAATATCGCATTGTTACTAGGTAACAAGAAAACTTGAATGGCCAATACTATGTCAGTCGCCTAAAATACTACTGCAACAAGGTACTAGGTATATAGAGATAGGATTTTGTTGCACCAGTAATATTGGTCGTCGGGGTGATAAATATGTGTTCAATGTGAGTTCAACAAGATACCAACTCGACATAGTATTTCGTAGCACCCATAATTGGGTGCGTCAGTGGCCTATTTTTTAGTGTAAAGTAATATTAGAGAGTTTTTGTTCTTCCCGTAAGATTTTCTCCCGTTGACGTGTAGAGCAGCGTCTAGAGCAAGCAGCTGGAGATGCTAGCTCTTCACGTGATTTTTACGCGTATTTCTACACGTATACGTGAAAAACCAAACGCTAACGTCACGTTAACGTCTCTTTAAGTGTTTCAGAAGCTGTTTTACATTTATTGCTTAGGTACCTTAAATGGCTGAATTTTGTAGCGAGCACTTCACCTCTCGACTTGTTGACCAACCAACGTGTTGTTGGCAACCACACAGTAGTTACCTTTGCTGATAACTGCGTAACTGCGGTTACCTTGGTCACACTGATTACCGGCAACTGTTGTTACTTTTGCGTCAGGCTATGATGACTACCCGTAGGCCGAAATTCCAACGAATGCATTTTCCCGTGCACGTGTAGATAGGCCTTTTTCCCGTACACGCGTAGTTCTACACGTTGACGTGAAGATTCGCGCATGCGCAGTTGGTATTTCAGTCTTTTCACGTACACGGGTAGAAAATTACGGGAAGAACAAAAACTCTCTATTATCTCACTCCAGATAACCATTGGCGGATATATCTGTGTTAACAAAATACGACACAGCCAATTACTGTATTAATTTTTCACGTCCGACCGACATTTTTCACTTATCCTGCGTGTTCGCTTTTCAGTTTATCTACCTTTTACTGTTAATAGCTAGCTGCACATTCTTACATTAATTTTGAGAATTTTGAGATTTTTTTTTTTTTTTTTTTTTTTTTTTTTTTGATAAAGTCAATATTATGTTTAGTTCCTGCTGTAGTTTTCGACGAGATTTTACACAAAACAATAGTTTTTCAATTATTTCAGTTGTATACCAAGTCAGATATCCCTCAATCTGCAGCGAGTAACAAAATACTATGTCAAGTTTTCCCGGGAGAATGAAGGTCAGAAAATCATTAGAAACATGTCTTAGGAACAAGGATTAATGGTAATTTATTTGCAGTAGTCACTTTGTCTGTGAAACTTTGGACAGCCGCACACGGTAAGGTCACATTTTTGATCAAAACTTCAAATGCGATTTTCTCAAAATGGCGTTTTTTGACATAGTACGGTGTTGCACCAAGGTACAGATCTATGTGTGAGGTTACTTTGCGGTAGGGAGGAAGAGATGTGATTGGTTGGTTCGGGATAAAGCGTCTTATGTTTAGGTGAAATAAATTTGTCTTATAGGAGATGAGGGCACATGCGCAGTAGTGTTTTCCGTTCACGATAAGGCGCCTCATCTCTATCTCCCTATCTCTTTAGGAACTCTCTAATGAAATGTAAATCTACCTATCCATTTGGGAAAGGTCTGCGTGATCGGAAGATCGCTTGCTCTACATATTGAGTTTCCCCTCATCTTTCCTAGCAGGACTTTGATATTTCAGCGCTAGAAATCAATTTAACCCACCGTCGCCCGCCCGCTCTAAATATAATGTCGCGGGGGGGGGGGGGGGGGGGGGGGGGGGTGTAGTGTAATTTTCAATTTGCATCGCCTTGTAAAATAGTTGCGGGACCTCTGTGTGTGTGCGTCGCTATTTTATATCCGCAGCAGGAGGTGAAGTGGAAGGTGGGGGTGTCGGTGCATCAAAGGGATATCGCCGGACAGCTGCTTTGAAGCCTTACCTTGCCGTATAAATTTCATCGAGTATAAATACACCCTACCTACCCGTCCTCATTATTTCGTGCAAGAGCGAGAAATATTGTGTCTTGTCTTAGGAAGGCTCTCTCGTATTAAACACTCCGCGTTCCAAAAATGATTTGAGTCGTGAAATTTGGATAAAAATAAAATTGAAGCTAGTTCAAGAATCTTGAATTTCCGTTGTGGGTAAATTGATTTTGAACTTTACCAAAAATATTCAAGAGAACGAAAACGTTCCAGTCATGCAGCATGATCGTATGAGCGAATTTTCATAAATAGGGTGAAGTGGGGTAATTCCGTACCAAAATTTCAATGGTGTAACCTTAACCTCGCTCAGCTATGCCTCAATTACTGCTAAAGTATTTTTTTTTTTTTTTGCAAAATGTAGGCATTTTAATGCAGATTATAAATGCTGGATTGATATTCACCCCACCAAAAAAAATTGGGGGTGGGGGTGGGTTTTGGTGTTATGTGTACTCCATTTTGAACTTCTTCAGTGCCCCAGCTCTATTTTATTTAACGGCCTCTTTATACACATTTCCCCACCAAAACTAAATGTGTGAGCGACTCTGGTTTCACCCTGTAATCAACTCAGGTTGTTAATGGGCAATAATGGGGAATCTGCCCATCTCGTCGAGTTAATCACTTAAAAAAGTGATGAAGGAACGGGTCGAAGCGAGATCGGAACCCCGAAATAGGGATGACCCTTACCCGTAGGTTGAGATCCAGCCGTATGGATCTCTTCTTTTCGCTGGCAGATCGAAAGGAGATCTGACGTTGTATAATTATTGTACGAAAAATGGAAAAGTTCATTATAGCCTGATGAGGATGAGAATTTGGGGGAATGAGGCAAAAATGTGAGCGGGGAGAAAGACAGAGGAACGATTCAAGATTCCAAGAACGGAAGGAAGATTTTTTCCTTCTTCCAAGGAACGGATCGGCCAGTTCCGATCCATGAAACCATTGGAACTGCCCATCCCTAAAAATGTCATGTATTTATTATTTATTTATTCACCCAAAAAAAAAAAAAAAAAAAAAAAAAAAAAAAAGTTTTTTCCATTTTCTTCAGTGCCCCAGCTCTATTTTTTTGAACGACCTCTTTATACACATTTCCCCACCAAAACGGGGTAAATGTGTGAGTGGCTCTGGTTTCACACTCTAATCAACTCAGGCTGTTAATGGGCAAAATTGTAAAAAGGCCAGTAATGAAAAAACAAAATGGCGTATCCAAAAATTTTCTATCACGGTTTTTTTTCGGTAGAAACAACTTCTTTTCTCAAACAAGTGCTAACAAGGGGAGGTGGAAGGAAGGGAGAAGACATTCGAAAATCCAGTCATCATTTTCACCCTTCTGGATTACGCATTTGCCCCGTTCACACAACTATCCTACTTCACCTTAATCGTATTGTATCATGTTTCATTGATTTAAAACTTCAGAATTTTGAGTGCTAAGTAATTGTTAACTACCTATTTTATGGCAAAAAATTCGTTCGAAATAATATTCTGCGTTTATAAAAAGATTTTGGTTTTTTATAATTTCTTTGCTGTTTTTTCCTATTTTGTTGGCAAATATTAATGAAATATATGAATATTTTTCAGCATGGATTACATACATCAATATTCTTCAGCATACATTTAACACGGGAGGGAATCGCGACTGACGTAGTTGAATGAAATGTCATGTTGAACGAATTTAATTAATATTTGCTAAACAATCAATAAGAACTGGAAAAAAAAATAATCCAAAAATGTTTTTGGATCTCAGGTTATTATCTTGGACTATATATTATCTTCGTTAATCGATTGTTGGTCACATGCTACGATCGACCATCTCTAGTCCTGGACTATCAAGAGAAACTCTTATTGCTTCGGTAGCTTCTACGCAGGCGCTAACGTGAATTCCTTGTGACGGTCATAACTCGGTCAATGTTGAACGGATTTCGGTAAGATTTTCAGGGATGATGTGAGTAAGGTCCCTTGAGGTCCCATAAGACAGTCATCATAATTGCATTAGCGGTACGCTCTGCGCATGCGTGAACGAAACATTCTTGTACGTACGTCTAACACTTCGTCTTGCAACAGCCGTAATTTCCACAATTTTGATGCGATTTTCTTCAAATTTGCCAAAAAATATCCCCAAGGATGTTTTAATCATAAATTTAGATCAAAATATTAATGAAATCCTGTAAATCCATTAAAAACTCCTTCAGTTTTGATCCGATTTAGACGAAATTTTGAGGGAAGATGCGGACTACATCCTGGATGGTCCCATATTAAAATCAAAAATTTCCTTATTAATTTCATTTATTATATGTACCATTCAGCTTCCAATTTCCCACCTTATTAATTCCCTGATGCCAGAACCTGTCGTTTCTAGTTTTCTGGAATTTAATGGTGACGTACTGTGAAGGTCACGAGGAAGCTCATGTGCCATTTCCTTGGCAGTGTTTTTTCCTTGAGATTTATCTGTACGTGCACGGGAGCCTTTAGAGCTACTGGCGACAGAAAGACGAGCGAGTCCCGGCAGATAAAAGAACGTGTGTTCTCTCCGCGCAAGGAGAAAATTGCATTCATGCGCCGGCGCCGGCGCGGCAGTCGCCCCGCTGACGACGTCGCGTGACGTTAAATATAGACGTCAAGTTACGCCATCGGATCCGATGCTCGGCTCAAATAGACGTCCGGCTGGTTTACGAGCGTCGTGTTTCCGCCCCATCAGACACAACACGGATTGCGAACGTGGAGCGATGAACCGTCAAGGGCGCCGCGCCGCGCCGGCCGTACCGCCACCGACCTGCGATCTGGTGTTCTCCTAGGAAACTAAAGCCGCCCGCACCGGTGAACTACGTAGGTACCTTTAGGGATATCAGATTCTTCAAAATGAATCAATTTAAATCGTATTGATTCTTTTAAAATCAATCAAAAAGAATCGATACTTTTTAGTGGATTTAGAACTAAAATGATTCCAACTTTTAACCAACTAAATTTCTACGGAAATATTGTAACAAATTTTTCACAATTTTCAATGATAAATCTTTCAAACTTGGTAGATACCTAACTACATTGTTCATGAGCAGTATGTATTCGTATTAGGTACTCAATTTCTAATATCGTATAAGGTACCTACTAGGAAATATGCAATATTTCATGAACTTTCTATCACCTTGAGCTCTTTTTACCGACTTCATCCAGCAATATAATTTGTTCATAGATGGGAAAATGTAACGATATGTATATCAAGAATCAAAGCTTATGAAACAATAGTACCTAACTATATTTCAAAAACATCCCATAAAACAAAGGCTTCTTTAGGTACTTTTATTTCTACTGTAAACATAGGTATTTACCTAATTCTTCTTCAACTTTAATTACCAACGTTTGTGGAGGTGGTTTTTCATTATGTCTGTTCATCCAGCTGTTGAAAAGAATCGGCCTCCGATTCTCGAAATTTTGAATCGATTCTCCGATACTTAAAAAATAAAAATAATCCAAAAGTATCGATAAATTTTTAAAAATAATCGATCCTTTAAAGAATTGATTCTTTTTTACCATCCCTAGGTACCTTTTCACTAAATTGAGCTTCAACAATAGGGTGCTCGCTATTTTGAGAAAGGTGGGATTTTTATGACCTCCACCCGAAATTTGGTTTAAAAGTCAAAAAAAGACTCCTGAATTTTTTCAGATTTTTTGCATAACAAAAACCTACGTCGGTCCTAGCTCGATTTTGGTTTTTGAAATACCCTTTTTTGACATTGAAAATAGAGAGTTTTTGTACTTCTCGTATTCATTTTCTCGTATACGAAAATGGCCTTTCCGAAACGAGAAGAGGTTTTCGTAACGTGGAAACGCTTTTCGGAACGGGAAGAGTCAGCTTTACTCGTGCTCAGCTTTTTCGGAATCGTAATTACGAGACGAAAACTTGACCTTCCTCTAGGATAACACTCTAGAATAACTTAGCAACTATCATGCAGTTGGCATGGATACACATACACACCCGACAAAATCTCCTGAATTTTCCCCGTGCCGTATTTTGTTGTTGGTTTAACCTTTGTATTTGTCTTTCTTTCGTGTTTTTTCCCCGCACCTCAACCAGAAAGGTCATTAGTGGCATTTTGTTCATGCTTTTGAAGTTTTATCAAAGATTTCAGCTTTAACATTTTCAAGGATCATTTCTGTTTCAAGATTTCGTTTCAAGGTTCATTTTACACGTTTTAAAGATTTGTGTTCTTCGTGGCAGAATCATTTTCATATGATGTAGAGGTAAGAGGTCGTTGTTTCTTAATTCATGTTATATTTTGGAAATTGTCCTCTGTGACAATTGAATTTTGAGCAGTGATTCACAACACGAGTCACGTTAACGTCCCTTTAAGATTTCTCTTTCGGGTTTACGAAAACTCAACGAGAAATCAATGCGAAAAGGTTAACATTCATCGTACTCGCTCTAACACCTTATTTTCGGGTTTATGAAAAATACCAATACGAGAAATGCAAAAACTCTCTAAAGTCTTAGTCGACGGGTGAACCGGAAATTTTATTACGCAAAGACAAAACGTCACGCAACCTATAAACAAGTAAGGTGTTGTTATGACTGTGTATACTAGCCACTGTGTATACAACTGGCTTGTGCTCGAAACAAATTTTACAAAATGAAGTCGGATGATACTGCTAGTTTACCATCAAATTACTTCTGGGGAAACCAAATATGGTTAAACTGAATATCGTTGTGCTCGATGGTCTCGTTAATCGTGCTATGGGCACATTGCAGTACATAGAATATGTTAATGAACCGAGTACTCTGACTGAGACATTTTCAATGCTCATAGCTCCTCTCTCATAAGAGAGAAAGTACGAGCGCCTGACGCGTTTTTATAATTTATTTTTGCCAATATCAGATTTTTGAATATAACTTTTACAAACGTCTTTGTAGAATTGTGATACTTCGTATACCTACGTTTTTGGGGTCGCTGAACTCAAATATGCAGCCAAAACAAGTCTACAGCAATAAATTTTGACATTTTGGAATCTCGAAATCATGTCAAAAAATGTAAATTTTTCAAAATTCATTGTAAAATTATGAAAAATTCGTGTTTTTACGTAATTCTATTACAATTTGATTTTTTGACAGCAAATTCGAGCTCAGAGGCTCAAAAACATAACAACACAAATTTTCATAATTTTACAATAAATTTTGAAAAATTGTCATGTTTTGATATGATTTTGAAGATTTTGAGATTTCAAGCTATCAAAAGTTGTTGCTGTCGACTTCTTTTGACTGCATATTCGAGTTTAGCGACCCCCCAAAAACGTAAGTACACGAAGTTTCACAATTTTACAAATAAGTTTGTTAAAGTTATATTCAAGAGTCTGATATTGGCAAAAAAGCGCATTTCAAAAACCAAATTCGAGCTAACGGCGTAGGTTTTAGTTATGCAAAAAATCTGAAAAAAATCATTGGTATTTTGTTTGACATTTTAAACAAAATTTCGGGTGGAGGTCATCAAAATTCCACCTTTCTCAAAATATCGGTTACCTTATTTCCTGTCATGAAGCATGAGCGTATGAGGAAATGTTTGTAAATTATCTATTAGGTATTTCATGTTCCATTGTTTTTAAATTTGAGCACTTTGAATGCAAAGAAATTATTAACTAACTAAATACCAATTGTAGGTATAGCAAAAACTTCGTTCTTTGTAATTTTAGAAAATGTTAATAAAAAGGCCTGTCTGTCCTGAATTCAGTTTTTTATTTTTCTCCTTTTTTTATATTTCTTCCCAGGAACTGGGGCTTTATCAGGGAGCTGCTAACAATTGGATTTAAAATTAAATAAATTTTGAGTTTTTGAAAGTCCATGACATGTCCTGAAAATTGGCCGTGGGCAACCAACGCGTTTCTTGTAACCGAAAAAATGAAATTCTAGTGCACTTCGCGCTGTGTTCAAACGAATGGGGAAATGTGCGATTCTCGCATTTTCACGATGTTTTTCCAAGTTGGTATTAAGAATATCAATAAACAAACATAACGTGATTAAGCGTAAAAAAATACCCATAAGTCATTTATTATATGTGGCAGTTGAAGATCTTGAAAAACTCAATATTTCAACATTGGCGCACTTTCTGCGCGTGATTACGTTATCGCGCACTCAAAACTCGAGTGATAGGTAAGTTCTACATGACATTGTATGTAGATTTCGAATTTGCAATAAAAAATGTGGGTTCCCATTCAAAAATGGAAGTTAGGCGTCGTAATGCCACTGTGACGCGTGATAATCTAATGGCATTTAAAAAATAAAAATTCAAAAATTAAAGTTGTTTGATATAGTTTTGTTTTGTTTCAGGTATGTTTGCTGTGATGTGATTTGTTGCTGAGTCGGTAAGCAAACTAAAATCATGTTAATAAATCAGGGGTTTTCACATTATGTATCTTCCCTCCAGGATTTTAGAAAGCGGTGTATCCGAAAAAGACAAATTTTGTGTTTTTATGAACCTCCTATTCTATGACAGTTTATTTCATGAAAAATTGGGTTCCCTGATGTAATGCTTTTTAGTCATTTCAAAAACATTTTGAAATGACTCCACCACGGCCTATTTTTAAAGATTTCCAGCCATGCAGCATGATCATATGAACGAATTTTCGTAAATTATTGTATTATGTTAACGTTGAATTATTTTGATTAGTAAGCACTTTGAGCAAAAATTTTTAAGTATCAATTTCATTGCGGAAAACTTGTTCTACAAAACTCACTTATTCATACAAAATTTTGGGACTTTTAGAGATTTTTGCAGTTTCATCTTTTTTTTTAGAAATTACTAATTTAATTAAAGTATATTTTTCAGGAGAAATTATGCTGGAAAATGTACTCCAATTTCATTAATAAGTGATAAAAAGTTGAAAAAAAAAAAATAAATAAATAAAATAATAAAAGAAAATGGAAAGAATAAAAAAAAAAGTTGGTTAGCAAAAAAAAAAGATAAAAAGTGATAAAAAAGTCGAATGGCTAAAGGTTAATGATAAAAAGTTCAAAAACTCTAAAACTCCTGAAAATGTTGTTTAAATAAGTGAATTTTTGATAAAACTTTTGATAAAAGTTTTTTTTTTGCCATAAAATTGTTGTTTGAAAAATTTCTAGTGTTCATGTTTCAATTTGACCTATATGTTGTGTTCAAAGTGTGCTGTACAACGAACTCATCCTTTCTCATGGCAGGATTGATTTTTTGGCGTGAGAACGGGTTTTTTAATCTCAATCCAAGAACACTTATTGTAAGCAATTACACACACACTCCCGTTAAAAACCAGCAGTCGTTTCAGAATGCTAAATACGGTTTTCTATGGAGAAATTTTGAGAATTTATTTTTTGGATTTTTCGGAGCCATCGCAATAGTTTTATTTTCCACAAAAATTAGCTAAAAGGTGATATCCTTTTATTTTTTCAGAATAGATATCCTGTGGTTGCACGATGAATTCCTTAAAACAGGTAACGTGAAAATTCTTACAAACTTGGGTTCCTCCTAATACACTGAGGGCGGATTTCTTCGAAAAATTGAGCCCTGAGGCGTTTCGTAACCTTTCGCTTCTTGAAATATTGAGATCGCCTTCGGCGGAAAGATCTTATCCATAATAATGAACAGTTTTTCTCGCGGTCTCCTCTGAACCAAGACCTACGGTGTACAGGCCGCATTTTCACTTCCTTGCATTTTTTCAGTTTTTTCTCGCATTTTTAATGCTCGAACGTGAAGAAGGCATAGCGCTTTTTTCCAAGGTCAACTGAGAATGTTGAAGAGGAATAAGTGCAAAAACAGCGCATTCTGGCGGAATACAGTTTTATTAAGTCTGTTAGGTTAGGGCTCCTAGGGGTTTTCCATTGGATTGTTACCTTCCCAAGGGTTACGTTTTAGAATTTTTCGCGTGGTAAAAATTAGAACATGTTCTAATTTTTCCAAGCGAGTTTAAAAATGCTCCTCCAGGATGTGCAATGGTCAAAAAAGCTGACCTTGGAAAAAAACACTTCTTTTTCACGTTTAGGCATTAAAAATGCCGAAAAAATGAGGAAAAAATGCTAGTGTAATACGGCCTTTAGGAAATGTAGCTCCTTCAGTTCTTATCCGACGGAAATTGTTCACCACTCGTTGGAAACATAACACCGCTCCGAAAATGAAAACATCGGTGCTACACGCAAAGCTATTGATGGACTATGAAGTTTAAACAACCCTCGAGGACAAGTATAATAAATTGATTCGGTAAGTAACAAGGCTGGCTTACTACTCGGCTATTTCATCAACCAAATGAAAAATGAAGGCGAATGCTTTTTATCGTTATCCAAGAGAGCTATTAATTTTGTGCTAAACTTGGTAGTGGAAAAAGTTTTGTACAACGCGAAAAAAATCACAGAAAAACTTGAAAGTTGTTGTCAAGTGGTCAGTCTGAAATGACAACGATAACCTATCAAAATAAAAACATTGCCGCCAGAGAGTAGTATTTGCCGCCAAACTGTACTTGGCATCTTTCATTTTGATGTCGGAATGGTGATGTGTGGTGGGGAAAAAGGTACTGTTTCTCCACTTCTATCAGCTGTTGTTCACTAATTTTTGGTCTGAGGACAGTAACTCGGATGCTAACTAATTATTCAACGGATCGGCTAATCTAGGATCAAAATTTGATGGATGAACAGTGAAAACACTGACTCGCGGTTGTTATCTAGATCCTGTGTTACGTGACTCGGGAGTTAACTCTCGTTGGTGGAACTGGCCGTTACTGTCTCAAACAATAACCGTCTCAAATAATAGAGTGTGTCCAGCTCGCGACCTATCGCGAAGTCGAACGTAACTTCTTGAAACTTGTAGATACAGTAATTTGGGATGTCTCATTCTTGCATAAAGCGCACTACTTAGTGGAGCTGTCTCACTTCTCTTATTGATGTCAGTGATGTACGAACTGCTCCATCGTCCAAATTCTCTTAGTCGTTAGCATGTTGGACTTGTTTTGCACTAATGTGTTTGACGGTGACCTGGTTAAATCTTCGTTTGGTTCGAATTTCTTGTGGTTTGAATAACTGGCTTGCTAATGTAGGTGCATCTTGGGCTGGTTTATTAATTCCCACACTAACTGAGGAGACCGTGGATTCCCATACTAAGCAGATGCCAGATACTGAGAATCGAATCTACGAATAGGAATCAAACTCTGATTTGCCCAGTTTGAATAGACTAGACCAGAGATAGCATGATTCCGCTCCAAACACGGGTTTCGTGAGTCATACCTACACCATACTACGCTTCAACGCTGTAGCTTGCATACATTTAATATTTCATGTGTCGCTCATAGCACACTGGAGCCAGATGTTGAATGTTTTGCTTCAACAACAATGTATACCTATATTATTTTCATAAACTATTTATCGTATTAAAATAGGGTAAACTGTATTTAAATTTGATCAATTTCAGTAGAAAGAAATTGTTAAAAACCAATTTTATGGCAAAAAACTCATTCTAAATAAAATTTGGCAAGTCAAAGGAGATATTTGATTTTTGGATGTTTTTGCAGTTTTAATAGATTTTTTAGTAAATATTATTACAATTGAGTATGTTTTCCAACATAATTTTGAGAATTGTTTTTAAATGACCTATGTTATCGGCTATTTAGTTTTAACTTAAATTCTGATAAAAACATAAATTTAACGATTTTTGGCCGTTTTTAGCCATTTTCAGTGATTTTTTGTGTAATTTGCTTAAAAATTGTTGGCCTACAAACTCATCCTTTAGTTTGGAATGCTTGATTTTTAGGCGCAAGAACGGTATTTTTATCTCAATCCTAAGAAGAGTTATCGTCTAGAATGTGTATATATATATATATTAATTGCTATGCTATTCTTAGGCCGACCCCCAATAATTTTTTTTGTAATGTCCGTAACGAAATTTGTCCTGTGAGACGAAGGTTTTGGGTTCAAATCCTGTTGACTGGTCAAAATTTTTTTGGTCGTACAACTCCCGATTTTTTTTTTTTTTTCTCGTGAGACGAAGGCTGTGGGTTCCTGTGTGTGGGGTCCTGTTGACTGGTCAAATTTTTTTTGGTCGTACAACTCCCGAAATTTGCATAGCAAATTATCCTAGTTTTCTACGCAGTACAAAAAAGAAAAGATCCGGGGGGTCTAGGGGGGCGAAGCCCTCTGGCGAGGTGCGAAACGCCGAGTTATATATATATATATATATATGAAAAAGTGCAAACTTCAGGAATTGTTTCCTCAAAACGGATTTCAATAAAGAAATTTTTCAAAAATTTTGATTTAAAATTTTCCGAGCCATTGCAGTAGCTTCATATTCTACGAAAATTCGCTAATAAAAACGTTCAAATGTGGAATGACAACATCCTGCATTGGGGCACAACACCTCAACGTTACTCGAAAACAGTAGACTGAACTAGTCTCTACTCAGTCGTTGGCCTGTTGTTATAGCATGGCCTGGCCTTTACTTCGTGGGTCTTGCTTAGGCTTTTCTTCTTAGGCTACCTCCTTCTCCCCACTGTATTCTTGACTACCACCTCTCCTACTCTATAGATCATCCCTTATTCGTCCTCCCAAAAGCCGCCTTCTGTGGGCCCACTCGAGAGAAACGCCCGGGGGCTGCGAAGCTTCGAACCGGCACCCAAAAAGACCCCACCGCTCCCCAACTTTACCTCCTCGAAGCCCCCCTCCCCTCGAGTGGTGTATCACAATTATCTTTATTCCAAAGCTTGGAGGAGGCTGAGAGTGCACTCAAGTCGTCGTTTCCCCTCAAGTGGAGAACTCCCACTCGATCCTCGTTAGAGCTGTGACGGAATGAGGGGAGGTTATATTCAGAGGAACAATCGCCCCACTAATCTCCATCCCTCCTCAATCCCCCCCATAACTCCCTCCCCCATAACTTTCTTCCTCATAACTCCCCCCACCTCATATTAACCCTCTCCCATAACTCTTCTGTACCTGGTAGGCTCATTGTTCTTTTCTTATGACAAGCCCCCCAAGCCCAAGCGATGAACGAAGTTACGAAAAACTGTCTCGGGCAGCAGGTTGATGAATGAAGTAAAACATCGTTTATGAAAATGGAAAGAGTAATAGACGTTGGAAACGTTCATTTTTCAAAATAAATACTCCTTATCATAAAAGATGAACCTTTTCATCCCTGAAATGGGGATCTCTTTAGAGTTTCTCAATACTCCCTCATGAAACTAACGGTGAAATTGATAAACTCAATAATCTAATTATTTAACCTCAGAAATGACAGTTAACCCCATTAACATAATCATCAACGAGCGCACTCATTACTGGTGGATTACATTACCTTGTAAACTACGTCTTGTAAACTACGACGATCATATCAGTTGTTATAATAAAAATGGAACTCTGCCTTCTCGAAATTGATTTTATTATCTACTAACCTTTTTGTATTGATTTCTCGTAGCGTTTTTGTACGCCCAAGGGAAAGAGAACTCTTATAGAGACTTTAACTTGACTCTAGTACTGAATTACTACTCAAAACTCACACTAGAGAATTTCCAAAATATTACAAGAAGTAAGAAACAACGACCACTTACAAAAACGACATCATACAAAAAAGATTCAGACGTGAAGAACACAAATCTTTAAAACGTGTAAAATGAATATTGAAACGAAATCTTGAGAATGAATAAGCTGAAATCGTCGATAAAACATGCCAAAGCAAGAACGAAATGCCGTTTATGACCCTTCTGGTTGAGGAGGTGCGGGGAAAAACACGAAAGAAACACAAATACAATGGTTAAACCAACAACAAAAGACGGTACAGGGAAAAGTCAGGCGATTTTGTCGGGTGTGTGTGTATGTGTGTCCATGCCAACTGCATGATAGTTGCTAAGTTAGGCAGTTAGGGTTATCGTAGGGAAAGGTCAAGTTGTCGTCTCGTAATTACGATTCCCAAAAAGCTGAGCACGAGTAAAGTTGACTCTTCCCGATCCGAAAAGTGTTTCCACGTATCTAAAACCTCATCTCGTTTCGGAAAGGCCATTTTCGTATAATGCGAGAAGTACAAAAACTCTCTAAAATGTCAAAAAATCATGGGAAAGTATGAATAGTTGAGAAAAATGAAAAAGAGCGAGCTCGTGTAACAGAATTTTTGTAATATACGAAATACACTCTACCCCTTTGTCATTTTCGCCCGATTTACTGAAATGAGACGGCACACGACGCCCGGCTAAAGGAAGAGATGTTACCAACGCACTGGAGTAGGGTAAACCTGTACACTTACATTCGAACGCTCATTAAAATTGACCTCATCATCCTGGAGCTGTTTTTTCGCATAAAAACGCACGAAAATAACTGAGATATGGTTGATTTTAAGCTCCGAACCGGCCTACCCTGAAGCTTTTTTGCTTGGAAACGCACACACACAGGTTTACCCTACTGGGCGGCAGCAACATACCGGGTCGACGTGTACGGTTAGTTTATAATGTATCATAGATTATAATGGGGATGCCCCCCAAAAGCACGAAACGCACACAAATTGGCCAAAAGAGTCTTTACCATCTTATTGAGATTTTTATAAGCCTGTTTGCTGGCGGCTTCACCACCATTGCGCGCCAAATTATAGCATTTTTTAGCTCCCGACCCTGATTTTTTGTTCCTTTTTTACTAACTAAAAAGCAGGCATCATGCAATTTTACAGTTTGAGTGCGTAACAGCTCCAGGATGATGACGTCAATTTTAATGAGCGTTTGAATGTAAGTGTACAGGTTTATCCTACTCACTGGACTGATTCAATGAGGTGTTTCGTATTTTGCTGTTTTTTATTTTTCTCAACTATTCTTTATCTTCCTTGCTTTTTTGTGGATCTAGAAAATATAGTTGAATTTCGTTGGTAAAATGTTGAATTTGATTGGTAAAACGTTGAATTCTATTGGTAAAATGTTGAATTTGATAGGGAAAATGTTGAATTTGGTTGGAAAAATGAATTAGTTAGAGAAAATCTATAGATATTTAGTCATTACAATAAATTCAAAAACCAACAAACAACCTTTAGCGTACTAAGCTCTCAGTGTTGTGCAAAAGATACGCTTCACTCGACTACTTTCCTGTTTGCGTTTCATCTCTGGAGTCGTCAAACCACTTGCACGGCGTAATGCACTCAGCCAGCTGTGATCCGACGACCCGGTGGAATGCGGTTGATGCTGACAACTTAATTCCGCAGACGTGAAAAAAGAAGACGATCGAAAAAAAAAAGAAGAAAAAACCTCCGAGTCGACCCCAGAAATACACGGTGTAATCTTGTCGTCTAGGAATGTTCACATTACTGATAAATAACGGCAAAAGGATGTCGCTGAGGGCATTCGAGGGAGGTGAACTGGGCGGCGCTAGCCGTACATATATCTTGCGCCGCATGCCGTTACGGAATTAGACGCGGACATCCAACTTGTAATACTTAGAGAAATAAGAAAAGGGGGAAAAAAAATCTTAACGTTGACCGTAAATTTTACTGGGATTTCTAGTTTCGTATTTCGGTCGTTAAGGTTAACCCTCTCCGGGAGGTGAGGGTGTACCATTATCGCGGTAATCTTTAACTGTCTTTAAGGAGTTGATCCCGTTGCCACTTCTCGTGATTAATACTTCGAACTATCTAGTCCTCGCTCTGTTCCCCTACTGATCTTAACATTGCAATTCGATTTTCCACAGCATCATCAGAGTATATCTATCTCGATCTTTAGATCTTTTTTCATGGTACCGTAAACGGGGTTGAAATGGTACCAATGTTTTTTATTGCAAGAGCTCTAAAAATTTTAAAACAATTTCAGAATTAAGGAAAAAACGAATCTTAACACTTTTTCGTTAGAGGGACCAGGAGGTAAGAATCATAAGAAACGCTTGCATACGAGTCTGCAACACATTGGGACATTTTATGTCTTTAGTTGCAGACTCGTATGTGTTGCAGACTCGTATGCAAGCTCTAAGAGCCACTCAGCAGATCCGGACCCTGGGCATCGTCAAAGTAAATGTCCTAAAGAGGCTACATACGAAATTACAGCTTCCTAGAGGTAAATCATAGAAATTAGCTTTAAGAGCAACTCAGCTGATCCGGATCCTGGGCATCGTCAAGTAAATGTCCTAAAGAGGCTACATACGAAATTACAGCTTCCTACAGTGTAAAGTATGGAAATTACCTATTAAAATTATTTAACCACCGCTTCACAAATCAAACCGTTCTCGCAATATTCGGATCACCTGCTATGAATCAAATCATCGAAACATCAGCTCAATGAAATCATCAGAAATTAACAAGCGGTTGCAATCATGTTCACAGTATCAATTATTGAGAATGATCACCTGTGTGTAAACAATTATTCATATAACCATGCTCATAACTCAGCTTGTTGGCCACGCACTTCGCAGTAGTTAACATAATATGGTTGGATAAATCGAGAGCTTTCGAACGAATGGTCAACGAATTTTGTGGGGTGAAAAACGACGAAGTACCATTTCCCTAGCAACGACTCGGTTGTAAGCGGAAATCATCAGAAAACCAACTTAACGCTTTTTTCAACGCAATAATTTAACGCTTTTTTCGTTTATGTGCCAAAGTAAAGACATAAAATGTAAAATTTTTCGAAAATTATCTTCATTGAAATCCGTTTTGAGATATTCTGAAAGAATCCTAGAGTCTAACGCTTTTTCATTTGTATACAGGGTGTCTCATATCCGGAAAAATTCACCCATGTATTCTGCAATTAAAGCTCATTTTTCACGAAAACCCTCGAGTTCATTGGAGAAAACCTTGTTTTTCAACATAGGTACAAACATATTTTTCTCCCCCAATTAGCCAAGTAAAAGTAAAATTGACTAGACCGTTGATTCGACTGCCTTGTAAAGTACCTACCATTTTCTGGAAGATCTTTTCATCTATGATAGAACGGTTACTAACCATACTATATGTAACTTGCTGCAACGCGAACGCGAAGTTCTCGGAGAGTAAGTAGCGAAATTATTAGACACTAAGCGGGCTAATAACATTTCTCTCAGATCCCCTGCTCGCTCCCTCACCCAACACACCTTCTCTCGCTCCGGGCTCCCTCCATTCCCCATACAACCTCTTTAATCTTCTGAACTCCATCACCGCTTCACCTCTTAGTTCATCAGTCAGCTGGTAACCCAATCGATCTATTGGCAGCATCTCTTCTCCTTCACTCCATTCTATTTCTCGCGCCTCCAGTCAACATTTAGTTGATGCGATCTAGAAGGAGTTCTACCTCATTCAGCCTTCTTATTTTTGTCTTGCTATCTTCTCTTTTGTATATCGTGTTTCTCAGTTATTCAGTTTCATTTTATCATTTTAACTTCATCGACACTTTCTTGTCGTTTTGTTTTTTCATATTTTCAATTTTCATCAATACTACCATAGAGGAGAAATTCGAGTTCTCTTCCCCTTAATTTATTTTTTCTTTTTTTTTTTTTTTTATTAAACTTACCTAGTTCAAAATTCTCCTATTGCCACACTATATGAAGTGTGAGTGTAATATAGTGTGGTAAAGGATTTAACTATGACTATTTCAATTAGTTTTCCTTTACTTCAGTATGAGCTCAAATTTTGATTTTCGATGAAAATTTTTGATTTCCTTTCAAAATATCTTATCTTTGCTTCTTTCTTGATTTTCAAATTTCTGGAATTTTGTAGGTGTTGCGCCAGGTTTTGACCTTATCAAACAGGATTATAATTTGGTTTATTCACAACATAGGTCAATACACTCAAATTTGCCGAAATCGTTCCACACGTTCTTCAAAATAACCTGCCTTGTAAAATTCTGGAGTGACCTGGGAATGTACGTATTTTTTTTACGCTGAATCGAATGGTTAACACTCGCAGATCTCTCCAACTCCGTTATAACCGAATTTTACACTTTACCTAATAAGTTTTACACTTGAAAAACACATAAAGCTGAGGATAACAAATGAACTAAAAACTAGTTATTTAAAGTGTAAAATTAGGTTATAACGGAGTTGGAGAGATCTGCGAGTGTTACCATTCGATTCAGCGTGAAAAAATACGTAGAAACCGACCTCAAACTAGTATTTTCTTAGGGGGTCATTTTTCAGGAAAACCCTCGATTTCATAGAAAAAACACGTTTTTCAACATACAAATACACTTTTCTCGCCAAATTAATAAACTAAAATAAAAATGTATTACACAGTTGGAAAGCTGAGATTTTGGCGCACCTTTTAGGCATACAGGCAAAAATTCAAGTGCCGAATCACAGGGACCTATGAGCGGTTAAAAATAGTGGAGATTTTCAAGATTTGACAAGCTTTCATCTATGTGTTCATTTTTCACCCGTTTTGCCTATCCAAAAAATGTTTGTTTTCCATCAGGGGGATGAAAAATTTTACGCTCTTTCCAGCGGTATCCTCGGATTTGAGAAAACTCCGAAAATTGGGGAGTTATAGCCGTTTTTGTGACGTAAGGTCGAAAACACGAGAAAACTTGAAAGTAAAATGACTCTGAAACAAAGACTCTAAATAAAAGTCTAAGGGCCACCGCTTCATCGCAATATCGGATTACCTGCTATGAACATAATTAACAGCTCAATGAAATCATCAGAAATTAACAAGCGGTTGCAATCATGTTCACAATATCAATAATTGAGAATGATCACCTGTGTGTAAACAATTATTCATATAACCATGCTCATAACTCAGCTTGTTGGCCACGCACTTCGCAGTAGTTAATATAGTATGGTTGGATAAATCGAGAGCTTTCGAACGAATGGTCAACCAATTGTTTGGGATGAAAAACGACGAAGTATCATATCCCTAGCAACGACTCGGTTGTAAGCGGAAATCATCACAATTATTGGCGCTACTTTCATCTCACTTTATAGTCTCACTTTTCGGGGGGGATCCATCGCTAAAACATGATTATATGTCAAAACCGTCTGACGTCCACAAAACAACAGTGTCATCATCGACAGTATTAGCTCGGCAAATAAGACACCACCACATTTTTGCTATTTGCTTCATTTCTAGAGAGAGAAATACATGTATGAGTTGCGATCTTGCAACCTGAATTATTATGAATGAATTATTGTGATCAGTAAGTTGTGGACTTAATTTCATCTTCGATCTGTGTTATAAAGTAAAGAACGGTATCTTTGTCCAACCGAAACCTCAATAAAATACGCACTCGTCCCATTTTAGTAGGTGATCTACACGGGGTCTTACTATTTAGGTTTTCTTTTCCATTCAACGAATTATGCTACGATAGAATCTTCGCTGTTTGAAGACAAATTCTCAAATATATCCATTGGAAGGTACAAAAGTCCAGTCATGCAGCATGACCCCATGAGTGAATTTTTGAAGAAATCTTCGACATTTCAGTCGCTATTGATCGTGTAGAGAAATTTTAGTTTATGATTTAGACAGGGATACTTCCATAAGAGTAGTTCAATCTGAATTTGGACAATGTTTCATGCAAATATTACCGATTTTTACAACTAGCGAACGGCATTATTTCGATTTTTGACTGATTTTTCAACTTTGAAATTTTTGAAAACTTGATACATATTCTTATAGGAAATGTTACGCTGATTCCGAATATACCACATGTTAGTATGCTGAAAAAATTATTTCGCACAACAAATCGCAAAAAACAGGCTATTTTGAAATTTTTGACTACATTTTTGAAAATTTCAACCCGAAGATGTAATCCGATCATGCTGGCCAACGAACTTGAACTTCTGTTTGTGTCCTTAACATTTTAAAATTTGTTTGAAGTTTCTAGCACAATTCTACGGACAGTTATCGTCTGGAATGACACATACATATATACATACATGTATACATACATATATACATACATACATACATACATCAGTTAAACTTCAGAATATGATTCAGAATAGCCTGAAACGGATTTCTGCATAAATTTTTTTCAAAAATTCACATTCTACAAATTTTGAGGCATGAGCAATACCTTAATTTTCTTCAAAAATTCGCTAAAAATAAAGACAATCAAACTTGAGATACGAATAAGTTTTTTGAAAATAAATTAACGTGCTTAAGGTTTGAAAGCTCTAGATATCTCATGAACCTCCAGTTATAATTGTTATCCAGCCGTCCAGGGACCAGATAAATTAAAATGCGATATAAGGTTTAACTAGGGATGGATAAACACCCCATATCATGTTATCTGGAGGATAACGCTATGGATATCATTATACCAATGGATACCAATAATGATATCCATAACGACCTCGAAATTCCCACAATAAATGAAGTAATAAAAACTCAAGCGATAGCCCATCATCAGAGGCTCCAAGGTCATATCAACGAGGAGGGTGTGAAGCTGCAGGACGTTGATGATCTGCTCAGACGACTGAAAAGACGAAAACCTCACGACCTGTGGTAATAGGGAGTGATGTGTTCATGAAAGTTTGTTCAGTGAGTGTAGTGCTGTGCGCTCCAACAAATCGTGTTCATTGAAGACACTAAATAGCTGATATGATGTATAGGATGTGTTATGTATCACAGTCTTGTTTCAGTCACCGATTATTCATTGTCAAAGAAATGTTGCTAATAAGTTGTATTACTTGGTGCAATAAATATGAAAAGAAAAAAAAAAAAAAAAAAAGATAACGCTATACCTTAGATAAATCCCGCTTATCGATTGGATAAATGTGATTGATAAACCGGCCTTAAGAGGCACTTTTTGTTGGAAATTAGTTTTTGAGTCGACTACTGGCCGGTGTCAGTCACTTGGGTGTAACACCCTGCATTGCTAGCTCCCGGCAATGTTTTCGAGCTTGGTGACCTGTCCTGCAGGGATTTGGGCTCTTCTCAGAGGTGGCTCGGAAGGTCTTCACTCTCTTTAAATTATTCATCGCTCTTCGCTCACCGCTGCTCTTGAGCGAGCTCACCAGCCTCTACTTTATTCAACGATCGTGTCTGCCTGCTTTTCATCTCAAAAAACCACCTCCTGGCCTTTTCCCCTATACCTACTACTCCTAACAGCGGATACTAATATATGCACGTAGATAAATATATTTATTTTTTTGGAATATGGATCACAATATTTTACTACACCAAATTCGTTAGCATGTAAATTAAATTTCACTACACCCATTCTGATGTTGCTCACTTATAATCAACCTTTATATTACCTATTGGATTATGGCGCTGACATTTTCCTTCACATAAGCCTTTGCTATACTGAAATTCATTCAGTTCGAACTCAGGCATCGAAAAAATTCGTTTACACACCAAAGGTTGGTTAATTTCGTTTTGTTTCGTTCATTGTTTGTAATCACGTAGTTTTTATTGTTTGTTTAAAGAAAAGATTCCTTTAGTGATTATAAACACAACGTTTTCGTAATAAATTTTAACATGTTGTATTGCAGTTTCATGTTGAATTTATCTACCTTTTCGGCCTGCGTACGCAGATATGAAGGGTGCAATATCCAGCGAGACGTAGTGTCTTATTGTCAAGCTTTCTATAAACCATTGAAATCGCATTGACCAGCTTCCAATAAACCATAGGAATGATTGCAACGATATAAGTAACAAATCAGAACTCTTCTGTCACGTTTGTTCTTCCGTTCATTTGATGCTTTTTCAACAGGTAATAGCTCGAAAACAGCTTATTTCTGATTAATTTATTGTCAATGTGTTCAAGTTTGTTCGATGTCAAAAGTTTTGCAATCGAAGTTTACTTGCCATAATATAGCATTTCGTTCAAGTCTCCAAGTTCTTCTGATTCCTGTTCCAGTACAATCTGTCAAGTTGGAAAATTAGTTTTGACTGTCTTCCACAACCGCTATTAAAACCAAATGCCCACCATTAATAGCGCGTTACTTTCTCTAACCAATGTCTACAAAATTGTAGGATATTATCATTTAAATATTGCGAATACAGCATTAAGTCCTCTGCGATCCCATTTTTGCTAAAATTGACCTGAACCAAGAAGAGAGCGGTGTTTTTAATATCATGAGGGTTCCTTAATGTTGTAGCGACTTGCTGTGATTCTGCCATTTTTCTGGGGAGGGTTAGGGTTATTTATGTTTTTACACGTGCGTAGAGACGCTTTTGATGGCCTTGTTGCATAATTCTTGTTCTGCTAACAAATAGTTTCAAATTGATAGCACATTGAAGCCTCCAGCAACTATGATTTCATTTCACCGACTAATACGGTTTTTTTCTACTTGATATGGATATGGCTCTGCAGAAGCTTCAGAGCTTTTCGGTTATCGTTAATGAGAAAAGTAATTCTATCAAAGGTTATCGAAAAATTAACTCTTTGGGAACTTGTGGCGTAAAACTAAAGTTCTTCAATTCCACGTAGAAACCAGTAGTTCCTAACGCGTTCGTTGTGTGGATGGGCACGCATTCAACGTCCTCTTCTTTCAATAAAGTCTGATGCTGTTCGATCGACCCAGTTCATTTGAATACGCGATGGCGAATTTATGGTTTCCAGTTTCTGAATAAACAGACAGCCCCTGTCGCCTCGTCTATGATGGATCTCATGCGAAAACAGCATTACGGCAGCTAGGAAAAAGCCAGCGCCCGCAGAAGGCGACCCTATCCGACCTAATGCCGCACTCCACCCCATCAAATATTGACTTTTGATTTATACCCTCTCGCGAAAAGTCTTTCTCTTCGAGCAGAGGCGTGGCTAGATCACCACCCACTTGTATCGACTGAAATCACCACATAAATTTGAATGGAATACTGATGATGCAGTGGAACCGCTTAATTGAAAACAAGGAGGAGACTTTCGTTATCGATCTGGAATTCCTCGTACCTTGATTATACTGCGAATTAATTTTCTTAATACTGACTTTTAGGTTAAGGTCAACATAGCGCTGTTTACAGTGTCGATGCTTCTATTGTTTTCAACTTGAATACCTTGATGGATGGTCTCTGTTCTGCAACCTGGAGGCATCTTTCGCAATAATCATGGTTTCCGTAAAACACTAATTACCTGGATGGAAATCAAAAATTGGCGTATTATATTATTACAAATATAGAAACGAATGGGTGACCCCGTGTGCAGTTTGTGTGTGCGACTATGTGCCTGACAGGTTGCTAGTATCTTGAATATTGTAATGCATAGATCTTTCTTTTTTTGTTCCCTGCCACGATTTGCCGGGCACATTGTGGTTGCATCTTTTGTCCAATTTGTTTCAGAGCTAATTCAGTTGATTACAATGGTTCAATGATTGTAATTATACTAAAATTATACTCAGGAGGACCCCTTGCAAAAGTTGACCATGTTCAGTTGAATATGGACAATATTTGGTTAAGAGCTCACTCAGCTTTTTAATTACCTATTATTTATCTCGCACTGGGAGGCCCCGTTCAAAAGTTGACCATCTTCAGTTGAATACGAAAAATATTAGCTACAGAGCTGACTTTGCTGATTATAATGGTTCACAGTGTTGCAACTGTACTCTACCATATCATTATCTAAGTACGTACGAAAAGTCGAGAGGATATGTTATTAAATATGCGTAGGAAAAGCATTGGTATTAACACACAAATATGACCTAGAAAAAAACATATATATTCATGCCTCGAAGGAACGCTGTACCCACCTCATGGTGCCGCGGCGCCTCCTCTCACTCCACCCCCCGCTCACTCCCCTCACCACCCACCGTGACCCCCTGCCAAGCGTGCCAGGCGTGCGTCTAACACCACTTTTTCGCCCGTTTTTGGCCCATAGCATCTATGCGAGTAAAGCGATCGGGATGGTTAAACGTTAGGACCAACTAGACCCCAAATGGAGTCTATGGGCAAAAGAACGGGTTTTTAATTAATTCTTAGGCCTTTTATGGCCCGGACGGCGAACGGCGGACGGACATTTCCAATTTGGATTCTACGCACCTTGAAACGTAAAGTGACAAAGTTTGAGGGGAGGTTATAAAAATTACGATCACAGAGGTGAGATGACCGTAGGATTTCCTGATCAGTCCACCTGCCGTACAAGGAATAAGAACATACTACCGCACTTCTTCCTGGACTACCATGTCAGTCTTTTATGTTTACTGACATATTCAATCGTTTTATGGGACAACTCTCCTTTCAACCACCGAACTTTCAAGCTGTCGAAGTAGGGCGTATGAATCATGTTTAAGATGTTATCGTTCAATCCTGCATGGAAGCCTTTCTTCAGGTTCTTCGACTTATTGATTGACATCCCTATGGGACCCTATTTATCTACCATTCTGGTCTTTCCATCCTTGGAATTAAATTCAAACTCAAGGGAACTGGCGCTTAAATACCCTACATGATCTTTTTCTATTGCTCGGTGTACAAGATGCAGGTATCTGCGCTTTTTTACCCATTGCCTCTGCAATATTTTTTAAGAGCTCTAATATAAGTGCCTGTTACCGATTTTCAACTGCTTCTTATTGAACATTCTCCGCATTGAAGTTTTCTGCTCGACCTCTTTATCTTTATATATAATTCCGAACGGTCTTTGAAATTGTGAAGAACTTCGCGGTCCGATTTTAGTGTTAGACTGCTCATTCGAATCAGCACGGCCCCAAGTTAGTTGCAAAAGTGTCGCCGTTCGTCTCTATACCCGCCTTGATCGTGTTCTAGGCGGTCCTTATCAACGAGAGATGTTTATTAGGCTGTGACGGTAACAACAGTTGCCATCAATTCACGGTAAGTAAGAGACGTAGTGTAGTTACTAACATCTAGGAGAGTTATTTCTGAACGAAGAAATTGAAACTGAAGAAATATAATTAAACTGAAGAATATATAATATATAAGAATTGAAAATGAAGAATATATAATTCCGAGTGAAGTGATGGCGTCTTTTCTGATCAGCTGAGTGAGCTAAATCCTTTCCTGTTCACTGTAGGAAGTTGAAATTTGATAGGTAGACTCTCTGCGACATTAAGAGACGAGTGAAGTGATGGGGTCTTTTCTGATCAGCTGAGTGAGCTAAATTCTTTCCTTTTCACTGTGGCAGCACACCTCATTACAACCAAAAAATTCAAAAATATATTCGAAGCACAAATTGGACATGACACAACACTCGAAATTAATCCACACAAAGAACAAGCACGAGCTTTGCTGGAGTGGTACCAGACACATCAGGACGAAGACAGCTGTAGCATCTCCTACACACAACTCAACACCAGTTCGACATCTACGAGTACTACTGATCAAGATACAATCAATGACATGAAGAAGGAGATAGAAGACACGGACGCGCAGATTCACACGCTTACAAAGAAACGAAGAAGACTCGAGATAGAATTACACCATCATCTCACCATGCCCAAATTCTGAATTCCCCGATCAACTTTTTGTTTAGTCTCATAGTGGCGAAAACCACCTCAACTGGCGATATTTATTTTATTACATTTTGATCGGTATTTCCTCTTTTTTGAACATTTAATAACATCGCCTTAGCTTTGCACCAGATCACATAACGCCGCAAATAGGTTGGTCTTATATCCTTACTATAATTTGCTGAGTTCCTGTTAGGTACTACTGTTATACGGACTAGATTAGGGCTTTCCAAGCCCTAACAGGCCTCTAGTCCAATATTATAATCTAACAAACCTTTCTTCCTGATTTATCCTTCTTTCGTGAACTTTTTATCTTCTTTTCTACTATTTACATTTTGCCTGTAAGGTTTCTGTATTCAGCATCATCATCATTATTGTCGATCATAATTCGGTCAAAAAGTTTTGATTAAATGGTCGACTGACTGTCCAAATCCGAGGTTACTTTTGATTAGGAGATTTGATCAAGAGACCTTAAATTGGGTTGGCAACGGGTAAAAAGGAAACTAAATGTCAATCAGTGGGATTGAGTGAGTGGGTGACGGAAAAAGATTTAGAGGTATAACCTCTCGGGACTCGATCTCCCGCCCTTCTGCTTAGGATCAAGGCCAGCGCCAATGGGAGGTCCGGAAACTGTCAGCGAAGATCAATCATCAAATTGTTAGACCAATCAGGATCGAGATCAAAGGAAGGTCGTACAAAGGATAACCTTCACCACACCTTTCAAGGTCATAAAAAACGTGTTCCACTCATCCCCAACCGTTACTGCAATCTACGGGTAGTTAGTTATGCCATTCTTTGTTACATCATAATATTGGACGGTATGTATGAAAATGTTCAAAAATTGAATTTGATTGAAATGTTGTCCCATGGTATATTTTACGTTTTCCTAATCGGTCCTTGCTATAAGAGGTCTATCCAAAATATACAGTGTTCAATAATTAATTCATCATCCCCCCCTTAAATTTTTTCCACGATGTTTAAGATACCGAGGTGAAACTTGGAGAGTATTTTTGGGATGCCTGATACTAAGTATTAAGCAAGTAAAAAACAGAAAAAATCCAAAATTTTTGGACTATGCAAAAGTTTATTGTAATATATTGTATAATTTTGTATAAACACTATTTGTATAACTATATTTTTGAAACTATGAGGTACTTACCCCCAGGAAACCGTTTAATTTCCTTTATTACTTACCTATATGATAAATGTAAATGCTTTCCTACCTGTTGGTAAACAAGTGGATTACTTGCATACGTGTGTTGTGCAAGTGGCAGGTGACATCTCAGAAAGAGCCTCAAGAACATCAACAGCACCTAGTTCCTGCAAGATCCTACAACATTAGACCTCAATTCTTCGGCCTCTCAAATTTTATCAGTTCTTTGTCTGCTCTCACTCATGGTAGTGTCCCACCATTCTTCTCAGCCTCAGTTTTGCTGGATTTCATTCTATAATATAATCCCTTGCTGATTTTCTTTGGGATTAAGTGACCAAAATACGTGAAAAACGTTGTGAAATTGTGTTAGTGGAAACAGAAAGGGTCTTCCAAACCTTCATCCAACTACCAACTAAATCACTTGCGACGAAGTTGTGGAAACCCATTTAAAAACGGAAGTTGGTGAAAAAAAGTTGTATTTTTCCACGAAAAAAATAAACAGTTACAAAGTTGAATTGATTTCGGCGGTTAGGCCATCATTATTAACAAACAATAACAGAACACACATTAGAAAGGACACAGGTTTTATAGTCACGGGTGAAGGGAGATTGAATCCCATTGGTCAAGAGAAAAGATAGGGGGTAGGAGGTACAACCAATTAAGTGCAAGCAAAGTGAAAGGGGATTATAGCTAATCAGATTAAGTGAAAGGAGGGGAAGAATTACAGGTTTCAACAATTTGAAGGGATAATTCCAAGCTTTACAGAAATGGACTTATCAGTGTTAAAATATATTGAGGAATATCCTCTTTTAAACATTTACCAGATATGTCACTTTTGATAATTTAGAATTTTTCAAGTACATTCAACATGTACCTCTCTTTGGACAAAAATGAAGAAATTCTACAAACTGTATATCCGTTAAATCAAAATTGCAACTATGATTGGATTCCTTAAGATGTTTCGCAAATGTAGACTTACCCTTATTTTCCTTGAAATCCTCCTGATGCTCGTCTATTCTTTCCCTGGATTTCCTACCAGTTTAACCGCAATATTCGTTGCCACAAGAACATTTTAGTTTATAAACCCCACTTTTATCCTGAACATTGATTTTGTCCTTAACGGATCCTAGTAATGATTTAAGACTATTTTTAGTTTTAAAACATGCTTTGTAACCTCTCGATGATAGAATTTCGCCGATTTTATCCGAAATTTTCCCATTATAAGGTATACTTATACATTGCTTTTCTCCTAAATTTACATCTTCCCTAGCCAGACTGGAAACTTTTTACTACTCTTTTTCCTAAGAACCTTATCCCATATGGTATCAACGAGATCTCCTCCATATCTGTTACTAGCTGCTATGATTTTGATAATGGATTTTACTTTTGATAAATTTTGTTCACTCATTGAGATCGATAGTGATCAACCGAGCGATCTTGATGCTTGGGCACCTGTCTACAGCCTTGGATTCAGGTATTTATGTTATCCCAACATCAAGAATTTCCCTGTAAGTACTTTCCCATACTCTTTCTTCAGTTTCGTACTGCCCATTCTCGTCAAAAACAACACTTTCAAAGGCGTTTCGAGTACTGGGAAAGATGGAGGTGTAGCTGCGTTAAGAAAGAGGAAGTAGGTCTCCTGAGTAGAGCCCATTCTTTTAATCACATTTTCAGCTAAATACAATTCAAAGTTTTTCTTCAGTACCTATAATTCAATTATTTAATATAATTTTATTATTTTTCCAAACAGACAAGTTATTTATTTCTTTATTGCTATTTATTTATTTTTATTGCTATTTGAGGCAATAATATTGCTTGTCTCTAACACTCATGTGCTTAAGTGGTTGTTACTTATCATGGTTCTTTTGACTTTGAGGTATCTTACTTAGGGTATCTTGCGTGCATTTTATATAAATTGCCGTGATTTATTATTTCTTACCTCTCGCCTTTCCAATGAATGTTTGTTCCCTTTAAAATGGCCAATAGGGACGGGTCATTCCTGATTTCTGGAGCGACGAGATTGCGAAGAGCGGGACTTTGTTGGAATCAATGGGGAGAAAAGGGCATTCTCCAGACCAGCGTCGGGTATAAATAGACGGACTCAAAGCTGAGCGGGGTCGGCCGCTCGATATTCAGTGACGTCACCGGCCCTTTCACCTGCTACGCCGGAGGGTCGTGTGGATTGCGTGGAAATTCAGCTTTTTCAACGACCATTTCGCTTCCGGCTCATAAGTTTGCAGCATAAAGTTTGCCTGTCCGTTGGCACTCCCTAGATCTGTGGTACTCAACCTTTTTTTTTTTTTTTTTTTTTTGGTGCTGGGGCACACAAGGCAGTTTCAGAAAGCGAAGCCGGCACCACATAACATTTCCCGAGTGATTTTCAGGACACCCCATGGTGATATTACTACTTTACTAGTCAACGCCAGCCCATAAGAACAATCGCACCCTTATAAAGAAATTGACCCTGGAGCTTACTCAGCTGATCTAGAGGGCTTCCGACTTGAAAATTCATTTCTAGATGTTCCAAGAGGCCTGCATTTCAAATTTTAGCTTCACGCATTTTTCGTTGTCTGACCAAGGGAATTTCTTTACTAACTACAATATAGGCTTCATGTACTTTTTCTGTGTGCGTTTCTAATCAAAAAAGCTACCATTTACGGGTTTTTAGCTCTAAGAAACGACCATGGCTCGGTTATTTCCGTGCGTTTTTAGACGCACGCTTCCGGCTCATAAGTTTGCAGCGGTGCCTTCACGTTTGCACTCCCTAGATCTTTGGTACTCCCTAGATCTGTGGTACTCAACTTTTTTTGGTGCTGTGTCAAACGATGCATTTCAGAAACCGAAGCCGGCTCCACATAACATTTCCGTCCCGAGTGATTTTCAGGACGCCCCTTGGCGATATTATTACTTTACTAATCAACGCCAGCCCATAAGAAAAATCGCGCCCTTATAAAGAAATTCACTTCGGAGCTCATTCATCTGATCTAGGGGGCTTCTGACTTTATAATTAATTTCTAGATGTTCCAAGAGGCCGCAATTTCAAATTTCAGCTTCACAGGTTGAATAACAAGACTTTGTAAAAAGTGCCAGACCTGCAGCATGATCTTATAAGCAAATTTACGTAATTATCGTATGGTATGTTAAATTGTTTTGGAATTTGAGCTTTTTGAGTGCACAAAAATTGTTAACTTTTAATTTTATGGCAAAAAAAAGTATTCTAATTATTGATCTACTATTCAGAGGTTTTGAATTTTTAGATTTTTTTTTGTAGTATTTGTTGATTTTTCAGCAAATTTTAAAGAAATTTAAGTACATTTTTCAGCGTAATTATGTTTGTAAATTTTTGAATGTTCTATAATTAATGAACTTTATTTGAGCAATATTCTGCCAAAAATTAAATATTACCGATTTTTATCCTTTTTTTCCCCACAAAACAACAATATTTAACCTTTTTGGTTCATTAATTATTTATTCATTATTATGAACGGCTCACTCCAATTACAGAAATAAGTTGTTGCATAACTAAAACTACTACTAATTAGTCGTTGCATAAAACTGTACTAATCGGGAAAAAAAAAAAAAAAATTAAAAAAAAAAAAAAAAAAAAAATAAATAATAAAAAAAAAAAAAAATACACTTCAAAAACATTAAAAAAAGAATGGTGGTAAGTAATAAAGCTGGTTTTGAGGCGAGATAAGCTGCTGGAGAAAAAGTCGAAATCCACTGCCTGGTGGAAAGCATGGACCTCACGTGGTAAGCGACTCATAGGGCGTAGTCATGGATCTATTACGAATTTAACGACGGTATTACATCTGAGTGCATAGCTACGTTTATAACGAAGTAGCGTGAGAGGTGGTCCTACACAATGGATACCTTGCTTAGGCTGGTAACCTTGCGTTGAAAATCAATAAAACGCTGCAAATTATTACACAAAGGTTTATTATTTATGTATTAGACAGCCCTTCTACGTAGATCTCTGGTCCATAATTATTAAACGCCGCCTATAGTATATTTAGTATCGGAACTCGGTGCTTCGGACCTCACAAAGAGGAATCTCACAATTTTACGCTTTTTAATATAGTTGATAAACAAAACAATTTATTACCAAGTCATCTTTCCAACACATAAAAGTGTTACCTATACTGTATATTGATATCATCTAATTGGTCAAATTTCAAAACATGTGCTGACAAAATCACTGAAAATGGCTAAGAATTGTTAAATTGATATTTTTTAGCATAAGATTGGTCAAATAAAGTTTATCAACTATGAAATAGAACATTCAAAAATTTATGTACGAAATTATGCTAAAAACTTGAACTTCATTAAATTTTGTTTTAAAAAATCTATATAATTGCAAAAAATAGCCTAAAATCCAAAATCTCTTTTTGAATAGAAGAGTATCATTTAGAATACTTTTTTTCCATAAAATTAATAGCTAAAATTTTCTTTTCACTCATAAATCTCCAATTTCTATACAACTTGAAATATACAAAAAAAAAGACACTTTTTCACCTATTTTTGGCTCATAGCACCCATGAGAGTGGAGCGATCGAGCTGGAGAGAAGTTAGGACCAACTAGACCCCAAGTGGAGTCTATGTGCGAAAGAACAGATTTTTTAAGTCAATTCTAAGGCCTTTTATGGCCCGGACGGTGGACGGCGGACGGCGGACGGACATTTTAAATTTGGATTCTACGCACCTTGAAACGTAAAGTTGTATATAGTTATGAAGTTCTTTACACTCAGAGCTCAAATTTCAAAACAATACGGTGATTTACAAAAATTCGCACATACGATCATGCTGCATGACTCGTTTTATTTTTCGGTCGATTACAAAGGTTCATTATTGAAAAAAATAAACAAAAATGTTTGTTACGAATGGTACTTTAGTAGCAGGAATCTAAGATAGGAAAATGTTGCTCAACCAAGTTTGCTGGGCATCGATAAATAATTTATTCTGATATTAACAAGGGTGAAGATGTAGAGAGGAGATCGAGTGGTTGTGAAGTGGAGGGATGCGGCTTTATCGCGGTCGGGAGAGCTCCACCTCCCTCAGAGCCGCCCCCGCCGTCGCTCCTTCAGTGCTCCTCCAGTGCTCCTTCCCGGTCCGCTCAGTGCTCCTTCACCGTTACCCCTCGCTCCTTCCACCACCCCTCTATCCCCAGTCCTCCAAACAATAGCGCCCCCTGATAAGGCCGCCTTCTGGAGTGCGCCCTCCCTTACGCCGGCCCCCCCGCCGCCAAGCATCTGTCCCCGTTCCGAGGTTGACTTGTTCTTCAAAAAAGGAGTCGCTTGAAGGAAAATGATACGGCTCCCTCTTTGTGTGTCGGTTTTCTCCCCACTTGTTATTAATTTTTCAAAATCCCCACAACTCAGACGCAGTATTAATGTTAGCAAAGCTTAGCAGAGAGAACCAAACACCACACACAAGCTTAGCAAAAAGAACCAAATAACCCCCCCTCCCCCCCCCCCCTCCCCACACACTCACAACACACACGCACGCACACAACCTCACAATATTCCAACAAACCGCAACAGGACCCTATAATGGTAGATCGTGGATCTTGTCAGTTTTATATTGGTTTCTTATGCCATTGTTCTAGAAGGGTGGAGAAGATTAAACACAGAACACAAAGACTCCAGCTTACTTTTCGTTGGAATATATTGGAATATTTGTCCAAGGGTTTACAAAAACTGCTTGGTCATTAAAAGGCTGAGTTCATGCTGAACAATTTTTAAAAAAACTTTCAAAAGATTCATTATTTTAAGGTTTTCAGTCAAAAATTCACTTGAAATAGTAAGCTATTTTTCAATTGATTCCTATGGTTTTTTGTTATTTATTGCAATTTTTAGGGTTGAGCTGAACTGGAGGCGTGAAAGTTGGTTGCTAGAAGTTCAACTGCCAAAAAAAAAAAGAGAAAACAAGTTTTTCAGATGATTAAAGTTTGAGAGGTCGGATTGTAGTGAGATATACCTACCATTTGCCTGGTGGCTTATTGTGCTTTTCTGAGAGTTTTGCGTTTAATCAAAGAGATTCAGCCCTCTGGTGAGGGATGTGAGTCCATTGAATAATTATTCGCTTCGAATAGACATCATTGGGGTTTGTGCTCCTAAGAGTTCAAATCTGGGACAGGTGAGAGTAGGGCACTCGAAGATTATGTGGGACTGTTTCGTCTGTCTCATCCCATAGTCTGGACAGGGTTGAGTTTTGTGTGACCCCTATGCGGTGTAGGTAGGGTTTGCGATCCCGTGATCCCAAAATCCGGGATCCCGGACAATTTTTGCCGATTCCAAATCCCGGGATTCGGAAGACCAATGTATGTGAAGAAGCGCATGGAAGGGAGATACAACTGCTCCTGGATGTTAAAACTAGGTGGAACAGCCTTGTCACCATGTTGGAACGTTTTTTAAGCTTGAAAGGAAGCATTCAGAAGGCATCAATTGATTTAAAGCACCCGCTCACAGTTAGAGATTCCGATCTCGTTGTAATCTCAGGCGTGGTTGCAGTTCTCGCAACAATAAAACTTGCTGTTGAAGCGTTTTGCAGGGGAGAGGCTAACTTGTGTACAGCGGACGCAACCATAAAATTTATGTTCGAATGACTTGAAGCGAACAATTCGGCGTTGGCAGGAAACATGTCGTCAGCATTGCGAGCTCGCTTGAAAGAGAGAAAGCAGAAAACCCTATCGGGAATCCTGAGATACCTGCACAACCCTGGAGAACCCAAAGAAAATGATCCAATGTTTGAATCACCCTCACGTAATACTATTAGAGGAGAGGTGAAGCGTTTATTGGAGAGATCATAAGTCAGAAGCCGTTTGACCGACGGCGAAGGAACATTTGAAGAAGAGGAAGAGCCTCTCAAGGATGACGGATCAGTTGCAGCAGAGAACATCAGTTGCTGCAGGATGACTGATGCAGCAGAGGCGAGCTTAAAAGATCAGCTGGAGGCACGTATCAAAAAATCGATGCGCCAACAGCAACCCGCTAACAAAATTCCGAATGATTTGACGACTTTCATTAAACAAGAGATGAGCCTATTCGAAAATGGTCGCACCAGAGGCTACCATTTGGAATTAGTGTACAACCACTTGAAGACCATCCCACCGGCCAGCGTGGAAGCAGAACGTGCTTTTTCAGATGCGGGATTTGTTTCATGTGTACTATAAATAAATGGGGTTTTCGCTATTTTAAATAATTTTTTCCATTCTTAAAAATAATTCCTCAATCCCGGAATTGAAAAAAACCATTGGGATTGCAAACCATAGGTGTAGGTGGAAACGTAGGGGTTCAAAGCCGGTTATAAGGCCGACTATTGTTTCAAGTTCCCTACGGTTTTTCCTGAGAAGTCCCTCAGTAAGTTTTGGTGTTGGGTTCGGCCACCATGAGCTAGCTTTGGACATGTCCCTCAATATTGGACCATTTTCTTGTGGTCTGTTGTTCAACCCACATGTTGATGATCCTTGTGAAGGTAGTTCCTACCAACCAACTTTCACACCTCTAGCTCAGCTCAAGCCTCAAAACCCCAATCCGAAACCCAGTAATGAACACAATTTTCCAAAAATCGCTTCCTTTTCTTCAGTGAATTTTCGGTTGTAAATCTTCAAATAATGAACCATTTCGGAAGGTTTTTAAATAAATTGTTCAGCATAAACTCAGCTTTTTAATGACCTAGACAGTTTTTTGTAAGCCCTTGAAAGCGACCAATTGGGCGACCACTTGTTTGAAGACGCGAAAATAGATTTATTTTTTTCCAAATCGTATCAGAGTGGACCATTCTATTGAGCTGAGATTTGAACTCTTTCTAGATGTCCATTTCCCGAAAAGTGAGAATTGGTCTCAGTGGACAGGTATTTTACGATCTGGCCACCATGAATCCGAAACTGTTTTTTCGATAGTGATCCCTTAATTGTCCACAGCAGTGTATTTCGCGTGGGTATGAATTAATTTCGTTCCTTTGAGATTGAATAAATCGTGCAAAGTATACATTGAAGTTACGATGTAAACAAAAAGGAAAACATGAAAAATGTGTACATTTGAAGTGGAGTAGTTTCGAAATAACAACCGCAGGATTATTAGAATCTCAAAAATAAAATGAACCTAAATAACTCCGCTGTAGAATTGAGTGGAGTTCTCATTACAAAGAGTTGAAAGAATGTATGACAGGAGGTCTGATAATATTCTGTCAGGATTCCAGCCCGAGGTCCATTGAGAAGTTATCGCTGCGGCCCTTAGCTCGTGATATAACGAGCAGATCCGCCGTATTATGGAAGAGAAAAAAGCGCTGCCTGTTACGTTCAAAGGCTTTGTGAACCGGGGGAAAAACATTGGAGAGAACGGTCGGATGACAGGGGTGCCGTCGGTGTGTTGGTGCGTCGCAGACACGTGAGAATACGTCGTAGACACGTGTGAGTGCGTCGTGGGCACGTGTGGGTGCGTCAAAAAGGTGGAAATAGCTGTACCGGGGGAGACGAGAGGGTGCGCACTCTGCAAATACGCTTTAGATGTCCTCATCCATTTAAAACAAAGGACTACTTTCTGTAATTACAAACCACGGCTGTGTATGAATGTATTTGTGCCTGGAGAGAACAGTTCCCAGAGTGCTTACCAACTCAATGAGTTTTATCTGAATACTTGACTGAAACTGTATCTACATCGCTACATCAATGATGTTGTTTATTTTGTTTGAAAAATGCTGCAAATGGTTACACAAAGGTTTATTATTTCTGTATTAAATAGCCCTTTCTATGCAGATCATTAGGCTATAATAATTAAACACCGAATATGGTTTATCATCAAAACTTGGGGGTGAGACCTTCCAAATGGGTTCTCTCTCACCTTTTCAGCTCCTGGACCCCACAATTTCATGCTTTCTGGCGTGGGAATGAGTGATGAAATGACGCCAGTACTCTCAAGTGGATGTTCGGAGAAAGTAGATCAGCTGTTCTGTGTATGTCGAAAATTTTAGTAGAAATGTCGTGATGAATTATATTGCAATTGGTTGAGCGTACACGCAATACTGAAATTGGTTCACATCCAAATCTCGAGACTAGTTGACCGATTTTGATGAGATGGCCAGGAATTGTGCACCTAAACGACTTCCTTTGAATTTTGTTACTGTCGGATATTCACTGCGTTCCCAAAAACGTCTCCTTCCTGATAAAATCGTTATTATTGTGTCAAAAATTTGTTTTTCAAACGTGATGTTTCTTTGTAAGGATCTCATAAATGACAAATTGCGCACATGTGCAAATGTGCACAATTGACATCATCTTGGTTTTTTTTAAATGGGAACCTCAATTTCTTATTCCAGGTTTGAATCCTACGTGAAATGTCATGAAATAATGACCCATCACTCAATGTTTTTAGTGCGCGTAAACGGGCTTAATTCCCATATAAAATTACGAACATTGTGAAAGACTTAGTTTTTGAAGATATTTTATTGCCACGTGTAATATTTGCCACCCCCACATAGCACAAAGCGTACTAAAATGTATATGACCATCAAAGCGTACTAAAATATCATTAAATGACCATCATTGCGAGGTTCAGCACGAAAAAATACTCCAAAATCATGTATTACATGTGGAAATTTAATATCTTCAAAAACGCAGTTTATCACAATTTTTGCAATTTTATAGAGGAATTGCGCACTGAAAAATCGAGTGATGGGTAATTTTTTTTTTTCATGAAATTTAAAGTAAAATTTGAATTTGCAATAGACAATGGGGGCTTCCATTAGGAAATAAATTGATGTCAATGTTGTGTGCGATTGCGAAGTATGCAATCCGCAGTTTTGTCTTTTTTGAGATCCTTACAAAGAAACCATTAAGTTTGAAATAAACAAATTTTTTTGACCCATAAATAACGATTTTGAGCAACGTTTTTAGTTCATCCTGTGTAGTTGCCTGTGTGCATTCTCAAACACGAATTCCTTTTTGACTTGTGCTTCGTTGTTCATCGAATTCTTTGCATCCTTGTTACAGTAAGGTAGGAAGCTATTATGCCCGCCCAACTTTGCAGACGTTTTTCAATTGCCCTCTCTAATTCTATTTACAAACCTCATCTCTTTTCATCATGCAGACCCCATAACAGCCAACCTTTTTCCCGATCCCATAAGTGTCCGTTGCCGAGAGGTTCGACTATATTCAGTTTATTTCCTCCCCAGCGAATAACATTTTTAAAGAGCTGCATCAGCTGAGCTCGACCCCAGGGGGTGGACGTACGAGTTCCACACACGACCGATCTCGCATCAACGACACACACTTCCATTTAACTTCCCCGGGAATCGCATGGGACACAGATGCGAGAAGCTTCATGTGGGGGGGCTAAGAGCCAACATTTATTACGGAGGGCACCACTGCTTTTCCCAATGTATTTCAATTTATTTTATCCAATTGCTATTTCATTTTTCACCCTGGTTGAGCATTACCCTTCCATTTTCGTGATTGGTTTATTTATCATAGGAGATTCTTCTCTTCGCATTATAACAACATTGTGGTTTGTTACCTCCTCAAGAACAGGGGTTGAATCGATTGATGGCGCGACCTTAGAACATTTCCATGACATTAGGCTGTACATTCACGACGTGCACAGTTCTTCGATGTTGGGATCGGATTGGAAAAAATTCTATTCTTGACAGGTTCTTATAGGAAATTTCACGGCTGATTCCAAATATAACCCCACGTTAGGGTCGCAAACTACTCCTTTAACGTCCAAATAGCCAAACATGGCTTAAAAAAAAGAAGCTTTTCAGGACTAAATTTGGAAATATAATAATATTATTTCTGTTGGAAAACAGAATCATTTTAGGGTGTTCGATTAGGAGTTTATTTTAAGACGAGTATGATTATTAATATTCCAGAAGCAAAGGCACTTCATTCCACTTTTCTTTTCTTTTTTTTTTAACATGGATATGTTTTTGGGCGGGGGTCATTCTAAAATTTGCGACCGAAAAAAATGCAACGCTACAACCGATAAAAAAATTCGGTAACTATGCAGCAACAATAATGAAGCAGCACTCTTTGGTTGCGTTATAATAATGGACCCATGAAAAATTTTGATTTAACAAAACCTACTACCCATCTTTGGTGTATGACACTCACACGAGTTACCTTACCCATCTTTGGTGTATAACGTTCATGGATAATAGACATATCCATTTTACTTTGTTCTGCCGGGCAACCTACGGGTATGGGGCTTCATGGAGGGTCATCTTTCGAAAAAACCAACAATTTCATTGAAAAACCCTCATTTTTCAACATTAAAACATAATATTCTCCCCTAAATAACAAAATAAAAGTAAAATTGATTATACCGTTGGAAAGAGTATTTTAAAGATTTCCAGAAATATTAGGTATTATTTCAAAATTGTCAATGTTTGAGCTGATGTGTGGGTCTTCGGATGGTATTTTTAAGAACCCAAGTACATTATTCTTATAGGAAATTTAATGCTGATACCGAAAATGAGGTCGAAACTTAAAATTAAATGAGGCAAAGTGGTGAAATTTGAGTTTAAAATGAAAAAACACGTTATCCCTAAAAAAATCTTTAAAAAATCATATTTTGAGTACGGATTGAGATAAAAGTATGTGGTTGGCGGGATTTTTACTAAATTTTTAATGCAGATTAATAGAAAAAATATTTCGTCACTTATCCCCTGTCACCCTGTATAACTCATATTTTATTGCATTTCATTCGGTTCCTCGAAGGTCGATGGGCTGTCTTCGTTTGAGCCTTCTGGAAATTATTGTATTTTTACTTAAATTCCTTTTTTTAGCAGAATAATATGAATATTGAGATAGAAAAGAGGAGTGAGTGTGATAACTGGTTATCTATTTTTACGAATGCTACCAAGTCTAAACTTTCTCTCGCTTTATTTCTATCTCAATTTAGGGAGGTGGCGATCCTAAAATTATATCTCCACAATAAAAGGTTGTCATTTGCTTATGGCTGCAGCACTACAATCAATGTTGATTCGCAGTGAAGGTTTAATGACGAAATGAAAAATGGATTCTCTGAAGGTCATTAAAGTTGTTTACGTTGTAACTCGACGTAGCTGAAGTGGTGAACGAGGGTCCTGGATATTCAGTTTGACGTATCATCGTGGGACAAGGTTGATTTTACGTTAATATTGAACGAAAAATGATAAAGTAAAAAAGAGAGAGTTTTGAAGAATCCAAATAGTATTTTCAAAATGAAAAGCGATATTTTGAGTGGGACAAATCTCACATTGAACACCATAATTCTCTCCTGTACCTCCTAGCGTAAAGTTGAAATTTGATCGGGAGACTGCGGGATATCAAAGGACAGTTGAAATAATGGGCTCTTTCCGGATCAGCTGAGTCAGCTTTCCGGATTCTGTTCACCCTATGAAGTTGGCGTTTCTGAGACATCAAGATACGAATGATATAACAGGTTTCATCCTGATCAGCCGATTGCTGATCCTGAATTTGTGTGTAAGAAATGATAGGATAAATTTGCACTTCTGGCCTTTTTTCGATGTTCTTTAATATTCAGCACGTGCGTGATTCAGCACGAAAAAAGTACCTCTAAATTATGTATCTATTACATGTGGCAATTGAATATCTTCAAAACTCGATAATTTCACAATTTTTGCTTTTTTTTGCCATATTTTTGCCGGTATCCTAAATAACCGGCATTATGAATATATATTTTTTTCATCAACTATATTGACAATTTCTCTGTTCTGTGAACAATACAATTTGTCCAATAACAATGAATAATTATAATAACAAGACAATTAAGTTTAAGGTATGACCCATTGGTCATCCTTCACAAGTGTTCTGATTTAGCGGGTTGCATATAACTCATATTTTATTGCACTTCATTCGGTTCCTAGAAGGTCGATGGGCTGTCTTCGTTCGAGCCTTCTGGAAATTATTATGTTCAAGTTCAAGTTAAAAAATACGTGTATTTAGTTGAAAAAACAACATGACACGGAGGTTCAGCTCCGAGACCGATACATTATAATATTAACATATAAACAATCATTATTATTATTGTTTATTTTATACTTATTTTATGTAATTATATATGTGTTTTCATTATGTCACTAACCATAAATTTCCTGTTTTCTACAAAAAAATTTCAGGATCATAACCACTAATCATAATTCTTGTGATTATAAATCATTCTGGAAAGTATTACACCTGATATCCAATTATTATAATTATTATTTAAATTTATTTATTTATTTTTAATCATTTTTAAATTCTTATTCAATGACATACAGGAACGAAACTCTACAAGTTCCTGTTAACATTTAGGTATACATTTTTTTCTTATGATTATTTGTCCTTGTTTATTAGGTATTCAAAGAAGCCATTATTTAAATTAATATAACCAATACTATCATCATAAGCCCATCAATTTGGGTTCTTTCTTACTACTAAGTGAGGCTAATAGTAAATTAATTGCCAATAGTAAATTATTAATCAATTGTAGATAAGTTCCTTCACTCGCCTGGTTGTATAACATCTCCAGCAGGTGAACTGTTTTCAGGTAGTCTAATCATCAGTGCAGGAGCCATAAAATTGCATAAGTTGTTGGGAATTGTTGTTCCCTCTAGATTTCCTAATAACTCCTTCAAGGTTCCTCGAGTGACATTCGTGTATTCGTTGAGATATTTTATTCGAGGTTGCAGAGACGTCGGATATTCCAATAAAAAATGAAAGAGATCATCTGTCGCCATTATACATCGAACACACGGTTTTAATGTTTCCCACGAAATGTTACGGCCGTTACATAGGAAGTAAATTTGTTCACGGCTTTGTGTTCGCAATTGACATAGGAGACGTTTCTTCCATAACGGAAGATTTTTTTTCAAGTAGGAATTCGAAGAGGGAGAGAGGGAACCGTAAATAAATGAAAATGACGATACGTTGCCTGTCTTCGGCCTCTTTCATCTTGCAGTATTTTAATAATATCTCCTCAGTCTTTCCTTCCACGGCACGTGGATCGGGATTATACCAGAGGTCTTGATATCCCAAATCACAAACAATTTCTTTGAGTTGATCGGTCCAATTGTGTTTCCCCTGTTCTGAACAGGAACTCATGTCCCCTGTAAGGTAGCAAATTTTAGGCAATCTATCGTCTTTCATTCGCAACAATTTAATCCACCAAGACAAGGCGCTTTTGAGCACTCTGGCACCCACTGGTTGTATTCCGAGTTCTGATCGAACCATGTAACGAGGAGTATTTCTTGATAGGCCCAATAGCGACTTGAAGAATCTACATTGAGAGGCCTCTAATAAGGATAAATACCGCAGACTCCAAAATTCAGTCATGTACAAGACGTTTGAGAGTAACGAAGCCTCGTACAGCTTAAGGCCGGTCCAGACGCTCCGTTTTCCACCACGACTTGAGTTTGCGCAGACTTACTGATGGATAAGACGGAATGAAAACGTAGCGACTTGTAGCGTCCAGATGATACAGACTTTTCGCTCACATTATATACACACTTTGTGTGATAATGTAGCAAGTCATAATACCATAGAGATGGCTTGTATATATCCTCTTCTCCAGCCCCAGATCGAATGGACTTATTTACTTTGGCCAATTCTCTTCGATACACACTCCGCAGAGAGTTCAACTTTTTCACGATTGTTTCCCTGTTTGCGGCGGGGTCGATTTCCTTAAATTTGTCCACCAATATCCCATAAGCTTCACCCTTTTTGTCCCTATCACTATAGTCTTTCGACTTCACACACCAAAGGCACGGGAAAGTTTCATAAAGTTCAATGAAAGCGGTTAGAAACTCCCGCGAGCACTGGCGAAGGTCGGCCATCGTAGGGTGATGAATAACAACTGAGGAACAAAACGGAGCCAGTGTCCACACGCAGCGACATGCCTGTACATGTCACGGATTTCAGAGGTCCTCAGCTCAGACATCGCTGCAACTGCTCGACTTCCCGACGGACTTACCGTTTTCCTCACCGTTTTCCGGTCCCCACGCAACGTTTTGTCTGCAACGACTTGGTCTGCGCAGGCAAGTCGTGGTGGAAAACGGAGCGTCTGGACCGGGCTTAATAATCGCTTCCCACGACGACGTTTTGGTTCTTAGCACCAACTCTTTGATCATGTCGTGTGGAAATTATTATGTTTTTACTTAAATTCCTTTTTTTTAGCAGAATATTATGAATATCGAGGTAGAAAAAAGGACCGACTGTGATAACTGGCAATCTATTTTTACGAATGTTACCGAGCCTACACTTTCTCTCGCTTTATTTCTGTCTCAATTTAGGGACGTGGCGATCCCAAAATTATATCTCGACAATAAAAGGTTGTCATAATCCTTTCTCCATTTGCTTATGGCAGCAGCACTACAATCAATGTTGATTCGCAGTGAAGGTTTAATGGCGAAATGAAAAATGGATTCTCGGAAGGTCATTAAAGTTGTTTACGTTGTAACTCGACGTGGCTGAAGTGATGAACGAGGGTCCTGGATATCCAGTTTGACTTATCATCGTGGGACAAGGTTGATTTTACGTTAATATTAAACGGAGGGGAGGGAATGACGTTGGAAGGGGGTGTTTACTGCGGGGCTTGGGAGCCATTACTCGGTTCCAGGCGGGAGGATGGAGGACGGAAGGATGGAGGACGTGAAGGATGGAGGACGAGGTCTGGGGAAGAGAACAATGATTCCCTCGTCCTCGCGCTGCTGAGAACCCACGTTTTCCTCCTTTTGTCAGCAGTTGACAGGACAGTCAGCGGGGGGATTCGGCCCAACGAATTTCGTTTTGTAACTTTCCCAACGCCTTGAAGGACTAAAGGGCCGATTACACGAGCAACAAAAGTTGCGCAACTCCAAAACAATTGCACTAGAAAAGTTGTACACAACATGAAGCAATAAAATTGCCTCGTGTTGCGTCAAGATGTTGCAAGGAATTAATTGCACTGTGTTGCACCAAAAAGTTGAGCAATAGAAATTGCTCAATTTTTTCGTTTACACGGGCGACAACAGTTCGCGCCATGGACGGTGAAGAGGTGGTCGTCGCTGCTGCTGTGGTCGTCGTCGCTGCTGCTGCCAGCCAAAAGAAAAAGAGGGGAATTTGGCAGCGCCAGTTTCTGAGCCAGAGAGAATGTGGGTTGGCTCTCACCTCTGAAATTCTTTCACGTCAATATTTGCTCATAAGGCCATGCTGCACAAATAAACTCCTATCTTTGTTACGTTAAAATTCTCTCATGGGGCAATGCTGCACCCCACCAGTTTCAATATTTGCTCATAAGGCCATGCTGCACATATAAACTCCTATCTTTCCTACGTTAAAATTCTCTCATGAGGCAATGCTGAACCCCACCAGTGCAGTTTCACGTCAATATTTGCTCATAAGGCCATGCTGCACACATAAACTCCTATCTTTCCTATGTTAAAATTCTCTCATGAGGCACTGCTGCACCCCATCAGTGCAGTTTCACGTCAGTATTCGCTCATAAGCCATGCTGCACCCCATCAATGCAGTTTCACGTCAATATTTGCTCATAAGGCCATGCTGCACATATAAACTCCTATCTTTCCTACGTTAAAATTCTCTCATGAGGCACTGCTGCACCCCATCAGTGCAGTTTCACGTCAATATTTGCTCATAAGGCCATACTGCACAAATAAACTCTCAATGTGATTGGCTGTTTCGTTCTCTTTCCCGACCCAAGGCCGAAAAATTGCCGCAATAGTGCAATAATTTTCCAAACCCCTTGGACTTCATTTCAACACGATGCAACAGTTGCCGAGAGGGCTCGTGGGCCTGAAATGTTGTACAACTCCCATCAATTAATTGCGTGCAATCTTCGGCAATTTTTTTCGAGGAGAGAATAGTTGTCCAACTTTTTTGAAATAGTTGTGCAATACTTTTTTCTGCAATTATTGCCGGAAAAAATCGCTCGTGTAAACGGGCCTTAAGGAGACGTGAAATCATCTCAAAAAATGTTGTTTTTCCCTACAACCTGATACTCTACCGAACTGAACGCATATCTTATCGAATCTACGATTAGATTATGTGACTGTATATGTTTTCAATTTTGAACCTTTGTGATCGACCAAGAAGAAAATTTAACCTCCCCTTCAATTTATAAAAATTGAAGCTTGGAGCATAGAAACTGTAAATTTTATCACATAAAAATATACTTTTCCTTATTAATATTCTATTATAGTTTCTAATTTTTGGATTGTTACATCTTTGAGCGAAATTATGAATGAAATATTTCAAATATTTGCATACAGTTGATTCTTCACCCTTTTGTCAGCAGATTACAGGACAGTCAGCGAGGGGATTCGGCCCAACGAATTTTGTTTTGTAACTTTCCCAACGCCTTGAAGGACTACGGGAACGTGAAATCGTCTCAAAAATATCGTTTCTCCTTAAAACATGAGACTCTACCAAACTGAACACTTATCTTATTGAATTCTAGGATTAGATCATGTGCCTGTATATTAGGGTGCCCGCTATTTTGAGGAAGGTGGAATTTTAATGACCTCCACCCGAAATTTGGTTTAAAACGTCTACAAAATTACTCCTGAATTTTTTCAGATTGTTTGCATAACACAAACCTTCGCCGGTAGCTCGATTTTGGTTTTTGAAATACTCTGTTTTTGCCAATATCAAACTATTGAATATAACTTTTACAAAACTTCTTTGTAAAATTGTGAAACGTCGTATACTTACGTTTTTGGGGTCGATGAACTCGAATACGCAGACAAAACAAGTCGACATCAACAACTTTTGACAGTTTGGAATCTGAAAATCGTCAAAATCATGTCAAAAAATGACAATTTTTCAACATTCATTGTAAATTTATGAAAATTCGGATTCTTATGTTTTTTGAGTCGATGAACTCGAATTTGCTGTCAAAAAACCAAATTCTAACGGAAATACATAAAAATACGTTTGCAATGAATTTTGTAAAATTGACATCTTTTGACATGATTTTGACGATTTTGAGATTCCGAACTATCAAAAGTTGTTGCTGTCGACTTGTTTTGACTGTATATTCGAGTTCAGCGACCCCAAAAACGCAAGTATACGAAGTTTCACAATTTTACAAAGAAGTTTGTAAAAGTTATATTCAAAAGTCTGATATTAGCAAAAAAAGCGTATTTCAAAAACCAAAATCGAGCTACCAGCGTAGGTTTTTGTTATGCGAAATCTGAAAAAATTCAGGGGTAATTTTGTTGACATTTTAAACCGATTTTAGGGTGGAGGCCATCAAAATTTCACCTTTCTTAAAAAGCGGGCACTTTATATGTTTTCAATTTTGAACCTTTGTAATCCACCAAGAACTAAATTCAACCCTCCCCTTCAATTTATAAAAATTAAAGTGTTTCGAAATTTGTTTAATTTGTGAGCACAGAAACTGTCAATTTCATGACATAAAAATAAACTTTTTTTTAAATTAATATTCTGTTATGTACTTAACAAATTTTTGGATTTTTACACCTTTGTGCGAAATTTTGAATAAAATATTTCAAATATTTAGCATACAGTTGATTCTTTTCATTAGTACGAGTTTATTTGCCGTCGGTGTTTAACCATTTTTTGCCCTGATAGATAGGGTGCTATACTGACTCCGCTGCTCGACTCATAATCCAGGTTCCCCTCCGGCTTGTTTATCCGCATTGTTTCTCGCCATGTTTGTCCTGCTCCGCCCGCATCGCGAAGGCCTAGAAATGGTTTTTGTGGCTTCCAGCCAATTCCTCCCCGCTGAATCATTTGTCTCGTCCACTTTCTCTCTTTTCATCTTATTCTCCCATTTTTTATCTCTTTCCTTTCGGTGTGTGTAACCCGCCATTAAAAAAATATAACGCTCCGTGGGCGGCCTTCTGAACTCGTGTTCGGTCAACCAAACGCATCTAATGGCTGCCTAAAGCAGCGGCCCATCCCCCCCGATTCCTTCCTCTCGGCTCAACGACCTATGAAAGAACCCTTGAAAGACCTGTGAGTGTTGATATTTCGGTCATAAATCTGCCCTTTGTGTCTTTTTCTGCTCGTTTGAATTAGAATAAAGCTAATTTCAATGCAGAGTTAAATGTAACGTTGAACCGGTTTTTGACGACTCCAAAATTTGCATTCAACAAAACAACTATTGTGTCGTTATCTGACGGAACATGTTATTAGATATATATATATATATATATTATATGCAATTCTTAGGCCGACCCCAAATAATTTTTTTAAAATGTCCACTTTTTTGTGTAACGTTTTTTGTCCCGAGAGGGGAAGCAGGTCGTGGGTTCGAATCCCGGCCAGGCCTCAAAAGGACCTTTTTTTTCGCTCGTGAGACGAAGGTTGTGGGTTCGAATCCCGGCCAGGCCTGAAACATTTTTTTTTTTTTTGCTCGTGAGACGAATTGCATAGCAAATTATCCTCGTTTTCTACACAGTAGAAAAGAGAAAAGATCCGGCGATGGCGCGAAGCGCAGAGTATAGACTTAGGGGCGTCCAGCAATGTTCGTTAACAGCGTTCGTTCGTGCGCGGGGTCGATCCGTCGGCTTCAGTTTTTCCGCGAATGCTCAGGTTCCTTGCGCGAGAACAACTGATTGATTGCCCGTGTGCGGGCAGTGTAAATGCACCCTCCTTTTTGGCGTTTGCAAACGTTCTGCGCGTCGCGACCTGTTTACGAACGGTGCGCGCTCAGTGTAAATGGTGCTTAATGTTCCCTCACCCCCTTAAGTAGGGTCCAGCATCTATATAAATATATTCGTTGCTCTGGCTACTATTTCATATCATAAATTCCAGAATTGTAATTATCAAGCCAGACCGATACCTTTTCTTCCTTCCTATTTTCTCACGAGACCTCGCGCTCCGGGGAGCAGCATTCTTCATTCTTTCATCTCGCGGAACCTCGCGCTTTAGGAAGATATCTTAAATTCTCTCACGGGACTCCAAGCTTTGGGGCAAATCCTCTGCACTGTTCAGCACTAAAAAATCATTAATATGAGGGGTCACTCGGTGAAAAACGGAGGAAACAATTTCCCAAGCCCCCCCACCCCCACCCCTTGGGCTGTCCACCAAAAATTAGGAGGGGGGTCAGAGAGGAGGGGGTTACTATTGGGTCACCATGTATTCATACATATTTGCAAAGTGAATCCATCAATAATAACACCCCGAAGGGAATACACATTGAAAATGGCCTAAGTCAACTTATACGCACCACACTTCGCATCGTTTTATTCCAAGAGTTGTTGGAAGAACAGCATTTCGGGTGTACATTTTTTTGATATATCTCGGCTAAAAATGAACCGATTTGAATGTTCTTTTTTTACAATTAAGGGTTATTGACTTTGCAACACCTTTTATTGAGTAGTATTTTTTCCTATCTAGCCCCGATTTCTTTTAGTCTGCTAAAACAAAAATCTTGAACATTTTGATTCTACTTTTTTTTGCCTTTTCATAGTGAAATATTAATTTTTTGGCTTTTGCTATCACGACCATAGATTTTTGCCATGAAAGTACCAGCTATTTGAAGAAAAATTTTTTGAAATCGGACCGGCCGTTTGCAAGACACGACAAATTATAAAATAGTGGCAGGCGGCCAATAAGAAAGACCGCCATTATTAAAAGCCACCGTTCTGAGATGACCATTATGGTTTTTCATTCTCTCGTTCGGTGACAAGAACATGTGGCCATGTGGTATAAGTTTCGCCTGTTCCGTAAAATTATAAAATGATCCCAAAAAGTCGTCCGGCACATGGACTGACTATCGAATATTTTATATCAAAATGTTCAGAAATAAATTTGGATTTCTGTGGGGCAAAAGCTGAAAATACTGCAATGAGATTATATGCTGGTTTAATGTGAGTGTTGCGCTACTTATTATAATGGTTTTAGTTTTATTCGGGTTGAATGACCACACCAGTCTTGGAAGTTTTGTTTTTTTATTTTTTCATTTGCGATATTTCGGCGCCGTGATGGCCGCCCTCATCAGGCATAGTATAAAACAATAATACTTTTTCGTGCTATCATCACCCAGGGCCGTCTTTATGGAAAACTGGTTTTTACATCTGTACTGGTGGGAGGAGGGAACGTGTACTAGTTTGTTTTGGTGGGATGAAGTGTCTTGGAAATTTTTTGGGTGCAAAACCACTTAAAACTTGTCAACTGTGATGCACTTGAAAACTTGTCACGGATGAGGGCGGCCATCACGGCGCCGAAATATCGCAAATGAAAAAATAAAAAAACAAAACTTCCAAGACTGGTGTGGTCATTCAACCCGAATAAAACTGAACATCGACCGAGTCAAAAACCAACAACAAAGTAATAATGGTTTTATTTTTGTTACGGGTAAGAGGATCAGGATATGTTATCTGCCTACATGTTATTGGAGATGGTGAGTATTATTCTTTATCTAAGTTGGTGTAGGTAACCTTATGTACGGAAGTCTGGACAGTGAATCTGATTTCGGTTGCAATTCTAGTTGCTGGGATGGGGGCCGCAGCAGTGTTTGTTTGTCTTTAGTGTAATAGTCAGAATTCCGATTAATAGGACTCCTGGTGACGTACCTATTTCAGAGGTTTTTAATGTTCGTTAGCGATTCACTTTCATTGGAATAAGTCGTGGCCGAACTTGTGCATTCAGAAATGTTTCTAGATTCTCCCAAGTAAAGCTCGCCGACACACAATGCTTCGAGTAATGGAAGAACATGTAAAAAAAAAAAAAAAAAAAAAAAAAAAAAAATAAAATAAAATAAAATAAAAATAAATAAAGCATTTTAGTTAACCGAAACTACCTATGTGGGCTTATTCAGAGAGGTGTAAAGGTGAGAAAAAACGTCTCTAGTCAAACGTCGACATTGGTCACTAAATTAATTTCGATCGCATACCTAGCTGTAAACAAAAGGATGCTGAGGGAGAGCAAGATACAGTCGAAAGACAGTAGCGAGTTCTCTTGTGTGAGGTTCGGATCTCCGCTTTAAAATAACGATGGCCGGGCCTATGAGTGGTATCTACAAACATATTTGATGACATTTGAGTCGTTACCATTGAGTTTTTAAATTTTTTGAATGTAGAATCGAAAAAATTTTTTTGTTTTTTTTCTTCTAATACTTTCTTCAAAGGCCCTTTTTAATTTTTTCAGAAGACAACTCAATAATCTTCATGAGAGATGTATATGAAAAATGGGTTGAGAGGAAAAACGATGAAGACCTATCAAATTTTATTATTGATTTTTATGAGCTTAGTTCATGTTATGATGAATGAAAGTTTATTGTTTCACTTTGTTTTTTTATTTCTCGTTTTGTGAATAAATTTCTTCAACGTTTCTTCCGAGTTGGTTCTTGATTTTTAGCCTTCCGTGCAGCGTTTAGGCTGAAAACACCAAGAAAGTGTTTAAAAAGGTGTTTTTTGATTAAATAACCATGAAGGCCATTCAGGGACCCCTATTACATGGTATATTCGTGAATTCCCTATAAGAACCCCTAGAAAACGGAATTTGTCTATCCTGACCATATACTCGAAGCACTGTGTTGCGGAACGATAACGGAATAGGTCCGTAGATTTTATAGGGTTGGTTACAGGGTTGCCAGGTGTCCGGTTTTGGCCCGGACTGTCAGGAAAGACGCTTAATCATTAAAAGAACGGAAAATGTCCGGTTTTTCATATGAAAATTATCGCGAGCATGATAACATTTCATTCACCCTCTCCCACTGGGCCTCAACTGAGACCACGTTTTTTCACATTCCATCTGAAATTTATCTAACAAGTTTTTATTTTTCAAATCAGTTCATGTTTCAGCTTATCGTATGTTATTCAGATTGTATTTTTTGAGGATCAAAAGACATTAGAAAATTTTACACTTTTTTCTAAAACATGCTCGAAAATTGGTTGAGTTAAAGTGGATAAACATGGTTTTAATGCAATTAATGTGGTTTCTCCGAGAAACTTACTAATCATATAATCTCGAATATGAATGAGAATTGTGAATACATGGAACTTATGGCTGCATGATCTTTTAATGAGTAAGTATTTTTGGGTCTTTTCTGTTCCATCTCCGCATTTACAAACCATTTTCAATAGAATGGGGATTGCTCGGATTGATGATCCCCAATCAGTTTGACGTCCACTGTGGTAAAATAGATCAGAATGCTCTGTATAGTTTGGTGGTTTGGATGCTCGCTAGCTCGCATCTCAAAAATCAGGGTGGCCCCCAACTGGAAAAGTCAATCTGGAAACCTGGAATTGTCGCGGAATCTTTGCGTCGGGACAAGTCAGGGAAATGTCAGGGAATTTTCCAAAAACCACCACATGTCAGGGAATTTTTTAAATGAAAATTTGGCGTAATAATCTAAAGCGTTTTCAAGTATATTTAACTCCTAAACAATCAAACTTCAATAGCGTTCTTTATCATACTAGGTGCATATTATTTTATAGGTGAGTTATACGAATGACCAAAATATTTATCAAGAGTTGTGGTTAAACTGTTCAAAAGTAACCACGCTACACGCACGTAAAAAGTGAATGGATATGCCATTGGCTTCCCTGGTAACAGTAAGACAGTAAACCATTTGTGAGAAAAATCAACTGAGTATTAAACTAGGGAGAAAAAAACCCAGTAGAGTCGTGGATTGATCTAGTAAGAGTCAAAACTAGTTTGTATACATAAGCTAGGACTTCTCAGGAGGGTTAAGGAGGGGGAAATCTGCCCATTGGAATGTGGAGTCATGTGTTAAAAATTCCACAGAGAAATTTCCAACGAACGATTTTTGTGGGACGGGAAATCAGGAAGTTATACTCTTTCTGGCAACGATTAGTAGTAAGTGAGAAAAAGCGTCGGACGAAAAATTTGAATTATCCTCAGAGATAAGAAATGATAATTTCATCAATTTCAATTTTTTAATTAGAGGAAAAAAATTGATTTCAAATGATTAAAATATGTACTTCAACAAATAGCTTCAGATCACAAATTGAGAGACCATAAAATATCAAATGGAAAGTAATGCAGCATGGTCGTATGGGTGAATTTTTGTAAATTACCCTATTACGTTTAGGTTAAATTGTTATGATATTGGAGTACTTCGAGGGCACTGAAATTGTTGAATATAAGTAGATTTCATATAAGTAGTCTGTTTTTCTCTTTAAATTATACGATTTTCGTTTTAGAAGCAATAAAGGTACAATAAAATGACGAGAAAACAAAAAAAAAATTGAATTTGATATTTTTTGTCAGGAAAATCTGAAGTTCGGTCAGAGAAAAGTCAGGGAAATTAAAAATATCCATTTGGGGGCCACCCTGAAAATACATAACATCAAGTAGCAATCCCTTAGTAAAAGTACAGATTACTTGGACATACCGGTCAGAATGAATGAATAGTAGAGAATCAACAGAAATATGCGTGGATATAACAGAAAAGGCCCGTATTTTGTCTATACTTTCCCTCCTTATCCGGTTTTTTCTATCATACCACCTGGCAACCCTGGTTCGCTACGAGCTAAAACTAAACTATAACTCAATAACTCGCGACGAAGTTGTGGAAACCCTTTTCAAAACCCTTTTCAAAATGGTTGTTTGTTACTGATGATGGCCTAACCGTCGAAATCGATTCAACATTGTAATTCTTCATTTTTCGTGGAAATAGACATCGTTTTTTTCACTAACTTCCTCCTGGTTCGTTTGCTGAAATTTAGGAATCCAACTTTTGGTGGAGAAATCGATTGTACTCGAACTGTGTGCGCCGCGACGGAAGGTGAGCGGAAGACGTGCAGGTGCTGCGTCGGAAGCTGGTGACGCGGGACGTGACCTTGAAACCGGCGGGGGCGGTTGGTTTCCGAATGAATTCGAGCTGTCGGGGGTGGCCGGGGGCGGCAAGGGTGGCGGTCACCCCCCAACTGGGGGCGGGGTTTCCCTTCTCCTCCCCGGGTGGGGGTAAAGGGCCGCTCAGTCGGCTCGCGGTAGGCACTTTGAGCGGTTCGTGTGACGTCACTGAGTCGCTGTAGGCACCTGAGTCCTCCCCTCAGGGCCCCCCGTCATGACGTTATCGAGTGTTCTCTGATTCGTTTCCGTCAACGATCAAGTGCTGTTTTGTGGTATTTACTTCAAAAGTTATCATCTACCCCAACATCCCGAGGTAATGTTAATTTCCCTCTACCTCATCATTTATATATATTTCTTAGGTTTTTATCATTGAATTGTTCAAAGCTGGTTAGAAATTATAATTTGTTATATATATGTATATATAGGTAGTTACCAGCTTAGTACTTTGGTCCCTAAGCCAGGAAGGTGTCGAAGGTTACAAGATGTGGAGACATTACATTGTCACCCTCCTTTATTTGCGAAGCTATGCATTTCGACTGGAAAAGAGAACCTTCGCTCTTCATCAGTCTTGCATATATGATTTTGATTTTGATTGATTTTCCTCTTGAAATGAATAGCTTTGCAAATAAAGGAGGATGAAAATCTAATGTCTCCACATCTTGTAATCCTCAACACCTTCCTGGTTTAGAGACCAAAGGACTTAGCTGGTAAATTATACCTGTAATATGGTATATGCTAATTATAACTGTATAAATGGTACCTATATATATTCAGATTATAATTTTTAGGTCCTCCAACTAAGGTAGAAGAGAAAATGATAGTAACTAAGGGGATAAAAACAGAATTTGTTCTTGAATACAATATAATTTAACGCATCTGCGGACACAATTTTTTTTGGTCCTCTTTTGTTATACGACCGCATTTAATTTCAATAGGGCGTCCCTCCTATAACATGTCCAACTAATCTTGTATTTTAACTAAGGGATCCATCCAGACCACCAAACTATACACATCATTCTGACCTACATGTCCAACTAAACAGAATTATTACTTAGGGATTGACTAATTAATTGATGTAATGTATTTTTTTGACATATTATAGGAGGGACTTCCTATGGAAATAGAATGCGGTCGTATAACAAAGAAGACCCTTTTAGCCAATTTTCGTAGAAAATTAAGCTATTGTAATGGCTCCAAAAATTTCAAAATCAGTTTTGATATATAACACTCCTTAAGATTGAGGTATAAATTCCGTTCTTGCGCCAAAAAATCAAGCTTTCCAGACGAAAGGACGAGTTTGTTGGCCAGCAACTTTCAAGCACATTAAATTGGTCAAATTTCAAAAAAAGTGCTGAAAAAATCACTATAAAAAGCAAAAAACGGCAGAAAATCGTTAAATTTATATTTTTTAGCTGAATATTGCCAAATAAAGTTTATTAACTCTACAATAGGTCATTAGAAATATATGTACAAAATATTGCTGGAAAATGTACTTGCATTTCATGAAAATGTGTTAAAAAGTCATAAAAACTGCAAAAAAGTTAAAATCCAAAATCTCTTTTTGAATCGCTGAATATCATTTAAAACGAGTTTTTGCCATACAATTGGTGGTTAACAATTTGTTTTCCCTCAATGTCCTTACTATTCGGAACAAATAACATAATTAATATAATAGATTATTTACGAAAATTCGCTCCTACGATTATGCTGCATGACTGGCACTTTTTTTCTTCTTTTATTGCACCACAAAGGGTAAACCGTTATCGTCCTCTGGGTTAAATGTTTGCTAAATTTGAATAATTTTTATCTCATGAGTAGGGCTCGGATCGACATGCAAAAATTTGAAGCAAAACATACACTGAAAATGCAAAAACATGCAAAAACATGTCTTTTTAAAATATTTCAAAGAAGACTTACTTTTTTGACATGAATGCTTGTGAAACCCCCTTTTAACGAATATGTACGTAAAATATTAAGAGTATTTTAACGAAAAAAAAACCTTGAAAAAGTAGTTGATGAAATTTATTGATGAATAAATGAATTTTAAAAATTGAAATTTTTCCATTATGCGAATATAAATAAATTTGCCATAATCAATTGCTGTTCATCAAGCAAAGGGATGGTTTGTAAGGAAAGAACAGTATTTCACAAATTAGTACCTATACTAGTTTTAGGTTTAATTGTCAAATTATACAAAAATTAATAACGTGCTGAAAGATTTTTGAAAAATGTTCGCATTATATTTACAATTGCATTATTCTTCTGGCTCACTCCGATCAACATGCTGATTGAAATTACAATTAACCTTGAAACTACGCCTGTTCTCACTTAAAAACATCTTTAGTGTAGAAAATGACCTTTCCATATCACAGGAGACAATGGGTAGAAATCGGTAATTTGCAACCTCTTCAGCCGAAACATTCTCCGTCAATTCGCATTCCAGACAGCCTGGTTTCCTGCATTCTTTTGCATTTGAATCTTGAGTGAGACCAATAACCCCATTTCGGTTTGAAAAATTCTATAGAAAACAAAATACCACTAGTTTTAGTTAGTTATTGTTAGAAAAGTTTGGTTTGTACCTGAAAATTCGCTAAAAAATCCATTTTTTGTCAATTTTTTAAATTGCTGGGATAAAACATGCGCGAAACATGCACAAATCTGGAAAAAACCCAAAACATGCAAAACAAGCACAATTTCGTTTTTTTGGGTTGCAAATGGTCTGAAAACACTCAAAACGAACTTCTATGAAGGTTTGAGGCTTCAGAAAAAAACATGCAAAACATGCGAAATCCGAGCCTTACTCATGAGGTCCTCCATGTTAGGGAAAATCATGGGATATAATTAATCATCATATAAAATCAATGTTAAATTATTTTGAAACCTTTTCGACTTAATTTGGTTTTGTTCCATCTTTCAGAGTAGTTTCATTTAAATCAGCTGATTAAAATCGTGATTTAAATCAAAAGGTTAAAAAAAAAAAAAAAAAAAGAAATCAGAACAAACAAATTATAGCTAATAATTTTTTTAAATATTCGCTAACATGAGAAGTTGTTTGAGCGGAGTAGTTTATTCGCATCCGATTACTCTATCGAACACATTGCTTCTACAACTAGGAGGAAAATAAATATGAAATCGAACGAAGATAAAATAGAAGAGGCTCAGCTCACGGTATTTTCCGTGAGGTAGGTAGGCGTAAATATTTGAGCGAACGCTTTGCTTCTAGTTCAGATAAAGTGTAGGAAACAACGAGTTTCATGAATTTCTGTTCTGAGCCTTAATTTACTAGTTGAGCAAAATTCTCGGAATCGCCTTCTCTGCTGCCTTGCTCATTAGAAATTTGCGTGACAGTTTTTTGTGACGTAAAAACGTGATACTTTTGGCCAGTTAGGTGATGGCTAATGCATGTTCCATGCTGAAAATTGCTACGAGAGAAAAGCTGTTGCAGAATTTTAGTGTTGCAGAAGTAGTTGTAGAATTGACCCCTTGATTTTGCACATCCTTGGTGTAGACACTCTGTAGAAATGCTCTGTATATCTGGGGTTAGGTATCGTTCCCTCTTCGAACCGGAAACTGATCGCGTGAAAGCTCGAGGTAAAGGAAAACCAAAGTTTGACATCCTAGTTATGATGAGGGAGGCCCCTCCATCCGATAGTTCTGCAGTGGTATCGTTTAAGGTAGTAAGAATTTGTTCCGCCCAGACGTGTCATGCGATACGCGATAGCAAAAACATTCCGCATTAAATATTCTCACGGATTGGCGTGATGAAAACTGTGTCAGGTGAGGTTATCGACCTCGCCCGACCGCCACAGGTTCGCATCGGCCTGTCAGTTAAGTTTCTTCGGTCTTCGGTTGGCGTCCGAAATCGATCCTTAGAAATTCGACTACCTACTTCATATCTTGTTACAAGTTTAATTCCTGAAACCCGAAAACCATAACAAAAAATCTCCCTATCTCCAACTTGAGAAAATTATGTTGGATTTTCGCTATGAGGAAGCTCCATTTTGTACTTAGCTGATCAGGGTTCCTTTTAGAGGAAAAAAAGTCTGCCAAGTTGGGTGGGCAGTATAGCTTCCTCCCATTTTGTAACATGGTCGTATAAAATTAGTTAAAGAAAAAGCGCGAGTCGAAATGATATAATGTAAAATATAACAGTAAAAAAGACTATGATTCATGTTCGCATGAATGTGCGGAAATTGTCTGAAGGATAACCCTCACAATAGTTGAAAATTTCATCAAAATCGATCCATTATTCTCTGAGTGTCATCCAATATTACTTTTGTGTATGACCAATTGTCACCCATCAAGGAAACTCGATAAAATACCAAGGGCATCATCCCGTAACCAACAACCCCTCGAGTTCGAACAAAATCGGGCCAGTAGGAATTAAAAAATTGACGTTATACTCGTGACAAATTAACGTTTGCGCATGTGCACAGACCTGTTTATGCGACGGCGAAAGTTATAGAGAATCACTAGAAGCTAACCTGCACAATCCCTGAAAGTTTCATCCATTAGACCTAGGAGTTTCGCCTTTGTCAATCGATATTTGTTTCGCTCATGTGCAATGGCTATAACTCTACCGATCGCGGTATAATTTATAGGGCATTCTTCTAGAACAAATACCCAACTACCTCCCGCGTTTAAACGACATCGGACTAACAGATGATGAGAAATCGACGTTAAAGAAATACACGTTTGCGCATGCGGTCAGGCTACTATTAATCCAACGGCATTGAAAGTTACAGGAGACCGTCTACCCGCTTACCCGCACAATCCGTAAGAATTTCATCGAAATCGAACTGAAATTATGTATAGTTTTGGGCGTGACAAAATAACTAAATAAGAAAATTTAGTTAGGATGACTAGTAAATCACATTATAAAACTGCACTTCCTCAGATCTTCTCTGATCGTCTAATCTTCCCTCTCATCACTCATTTTGTTTCTGTTCTTGCGAAATAAAACAGTTTAAATTTACGACCTTCGCCGCGGCAGTCCGCCTTCTGTTTGACGCTGTGATGGATAGGAATTGTTCCTCCTTCTTGATTTTTGCAAATGCTATACCTAGGTATATTCTTGAGGTAACTCAACCTTCAGGATATACTCTGGGTGTAGAAGGTTGTAGCAGGTTCATCGCCTCTCCCCTTTGAAGGGGGAACTTACTACATTTCCATCACCTCCTTGTCATTTGTTAGCGAAAATGGGCAATATATCCACAACTTTTTCTCTTAAACATTTATTTGAAAAACACCCTGCCCTGCCTATTTGGAGCCCCCCCTCCCTCACCGCCTTTTGAAAGCCCCAGGAGTGTGATGGATATGAGTAGTTCCACCTTTTCGATTCTTGCAAGTGCTATACCTTGGCGGCATATTCCTGAGGTTATTAGGCCTTCAGGATACCCCCTGGGTGTAGCAGGTTAATTGAGTCTACACTTTGAAGGGGGAACTACTACATTTACATCACCTCCTGGTAATATGTTAGCAGTGCTCGGTTTAGAACCCCTCTCATTGGCAAAGTGCCTAATATACCTAAAACTTTTACCCTTAAAAATGTATTTAAAAAACCTTTGCCCTGCCTATTTGGAGCTCACCTTCCACCGTGCACCCCCTCCCCCTCTCTTTGTGAAAGCCCCAGGAGTGTGATGGATATGAGTAGTTCCTCCTTCTCGATTCTTGCAAATGCTATACCTGGGCATATTCTTGAGGTTATCCAGCCTTCAGGATATCCTCTGGGTGAAGCAGGTTAATCGCCTCTCTCCTTTGAAGGGGGAAATACTAAATTTCCATCTCCTCCTTGTCATTTGTTAGCAGAGCTCAGTTTAGAACCCCTTCCCCAAACAACCCCTCGAATGTCGACTGTCCTCCCCCCAAAATTCAATGGAAATCAAAATTTCCATACACACATATGCTAAATATCGCACAACTCGCAAAGTTCTTCTGTAAAACCTGATGCATTTTCAGTGTGAACTTTTTAGAAACTGCTGAGGTCCTAAACCTTTTTTGTAGATTTCATTATCACCTATGAAAATCCTCAGTTTTGTCCCGCTTATTTTGTTCATTAAGCACGCAATAATGTAGCTATACAATATTGTAATTCGATAGTCTTGCTTGTTTCACAATCAGCTGACACGAGAGCTCTTACTTGGATTCAGCTGATCCTAGAACTCTATTATTGATGAAGCTGATTGTGAAATTCCACCTCATACTACACTCATTCAAGTATCCTTCTTAAACTCAGCTGATACTAGATATCTGACAGAACTCTGTACAGTGAGATTTACGATTAAGGTAAATTGTGGGGTTACATTTTAAAATAAACCAATCCTAGATGTAACCCTCAGACTTAGTTCTTTAGACACTTTCAGAACACCACGTTCTCATTACAGGCAAGAATGCTCGAATCATGTGTCTGATATTCTTCGTGTTATATTTTCGACTGTCACAAAACACTATAAATATTACAGTACGGATTTAATTTTACGCAACTACATAATTCTTGACTGGTTTCTAGGACGTCACTAAGTACTTCGAAGTAGTAGCACTACGTAATTATGTTCTATCAGAACTACTTTCTTAGATTATTAAAGTTTGAAGAGGACCTCACTCATTTGATGGGGAAAAGGAAATCGCAACAGCCCGTAGATATTGATTGAAAATTCTCAATTTAATTAGTAATAGATGACAAATGAAAATTGAGTAAACGGAATTACAAATTCAGGTCGCCGGCTAGCTACTTCGGAACTTGCTTAAGAATTCGCTGAACATGAAGGGAGTAGGCAAAACCCGCAATACTCCCCGGTCTTGAAGGTAATGAAAACCTTTGCGCCGCGCCTTCTCTTTCAACTAGCTTACCTACAACTTACAGTCTCAGTCGTTCTGGGTGTCCTATTCGACGCACGACTGATCTTCTCCAGCCATATTGAGGAATTTCAATCGAAAGCTTTTAGAGCACTCGGATACTCGACACGAAATACCAGAGAGTTCATTGACCCTATGGCTGTAAGGCTCCTCTACATAGCACTCGTTCGGCCGCATGTTGAGTTTTCCTCCCGGGTTTGGTCACCCATATATTCTAATGCTACGGAGTTCTTGGAGAATGTTCAGAGGTGGGCATTAAGATACATATCTTATATGAAGGGCATCAGATGGGGCGAGTTCAGATATCCTTAGTTTTATCCTTAAAAACATATGAAATTGAGCATAGAAAATTATTGAAATTTCTCAAAATTATGACTTTGCCCTTATTTTTAGCTATTGAAGCTGCTCACAAATTCTTCGCTTGGCTTCAAGGAGATAGGAAATTTAACGCTCTTTCCAACGGTGTAATCAAATTTTAATTTACTCGTCAAATTAAGGGAGCTATGACCATTCTAGTGACATATGGTCAAAAACACGAAATAATATTAAAAATGAAATCACTCGGATACGAAGCCTCTTAAAAAAAGTCTATGAGGCACTTTTTGTTGCAAATTAGTAATAGAATTGACCCCTGAACTTTGGCGAGTCGTGTCTGATACACCCTGTATGCTCCCCTTTACTGCACAAGGCTAGAGCAGCCGTTTTATTTGAGGCGAGCATTCACGAACTACCTCAAAAATAGCCTCATGTTTCGTATTGTAATCTTCGGTTCAGGAAATTCAGAATTGGACATATTTACAGACTCTGTCGCGGCATTAAAGAGAAGTGTTAGGCGCTGAATAGTGAAGCGAGAACTGTCAGTGAACGCTGATCTTCTGATTTCTTATGTAAAAGTCTGTTGTTTTGTTAGTTGTGAATTTCCTGAAGTATGTATATCTGTATAATTTGCTCAACTATCTGTTAATCTATTTTATTTTGTATTTACTCATATTAATAATCTTTCTGTTAAATTATCTGTAATCACTTAATTAGGCTTTAGCCCGTATAAACATGTTACTACTAGCGGAAATAACCATTCATATTTAATAATTGTACGGAAAGCCTTCTGAGCAGTGCCGCGGTTCCCTCATACTTTTTATTCCAATCATAGTTCGTACACACAATTTTCAGTCCGTAAATTTCACACCGTAATTTGATTGTCGTTCATTTTGCTATTTACTTAATGTGATTTGGAGGTTGTGTGAAGTCAGCTTATATGCGACGGTGAAATGCGGCTATTGAACCATTGGGTGACCTGCAGAGAATACGTGACGTCACGTGGAGTGCAACTAATGGTCTTTCAACATGGCATAGTATTGGGGCATTTCCTATCGCTCTTGATCTCGTCGAGATGATCGCTAGGCTTAGCGAAGACGTGTGGGTCCGGGCTGCGTGATTCTTGATCATTACGAGTAAGTATAAAAACCCCTGTCAATCATTTCGCAGGGGTTTACGATTTATGATCTCGATGTATTATTTCAATAATTTATTCATTTAATTGTACGGCAAAAGCCAATTTGCAGTAACAACAAAAAATAGAGTTGTCTAACTTAGTTAAGTACGTAGTAATGATTAAGAATAATGAAAAGTCAAAAGAAAAATGTATAACTACAAAAGATATATAAATCACTGGCAGTGGTATGTTAAAAACTATCGGTTGAGGCTTGACAAAAGTTCAGCAGAAAAATCCAAATTAGTTGCTCGAATAAAAGCGTTTACTTCTCGTGGTATGCAGTGCAAGGGACGATGCATCTGATAGTTACAGGCGTCGAAGGAGGCAAGGAAGCGTTGTCGCATAGAACGCACTCTTATTAGAGCACTCGGATACTCGAAACTAAATACCAGAGAGTTCATTGACCCTATGGCTGTAAGGCTCCTCTACACAGCACTCGTTCGGCCGCATGTTGAGTTTTCCTCCCAGGTTTGGTCACCCATATATTCTAATGCTTCAGAGTTCTTGGAGAATGTTCGGAGGAGGGCATTAAGATACGTATATTTTATAAGAAGGGCATCAGATGGGGTGAGTTTAGACATGAAGACTCACTGTGAGGTGCTAATCTCGTTGAAATTAAACTGAAAGCGTGAAATGAACGCTGTTTCCACCTTTCTAGCCAAGACGATTTTATGGTAATAACATGATAACTTCGTCAGTTTCATCATGATTGAACATTTGGAGTTCAAAATGTATTCTCTTAATACCAGAAAAAAAAGAGGATAAAATCTGGGAGTTAATGCGGGAGCTTAAATTGAAGGAGCGGAGAAACAAATTTCTTTGCGGTAACTCCAGGATGTCGGTAACTCGGGGTGGTGAAATCCGCCCTCAGAGGTTACGCTATCGACTCCAGAAGATATATTTTCGATGTTGGTAAGGTTTTTGTGAATTTTCATAGAAAATGAAGCTATTGCAGTGACTCCAACAATCTCAAAATAAAACAATAGCTAAAAAGTGCTAAAAATCGTCAAATTTATATTTTTTTGCTGAATTTTAGTCAAAAGAAGTTTATTAACGATTCTCTAAAACATTGAAAAATGTATGTACAAAATTATGTTGAAAAATGTACTTATTTTTCGAAGGGGGAAAAAAACTGTAATAAAGTCTATAAAACCAACATCTTCTTTGAAATTCGCTCCCACGTTCATGCTGCATGACTGGAACTTTTTATTGTAATTATTATTATTTTTGATTATTATTATTATTAATATCTTTTGCGAAAAAACGGATTTTATCTTGATTCTGAAGCGAGATCTCGTTTTAAATGTCGGATTTCCATGCAGATGATTGTCGAAATTTTAAACTCGATCATTTTTGGAGCCGTTGAATTTGCTCAGTTTTACAGGAAAGGTTGCCAAAAAGTTGATATAAACGTGTAGACGCTAAACTTCTGGAGCATGTCGGGGTTGGAGTCGACAAATGTGCGCATCGCGTGACGGCGCCGATTCCTCGAAAATCACGAGACTTGTCGAGCCGAAACGTTAGGATTCCCAACCTGGGAGTTGGGAGGTCACGCGGAACTCGACGTCTCAACCTGATTAGTGACGTCTCGTCGCCCATCTGTTCTGTGTTGGTTCCCACCCGTAGGCTCTCCTTCTAGACTACCACAACTTTCAGAACCGTAGAATCACAAACGAACTAAAAAAGCACTCGGTCGTGCAGCATGACTAATAGAGCGAATTTTCAAATATAAGATATGAATAATCTGAGGCAACTGCCGTGTGACGAGATGGCAATGAAAATTTTAGGACGCGCTGTCGAACTCTTACTTATAAATTACCTATTAGGACCAAACTACTGAAATCAACCTCCACTACCTCTCCACCAACACCCCCCATATTTCAGATTAAAAATATTGTTGATAGGTAACCAAAAGAACGTTCAGACTAATTCAATTTCATTCGTCCGAACATCAGATCACCAGTTTGTTCGGTGATGAGCAAATTATTCCATTTTACCACCCTTATCCCCCCCTCCTTTTTTTCCTTACCACAAACACCTCCCTGTGGTTGAGGCTAGAAATTTTTTTAATAGCCTCTGATTGAGGTTGACGTAATCCAAAGATATTCGCCCAATCAGTTCCTCAGTTTGTTCAGTGAAGTCAAAGATACCCCTTTCCAAACCTCCTCTCCTAAAAACACCCCTATGGGTCGGAATTGAAAATTTCTAAGTAGGCTTTGGTTTTTTAGCGTTATCCGAACATATTATATCAATCAGGTCCTCAGTTTATTCAGTGATATTCAAGATACCCCCACTCCACCCCCAACTCTCCCTCCAAATAACCGTTATGGTTCAGATTCGAAAATTTCAAGTAGTTTGTGATTCAAGTCAGAGTATTTCGAACATGTTTAATCAATCAGGTCCTCAGTTTATTCAATGATGTCCTAGTTACCTCATTTCATCCCCCCACCTCCCCCCTCTAAGAAAACACCCCCTTTAGGTCACATTTAAAAATTTCAAGTAGCCTGTGATTTAAGTTAGTGTAATTCAAACATATTTAGCAATCAGGTCCCTAGTTTTTTCAGTGATGTCCATGATACCCCATCTCCCCCCCCCCCCCCCCCAAACCACCTCCTATGGGTAGGATTGGAAAACTTCCAACCAGTTCCAATTTATTTAGTGATGTCCAAGATAACCCTATTTCACACACACACACACACACACACACACACACACACACACACACACACACACACACACACACACACACACACACACACACACACACACACACACACACACACACACACACACACACACACACACACACACACACACACACACACACACACACACACCCCCCCCCCCCACCAAAAACCCTAAAGGTCGGTTTTGAAAATTTCAAGTACTCTGCGATTTAAGTTGGAGTAACCCGAACATATTTCAACAATCACGCCTCCAGTTTACTTTTTGAGGTCCATAGTACCCCATTTCACCCCCCTCCTCTCCCAGAACACCCCTATGGGTTAGATTTGGAAAATTGTAAGTATCTTGTGGTTCAACTTAGAGTAATCCAACATAATCCCCCACTCAGATCCCCGGTTTGTTCAGTGATGACAAAGATACCCCATTCCTCCCATCGACTCCCCTAAAACACCCCCTAGGAGGCAGATATGAAAAATTTCAAGTAGCCTGTGTTTTAAGTTAGAATAATCCAAACATATTCGCCCAATCACATCCCAGTTCGTTCAATGGTGTCCAAAATACCCCATTTCACCTCCTTCCCCTCCCCTAAAACACCCCCTCTGGCTGAAATTTTAAAAACTTCAAACAGCCTTTAATTTATGTTGGTCTGATACGGACATTTCCAACCACTCATAACATTTGTCCAATGACCCTTGTAACCGTGAAAAGTGGACAAACATACGGAAAGACAGATAGATAGAGAAAAATTAAGGAAATGGTACCAATCGTCTTCAAATAGCACGAAACGGAAAAGAACCGCAGATTTTCATAATTCTAATCAATGTACAGACAGAAATACTTACGATTTTATTAATATAGATTTTAGGTAGCGGTAAAAAATATACGGTAGATATACTTTGCCGCAAATATTTTGGCGGAAACTAGTTGAAGGGGTAAGTAAATGCTACACACGATCTGTTAAACTGGTTTGCGGAATAAATTTGGATTGTTAGATCGAGAATATAGACTGATTGGAGGAAATTTAAGGGTTGACTAGTTGAAGAATTTATAAACTGTGGATGGCGCAACGTCTTGATAAATGAAACAGGACGCCGCATACCAATCTTCTAGTATGATCAAAAGTATTATGTGTCAACGTCGATTGATGCTGAAGAATGAAACCTAACCTCTCTGCGGTGATTTGGGTTTCTCTGATGACAGGTATAATAGCCGGTAATTTGGCTGGAAGTCGGAGGTGATTTCACAACGTCACAAACTTTCATCCTCAAACCACCCGCTAGTCATTTTTAGTCCGCTAACAAGTCTCTGGTGCCAGGCTGAGATGGAGAAGGACGATTTCTCATTCAGCTTTGAAAAAGGAAAGAAAAGACGACGAATCACCGTGTATAATTTCTCAGGACGACATCTTCGTTTCGGTAATCTCAATGAATAAGAAGCGTATCGTTTAAGATTGATTGTTTTTTAACGTCGCTCAGTGGTTCACAAACCCAATTTAGCTAGACAAAATTAAATTTCCCCGTCGCAAAAGAAAGAACACTGGTTCTGGGGGTGTTCAAGGGTCCTGAATTCAATTCTGAAATTCGTTTTCCTGTATCAGCAGTAGTTTTGGTTAATTATTTTCAATAATGAACCTTTGTAATCGACCAAGGAAAAAAAAAAAAAAAAAAAAATTTAACCATCCTGAAAATTTTTTGGTTTACGTTTCAAGATGCGTAAAATCCAAAAATCGAATAAAAAAAATCAATCCATCCACCGTCCGCGGTTTTTCTTAAGAATTAATAGACGGAACTTCATGAAACAGTCGAGTTTATTATCATTCTTGTCTCTAAGGATAGACTAGTGAAGCGTTGGTAGGTGTTGTATTTTATGTCATAAATTTTCAGTTAGTGTACCCAATGACCAGATGGGGGGGGGGGGGTTGTCTTTATATGTAGATCAGAGGGGCTAGTAAAGTGTAGACGTATTAATAATTGCATAAATTCTCCCTCTGAGGTTCCGGTTCCTAGGCACATAGATGGCAATATCAATAATTACGCAAATGGAATCGCAGGGGCGTTACGCTAAGAGGCCCTTGAAGCTATTTTTTTCGTTAATCAACCTCTGACGCTGAAATTTGTAATGGTGCTTCTTTGGGGTACTTATAGGATACAATATCGTGCATGTAGGAGCACTCATCAGCTGAGGGTCCTCTGAGCCTAATTGGTTTCACAATCGGTATTTGCTGAATCCTGAAATGATGCTCCTTTGGTGCATCTAGAATACAATAACAGTCTGGAATTTAGCTGATCAGCTATGGGACTTCTGAGTCTAATTTCTTTTTCAATCGGCTTACGGTGCTGAAATTTAGACGGAGCTGCTTTGTGACACCCCGAATACAATTACGAGGTAGAAAGGCGCATATCAGCCAAGGGGCTTCCCAGATTATTTCTTTAATTTTCAAACTGTCGTTTTTTCTTTCTAAATTTTCGACATACATTTATAATCCTAGGGATTAGGGGGCGAAGCCCCTTTTTGATGATTTATTGTATACAGGGCTTAGTAATTTTATGGACCAATAATCCGCCTCTAAGGGATATCTAATGAAGAAACAATTAACTGTGTAACCTTGTGTATGTCTTGATATTGACATGGATATTTATGTGTTTTGGCTGGGGGTCAAGGAATTTTTCGCGACACTTTTTTTCCCGACCGACACTTTTTTCCCGACCGGCACATTTTCTATTGATTTTCACGTACAACCAAGGCGTTACTAGGGAAGAGTAACTCCCATAGTTTTCATAGTAGGAAAATCGTTCGCCACTTTTTGGAATGCTCTCATTTTACCACGACATTTCATGACCTCTAAGCCATTGTAGTGTCAAGGAATGCTGATTTATTACTCTAAGTTAAAAACTAATATTGTTTTGTAACCATAATGGAATAATCTTGTGAAAAGAAACTGGTATACAATTGAGTAGTAGGTACCAACTGGTAAGCAGTAGGTACTAGACATATCCATGATCTTTTGTTTTTCCCATCAAGGGAGAAATTAAAATGTGAGACGTTTCATTTTTTCTTAACCACGTTGTTATGGTCGATATTTACATGTTAAATTCTAGTAAAATATTTTACAATTTAAATCTTACAGTTTACGTGAGTTCTTGACTTATAGAACGTGAGTTCTTTGACTTTGACTTATAGAACTAGCGTATCCCCTGTTTCTCTGTTTCTTCACTCGTTGAAGCGCTCAGTGGAAAATCTAGGAGAAAACCTGTCAGGGGAAAGTGCTGCCATAGTACATCTATACATCCTTTCTACCTATATATGTATATATATATATATATATATATATATATATATATATATATATATATATATATATATATATATATATATATATATATATATATATATATATCTTCACCGGAAGCGGCTGTTCTACTCGTTTGAAGTGGACTGGAGCGTGTGCACCGTTCAGTCGGCCGTACTCTTCCTGACCTCAATCACTAGAGTCGCTCCTTTCTCTGAAATGAGGAATTTCATTTTTCAAATGCTTCATTCAACAACAAAAATACTTCAACACCAAACATATTTTTAGATTTTCACTCCATTGTGAATTCTCTTCTCAATTTTTGATAATTTAAAACCTGAAACACTGCAAATTATTACACGATAGATAGCCCTTCTCAGATGGATATCTGTGTTGGATAGCCCTTCTACACAGATCATTGGACTAAAGTTATTAAACCCCGTATGTAATATATGATCAGAACATGGCGCATCGTGCTTCTGAGAAGGGGTCACACTTTTACAGTTCCAAGACCCTGCAATTTTTCGCAAAGGTTTAAATGATGCTTGAAGTAATTCGCGTTGGCGCATGTGCAAAACGGGGAAATGATTTGAGAAAATTGAATTTGGTAGGGTAGTTACTATCTACAGCCTAATCCCCAAAATCCCAAAAATTTCATCAAAATCATGTGAAAACTGTTGAAATTAGGCTAGTTTAAAAAGGAATACATATTCGCGCATGCGCAATAGCTATTAATGATAGGATTATGTTGAAATTGCTAGGGAATGCTCAAATTAACCTCTTCTACCTATCCTCCGAATTTGAGCGAGATCGGACAACGGGGGCGTGAGAAAATAATGGTTGATGGTATTAACGTTTGCGCATGCGCCGAGTGGTATTGATTTGGGAACAACGAAATTCATAGGGGACCATCTCCACGCTAACCCGCACGTATACCATGAAAATTTCATAAGAACCGGTCGAATATTGTGGAAATTGAGCTTGTTACAATGACTTGCGGACATAGACGCACAGAGATATATAGAGAGAGAGACGCAAAACGATAGTTGTTCAGAATAGTCTAAAACGTAAAATGCGAGTGGAAATGTTACCACTGTAAAAGAACAACAACCGTTTATTTCAATGGAGACTACAACTTTTTATTTTCTCGAAAGTGAAAACAATGCTTCCGCCACCTATAAGTAGACTTCGGAGCAATTTAAAAGAAGAAATTTAGCATTTAGGTACCAATACTTCACTAGTAGGTACATAGCACGGACAATAAACTCGATTTCGCAACGTTATAATAAATTCCATTGGAACTATATCACCTGATAATTTTATTTGGCATTATATCAACTGATGTTTACAAGGCAATTTTTATGTATTCCTATCACTATCTTGCGATTTTTGATGGCATTTCGAGCTTGATCGTCTATTCAATAGATCCGCTAGTCATTTCTCTACCTTCTCGCGTAGAAATTCGAATATTTTTTTCGATGTTCAAGCCCTTGGGGAAAACGAACTATTTAACGTACAGCGTTGCGGGTGGTTTTGATCGATTCTGTGGGATTAAATTTATCATTGATAAGCAAAAGATTAATACTATTATTATTGAATGCTAAAAAGCTATAAGCTTTCTTTAGCTGATTGTATATGAACTGACATAGAATGTCAACGTTCCACGGGTAACTTTGTATGCCCGCGTTGTAAAACCCCAATTAATTTCCGCTCTCAGCTCGGCGATAAGGTTTCCAAAGATTTAGAGAAAGAGTGAAGCAATGAAAGATCGTGGGAGCACGAAGCGGGAAGTTATAAAAGAAGAGATGGTGCGATTGCGACGCGGCAGGAATGAAGTTCACGCTAACTAAATCAACGGGTCGATATGACAGAAGTGGGATCGGACGGCACTGAATTCTCCTGACCCAAAGATTGATCCGAATGAGGGAGGAAGGAACCCCGTATTTGCATATATTTTCCCTGGATTGAGTACTGACAACCCTTCAAATTTGAATGATTAAATTCCGAATTCACATAAACTACTTGACCTCGTCAAACTTTCTTCCCCAGTTTTTACTCTATTAATCGAGAACTCTACTTGCTTTTCTCCAAGTAATATAATGGAGAAAATTTTTTGAGGATTATTATAACATTTTTCCCGATCGTGCTAATATGTCATTGTAGGGAGATTTGCGATTCAATTTGCTCAACAACAACGCTATTTAATTCTGGAGGACTTCCCAGACCTATTGGACCTCCGAGTCCAGCTTAGTCCCCCTCAATGGGTTGACGGTAGGGTTACCGTAATTGTCACGAGTGAAACTGGGTCACTGATGAAGATAGGCAATAACCTGGAGGTCGGGGGTTTTTTTAATTTTATTGTATGTCAAATTTATTTTTTTCAGAGTGCTCCTCTTGGCGAACTACCCTCTTTCCACTTTCCGAATTTTACAATAAGCCGAGAGAAGGAATAAGAAACAAAATAGATAAAAATATAAAAATCAAAGAGCCAGCATGACTGAAAACAAAAACTAGACAGAATCATAGCAATAAGAAAACTCGAATAATCAAAAGTGAGTAAAATAAACTGAAAAAAAAAAAAAAAAAAAAAAACAAATAGTAACTTAGAACAATAAAATAATCAGGAAATATGTGAAATAAAATGAATAAAAAAAAGTCTGGGGGGTATGGAATAGCCCCAGGACCATGGGGATCCAGGGGTCTTCCCGGGAAATTTTTGAAAGTATGCTAACTTCATACGTGGTTTTAGACTGATTTTCGCCTTTCTTAGACCAAAAAACGCTGCAAATTATTTCACAAAGGTTTATTATTTTTTCAATTGAGTATGATCGTAGTTTTAGTTGGCTAGCGTACGTCATAAGGCCCGTCCAGACTCCTCGGCGTGTCCTACTTCGAGTTGCCACAACCTATACTTCTATAATTATATATGCATGTTTATATTTCTCGATTTGAGCTCCTATCTATTCAAATAGTTATTGCTTTAATAATATCATTATCTAAGTACGTACGAAAAGTCGAGAGGCTATGTTATTAAATATGCGTAGGAAAAGCTTTGGTATTAACACACAAAAATGACCTTGAAAAAAACATATTCATGCCTCGAAGGAACGCCGGCGCCGTACCCACCACAAGGTGCCGCGGCGCCGGCGCCTCCTCTCACTCCATCCCCCCGCTCAACCCCCTCTCCACCCACCGTGACCCCCTGCCAAGCGTACCAGGCGTGCGCGCGTCGAAAAATACACTTTTTTGCCCGTTTTTGGCCCATAGCATCTATGCGAGTAAAGCGATCGGGATGATTAAACGTTAGGACCAACTAGACCCCAAATGGAGTCTATGTGCGAAAGAACGGGTTTTTTAAGTAAATTCTTAGGCCTTTTATGGCCCGGACGGCGGACGGCGAACGGCGAACGGCGGACGGCGAACGGCGGACGGACATTTCAAATTTGGATTCTACGCACCTTGAAACGTAAAGTGACAAAGTTTGAGGGGGGGTTATAAAAATTTTTTGCTACACGATCACATAGGCTTATTATTGGAAATAATAAACCAAAATGGATAGAATATAGGCCATTAAATATTGCATTTCATTATTTTACACACTTTAGATCAACATTTATTTGGGTTTCATAGTTATCAAGAAACCATTTTCAAGCTCATTTTGTTTTGATGCTGAAATTTTAATAGAAATGTGTGTTTGAAAGTTGAAGATGAACTAATCTCTACAGAAAAACAATCCTGGTAGCCGGTAGAGGGGTGTAAGTCGTGTTAGAAAAAAAAAAAAAAATCAACTTTTTGAAAAGTTAAGTCTCACACAAAACGTAAAAATGACAAATAAATTCACACATTTGTTACAATCTATGTGAAATTTAGAAAATTGAAGAGAAAAAGTGTTCCACTGTCACATAAAATGGAATTAAAGGCCAAAAATTTACTGGTCTAGAAAACTTGACTTGAAAAACCACTCTTCTTAAAAACTCGCTCTTCTCGTGGATTCTGCAAAACCGGGACAATATCGAGTCCCGAGGCGCCTTTTTGGGACATTAGGTCTTGGAGAGCAAAACTGGTGACAGCCCTGGTTTCCCGGGACGAATGGTGATCCTTGTTGACGGTCTATCTGGGCCAGACAAGGTCTATAGTCCCTGCTATTGTATCTGAGAGCCGCTGGGCCCCAACACGAACTGTGATATCTTATATGTGATATATGTATATGCTAATCATTGTTTTATCTCACTTTGCTGATTGAATATAGTAGTAATACATATTAATTTAATAGCTTATACATCATATAGTTGTAGCTAGCGAATTGTCAAAGAAAAAATGATCTATTTAGATATGGCTTCGTGGGAATAAGGAAAAAAAAATATATATATATATATATATATATATATATATATATATATATATATATATATGCTGTATTTCTAGACGATAAGTACCTTTAAATATGGCGTAAAAAATTCGTTCCAACTCAGAAAAATCCGCCTTGACAAAAAACTGGTCAAGTTGGTTGGCCATCCCTCAAAGTCCTTTTCCCTCAAAGCGTAATTTTCTAATCAACGTAACATAATATAGTACGATAATTTACGGATATTCGCTCATACGATCATGCTGCAGGACTGGATTTTATTTTTATTTTCCCCCTTTTTGGATTTGAGTTTCGTCATTGCGTAGGATTTTATTTACACAGTTTCGTTTAGTCGTCCTGGTTTCCAGCATTAGGAGTCCATATTGACTCAGTTTTGTTGGAGGGGTAGGAGCTCTACGCTGTATTTTTCTCTCGTTCGTTGACTTCCTTCCGCTTTCTGAGTGCCCTTCTCCGACCCTGAGTTCGCTTCGTCGCTGAGTTTCTCAACCTCGGGAAATCCCTCAGTGCAAATATGTTTTCTCCTCCCGTATCCATCCTAATTGATCAGACCTCGCAGCTTCGTCAAGATAGATGAGCTCATGTTTGACCGCTTTCTGCTCTGTACGGCTGGTGGTGTAGTTCTGAATGTGTCCCGACTTTCGAACCAATGTTTGAAATCATCATCATCATCATCATTTTTTTTATTCATAATCATCAATGTTCAAAATCATCATCAGATCACAAAGGCCCCCATGAGAGATTTTATGGTTGATTTTTTATTTTCTCAATTTTTTCATAATTGGTAGTGAAAGGGTTAAGGGTTTTCTATCTATTTTAAGGGTGAAAGGGTTCTCTATCTATTTTATGGGTGAAAGGGTTCTCTATCTATTTTATCAGTGAAGAATTAATGGTTTTCAATGCTCACACACTAAAGTAAAAAATGGATTAAGTGACTTTTTCTCATAGCCGCCATTCGACCAATCTCGCTCAATTTCGGACGTTACTTGAAAAATCAGTAAACTGATGTTGAGTATCTACACTACATGCAGATACATCGGTACCTGGACATGTCTTATTTTTTCCACTGTGAAATATGTGTTTTCTGTCTCATATTGAATAAAATGTCTCAATTAAATTAGCTCAGTCAGCTGATCAGAAAAGACCCAATCAAATCAATAGTCTCTTAGTGTCCCAGAGAGTCTCCATGTCTAATTTCAACTTCCTAGGATGACAGAAGAGATTTTAGTTCTCTGAGCTCATTAGGAAAGAGCCAATAATTGCAATCGTCTCTTTGTATCCCAGAGGGTATCCCTATCAAATTTCAACTCATAGGATATTTTCAATGCTGCACTAGTTTCGAAATGATGTGGCAGTTAAGGACTGCGCCTACGAATTTGTAAACAATTATGCTATCAGAATGGATTAACAATGATAGAACCATTGAAAATTTCAGGTTGGTAACAGGTTTTCTCTCATTATTATATCGTCATCACTCTCATTTTGCGATCCTTCGACTATCCTTCGAATGTACGCGAGATCGAATTAGAACTTGAGAAAATTATGCTTGACAGATTCTGTTGCACATGTGCAGTGTGAAGTACTGGCTTGTAAGCAATGCAATTGGTTGGGGAATACCTACAGACTAACCCTCACAAACCCTGAAAATGTCATAACAGTTGGATAAAACTGAAATTAAGCTTGTTACAAAGATTCGCAGCATTCGGACACCTACTCGCAGAACGCGAAGCCCACGTAGTCCAGAATGTTGTAAAACGTAAAATGCGTTGGACATTTTGATTTTGAGGAAAAAATTATTTTCATCTCCCGAGTGTGAAGACAATGTTTCTGCTACCTAGCTATAGGGGGTCCCTACAAACTCATCAAAAGGAAACTCATCAAAAACGTGAAATTAAGAATTTTTTATGAGGTTCCTCTTGGACTGGGACGTCCATCGAAACTGAATGGTTTGGACAGGTATAAATTGGAAAGATGAAAATTATTTTCGATGAATTTCAAGTTACTTGTGTTTACAACCAACGGTAGAGAGATTTTGCACAGATCAGTGTTTTTCATAGATAGGTAATGATACATAACAAGTGGTCAATCCCTTAGTATAAATAAATTCAGATTAGTTGGACATTTATATTAGTACCTATCTTACTTTTTAAGGGGCTACCAGCTTTCGAAGAGTGTTTTTAAATTATCCGAGCACCACTCGAATAAGTAAAGGTTAATGCTAACTCATAACTAACTTTATGCGAATAAATTGATTTGACGCAATTTTTCGATGAGCTGCTCGTAGGTAGTTTTCACGAGTTTCCACATCGGCCTGCGAATCGATCTGAAACTAGATATTTATCGATGAGTTTCCTAATACCCGGTATTGGGATACCTCCTGCACGAATACATGGTTACCTCTTCCTATGGTAGTGAGGATGCGAAAAATAGCTAGATGTGGCGGGTGTGAATCTATTTCGTTGCATTTTTTTTCTTGGATCTGACCCTTTTCAGCACGTAATGACCGGATTAACCAGACGTGGGACGGGCGGATGGGCCGAAGTCCCCCTGGTCAGATTTTCCAATTGTTCTGTATCCGTCCACCGTTCATTTCTGTTCCACAGTTTCACAAACTCCATCCATCACAGCATTCCCGCAGGAGACATTTTCATTCGATTGGTTTCCATCCGTCTTCCCTCCATTCGTCCTCGACCCGATTCCGCAAAATCCTGCGTCCTCTCTCCACACTTTTACGGCCCTTTTACCCGGCGGAATGACAAAAGGGCCGCCCACGAACTTGAATAAACACAAGGTTTTGAGTTCCCCACCCCCCCTTTCCACTCCGATTTGCTACAGAGTTTAAATTGCCCCTTAGCTGGCTTCGCTACAGCTGGTGAGGGAGCTCGGATTTGCCACCATAAATAACCCCTTTCCAACAACCCCCCCTCTTCCAACCATAACCCCATCTATTTAATGTCGCCCCCTTTTAGTCTAATTCTCAGGCTATAGGATCTCCCGGGATATTCCCGCCCTTGCAAAAGGCAGGAGCGAGATGGTTCAATGGCGCGAAACCACCCGCGAGCTTTCGATTTATTTTACCCGTCCTACTCAATTTGCTCACTCCTTCTTTCTTTGTTTGAGGAGCAAAAAATAACAGTAAATGAGGTGGAAATCTACCTGCTAAGTGCTGCTCCTAACGTCCCCATATTCAACCAAATTTCGTTAGTTTCATGTCCGCTCGTTTCGCTCAATCATCCCAACTGGGAATGTACAGGTCATTTGACTTTATATCTTCCTGTATAATTATATTGATAATTATACTTTAGTCTGCACCTGCATAGCAATTATTTCATCCCTCAATTATCAGTACATTTTGAGATGCTATTGGGTGTGAGGGGCAACGAATTGACAGATTTTTAAGCCGAATTTTATGTCTCACCACCTGAATACCTCAACCATAAGTCTTGTACTCTTGCACAGATGTCGGCCGACAAATCAGCTCTTCGTCGCTGGAAAAACGGGCACAACCAACTGACAGAAGGAATATCGACCTTTTAATCTATCCAAAGGAAATTGATGGGGTTTTCGGAGTGAGACGAGAGCTTTTTTCAAGACTATGAACAGTTAAGATATGGGCAATGTAATAAGGACCATCATCTATATTAATAAAATCGTTATTATGTCTGTCTGTACATTGATTGAATCATGGAATTTCGCGTTTCTTTTCCGTTTTACGCTATTTGTAGACGATTGGTACCATTTTCTAGATTTTTCTCTTTCTGTCTGTCCGTTTGTTTTTTTCGCATTTCACGGTTACAAGGGAATCTTGGAGTTGAAGGGATACAAGTCAAGGTTCAAACTGAGACGTAGCTGAGCGCTGAATTTCGAAACTTGGTTTTAACTACTGTTTGCATTTAGCGTGTGTATTCGCCCTTATCACGCTGTTTTGGGAAAATTGAGTTTAGATGTTGAAGGAGAAAAAAATGAAAATACATAAAGACAGCACAAATCCATGATCCCCCACTGCAAATTCCGAGCACTTAATCCTTTGTTTTCTGTGAAATAACTTCATCGTATCAGCTTCTATACCTCGAATTCAAAATGTTTAATCATTTCTCACCCACTGGTTAGACTTTACAACTTTTTATTTTGCATCAAGAGGATAGAAAGTTTAATATTATTTTTAATAGTAGGTATTATGAATTCTGATTTTACAGGGTAGGTACCCCTATATAGTTATGGTCATTTTAGTGAGGTAAAGTCGGCCAAGTGAATAAAGATCTTGAATCGTAAAAAAATGGTAAAATTAAGAAATGGAAACACATTAGGAGACACGTTTTGGAAGAAGCTAATTTAGTGTTGAATCTATTCTTGCACCGGGGTTGGTCTTATTCTGGAACACCCTGTATTTGACGTAAGAAGTTTCCAAATTGATTAATCTTACACAATCACACTTGTATAATATGTCTTGAAGGTATGAACGATCTAGTGTGAGTTTAGACATCCAGAGTGAACGTGAAGGAACTGTTAAAAAACAATCACAGGCTTTTTTCTTATTATTATTTGGATGGCGAAGCTGAGGAAATTTATGTACTCCATGGGATTCCATAAGTAACCACAAATAATAAATTCACAGTGTAATCCAGATTATACCACAAGATATGTAGTAGCAGGGAATGTAAATTGCTCCAAGACCAAGATTAACACTGTCAACACAGTCCAAAATTTATTATGCACATCATTCACAGAGCGCTAGTTAGTCGTAAGAAAAGAGCTCAAAATTATACTAGACCAAACTACAAAAAGCAAATTTTAACTTGGCTTGTGAAAAATGGGGAAGTGGATTGCGAAACTATGCTAAACAGCATTTATGTATAATACGAGTATTTATAAAACATAATTATACTATAGAAAGTTTTTCTCCTAATAGAAGGTACATCAAATACCATTGTAGTTATAATATTTAAGCTGTGTGTAGATTATGTAGATGCATATATGCGATGTTATGACAACGTGCTATGTTTGAAATTATGGGCAAATCGCTTAGACCTTAACCAACAGCACAGGCCAAACCTACTATTGGAAAAGTAAGCTAGGTGAGTAGCCTAGTTCTACTTTTGTACTATCATCTGTGTCTCTATTGAAATATATAAACTCTATCTATATAATCTATCTATCTAAATTAATAAGGCAATTTCTTGATTCCATCAAATGTCACTTGATAACTTCTGCAAAAATCAATGAACTTAACTATTGCAAAACCAATGAACCAACAAATACCTACCTAAGCTGAGTTGACGGTTTCAATGCTTTAAACCACAATAGCCCCCCCCCCCCCCTCCGACCTTTCAACTCTACGCTGGGCTTATTAGCCCTTATCTCTAAGAATAAGCTTGGTCCAAGAACTTGTACATCACGCCCAAACTTCATTCTCCGCTTAAACTGCAGCGTGAGGGTCGAATGAGGTTTAAACTAGTCTTGTTTCTCTGGCCCTAACTGTCCTAGCAGAGGGGTTGAAGGCCTTAAAACGCCGCCAACAGCGCGGTCAGAGCGGGCGGGTTAGCGCCAGCCCCAAGTAGGCCGGGGTCAGGGCCCTCCGTCACGTGCTCGAGTTCCTCTTGTGGCGGTTTCCGTGAGCGCCTCCCCGTCATAACCCATTTTCTTCGATCACTTTCCCTTTCTCTTTATGTCAAGCCTTAACCTTCTTACTCGTCAACTTCTTTTTTTGTATCAAAGGTTGCTAAGTTCTCCATTTTCTGAGCTAATATTCTACAATACATCAAACACGACTGCTTCAGTAAGATATAGGTAAGGCTACTTACAGTGAAGCAGATATGATTAGTCACATAATTATAAATACTCATCATGCAGATATGATTAGTCACATAATTATAAATACTCATCATGCAGTCAGCCCAATCGTAGATATGACGACTCGTGATGTTGACCAGGACCAAAGGATGTATTCTGTAGCTTTGTGTTTTACTGTTTACACATCATACATCTATGTACCTACTTAGAATTTGTGATTTCATTAATTTCTTCTGAAAAATAGATAACAATTTCAATAAATAGGTAAAAATCTACTTTTTTTTGTCTCAAAGAATATTACTTAGAACTAATTTTGGAACCATCCATAAAACTGGTACCTAGTTAGCTATTCCGTTCCACTCAAATTGCTCAAATTTTATTACAATGTAACATAATATATATAGTAATTCACAAAAATTTGCTCATACGATCATGTTGCATGCCTGCAACTTTTATTTCCCGAAAGACCTGAAATTCAAATTGAGTACCTTCATCTTCGAAAGAGGGACAACTACCCGAACTAGGTAGCAATTTTCTGCCTACATTAGCTCAAAATATGGTTACTCTGTTGGGGAATGAGCTGGGAGTCGATTAAACTTGAATTAGATTTAACAATGTCAGTAATACCTACGAAAATCCAGAAGAAATCCACCTACTTCAGTATTCTTTATAGAATACTGCTTTACTCGCGCCACTAAGTGGATCACCGGGATATGTAATGGATATTGGTTGTTCCTCCTTCTCGATTCTTGCAAATTTTACATCTAGGGGGATATTTCCTGTGCTAACAACTTTCAAGATATCCTCTGGGCGTAGCAAGTCAATCGCGTCTCCCCTTTGAAGGAGTAACTACTACATCACCTCTGTTGTCACAAATACCTTTACGCCTTCAATCAGAGATGGGCGTATTCGAAATCTTGAATACGAATATATTCACAGAAAACCTATTCTGTGAATACGAATATGAATATATTATTCATACTCACACATGTGACTGTGAATGGAAGTGTATTCATATTTACGTGTATGAATACACCCGTATTCACACAACTGAATACGAATCCAAGCTTATTCGTATTCAAATATATGAATACGAATATGAGTGTAGTCATATTCACGTGTGTGAATAAAGTCGTATTTATAATCAGAAATGAGAATACAAGTGTATTCACATACGTGAATATGAATACACGCGTATTCGTATTAATATGTGAGAATTTGAATATATTTGTATTCGAATGTGCGACTACGAACACCAGTTTGCTTGCACGAAAATGAACGCGAAATAAGGAACTAATTTTTTGCACGATTGAAGTAATACGTGTTGTCATGTCATTAATGAGCTCCATTTTGCTTTCCACATGCCAGATACCCTTCAAGTTGCTCCTTTTGGAAAGCCTAAAAAAATTAGGTTTGTCGTTTGAATTCTGCCAAGGTTTTCAGAAACAAACCTCACTTCTTCAAACTCACCACAACTTCTTAAGTGACGATTTTATCTACAACATTTTCATAGTTGTTAAAGATATTTTTATAGCACAGTTATGTATCTATTATATTATGTAGTATGCAATGTACATACATGTATTATGTATTATTATATTATATTATGTAGTAGTAAACGATAATAAGATCCGGTCCGTAGCATTATAAATTCCTAGTATCCAAACTTTCTATACGTACTTCAATATTGTAATGCTTTTACATTATTTTCTTATTCCGATTAAATCTAATTGATTTTGTATAATTTCAGGTATGATGCTGCTTTTAATCTTCTACTTCAGAAAACACCTGATCAGTTAGGTAATTTATAAAGTTAACTGTTTGTTTTCATACGACTATTTGATGGCTATTAGTGAATAAAATAATTTTGATGTTATATTTGACGCTCGAATTGATTGAGACATAAGCCATCGAATCGGATTGTGGGGAACACTAGCAAAATATGGATCCATACCGTGAGCAAAAACGTATTTCTGTATTGTACAGCTCATCTACGCAGAACACCTGACTATGTTATTAGACGAATCATGAGGTCTGCATAGGTTTAGACGCCTACTGAAGAGAAATTGATAACATTAAATAACACACCTAAACTTTCCTCTCACGAGCTGATATGATGCAGTACCGTGAATTGGCAAAACCATGGCGGCGGCGTGTATACCGCATGATGGCGTTTACTTCCTGCATGCCTAACACTATTTAACGGTCATTGTTGATACTTAGTTAGTACCCCCGAAAAATCATAGGTAGCTGCTCAATTATAGCTTGTAATGAGAGAACAGAAGATCTTACGGCTTTCCGGATGATTTCATTCGATTCGTTGGGAAAATATATGTAAATGACAACCGAAAAATCATTACTGTTCACAGCGGTCAGGAACTAGACAAAAGTTCGGCTGCGATGCCAACGAAAACACCTGGTGAAAAACGATACTTTGAAGTACCATAAAACCAAAAATTCAAACCCCAAAATCAAAGCGGTGCATCTCCAAAAACGGCGCATGAATTGAGAATGTATCGGTTACAACATTTTTTGACGTTCGATTATGACCCAAGCACAACGATAGGGTGGTTCAAAAAAAAAAAAAAAGTTCTGGGATTTCTTGTCCCCATTGTTTTTTTGCTTCCTCGGTATGTCAGGATGACACTCCTAAATTTTTAGCAAAAAATATTAATCCTAATCACTTTACCTGGGCCGATTTTGGCCAGTTATCGACCGCTATCGTAAACCAATCTCTAAATTGGTGCCGAGGTGATGATTTGACGGACGGATTTCAATTTTTTTAGGTCAATTTATGGGTTTTTGCATGCGCCGAACACGATGAACTTATTTATTTTCCGCTCCATCCACTAGTTATCCGGTAAACTGGCAGAGGGCGCTGCTTGAAGATAAGTAAAAATCGAAAATTTTACCGAAAATGCTGTCCCCTGGTTAAGAATTGAACTAGAAACATGCTATTGTGGTCGGACAATATGCATTGGCATGTTCTGAACATGATTCCGTTTTTTACTATACTTTTCCGCCAATGATTGCTTCGTTTAACGGCCATAACCCTCAAATTAATTATAGGGTAATAGACAAATTCACCCTAATTTCACCGGAAATTAAGTCGCGTTGACAATTTAAGGTTCTGAAATACCTTGTGTCGATAAAATTTGGTATTTTCCAGGATACTCGGTACAAAGCCGTTGGTAATTTAGCAAGGACTTGAACCGGCATTGTACTTATTCTCTTAACGACCCGATACCATTGTACCTACAAGCTTTTACACGTGACCGATACCGCTGAAAATAGGTAACCCTACACTCAAACGAGCCAATCACAGTTCAGACAATCACAATTCAGAACTACGAATTTGACCCCGGAAAACCGATGGAACTAAGGATTTTTACAGAAAAATTGGAAAATTTTAGCTATTTTTTCCATTTTGCCGCTATATTTGGCAAATAAGTACAATGCCGGTTCAAGTCCTTGCCAAATTACTAACGGCTTTGTACCGAGTATCCTGGAAAATATCAAATTTTATGGGCACAAGGTATTTCAGAACCTTAAATTATCAACGCGACATAATTTCCGGTGAAATTAGGGTGAGTTTGTCTATTACCCTACTATTGATTTGAGATTTATGGCTGATAAACGAAGCAATCATCGGCGGAAAAGTATAGTAAAAAACGGAATCATGTTCAGAACATGCCAAAGCATATTATCCGACCATTTTAGCTTGTTTCTAGTACAATTCTTAACCAGGCGACAGCATTTTCGGTGAAATTTTCGATTTTTACTTATCTTCAAGCAGCGCCCTCTGCCAGTTTACCGGATAACTAGTGGACGGGGCGTAAAATAAATAGGTTCATCATGTTCAGCGCATGCGATAACCCATAAATTGATCCAAAAAAATGAAATCCGTCCTTCAAATCATCATCTCGGCACCAATTTAGAGGTTGGTTTATGATAGCGGTCGATAACTGGCCAAAATCGACCCAGGTAAAGTGATTAGGATTAATATTTTTGGCTAAAAATTTAGGAGTGTCATCCTGACATACCTACCGAGGAAGCAAAAAAAAAAAATGGGGACAAGAAATCCCAGAACCTTTTTTTTTTTTTGAACCACCCTATCGTGCTTGGGTCATAATCGAACGTCAAAAAATGTAACAGATACAATCTCAATTCATGCGCCGTTTTTGGAGATGCACCGCTATGATTTTGGGGTTTGAATTTTTGGTTTTCTGGTACTTCAAAGTATCGTTTTTCACCATGGGTTTTCGTCGGCATCGCAGCCGAACTTTTGTCTAGTTCCTGACCGCTGTGTTCGGGCTCTGACTGTAGGCCCTATTCATGCCTATGAAAACAAGAGTTTACATTGGATACTTATTCTGGGCGTGGTCTAGTATTATCTAGGTAGTTTTATAACAAGGAATGAATGAATTGTTTTTAGTATACTAATAGTCTTATAAGGTAGTTTTTGACATGAGTTGACCCATCTAATTTACTTACCAAATTATTTGCACAGATAATAGGTACACAGGTATATAAATATAATAGGAATCACATCAGTTGGGTAGCCATTTTGTTTTTGAAGAATGATAGTTATTTGTATGGAGAACATGGAATGGAGTAGGTAACAAGGGATGGACAAGATTGTCTTTAACTTTTTTAATTTTTCTAGAATCTATGGTATTCTTTGCTTATGTTGTTAGTATCCTGTTTGTGGTTCATAGCCGTTTCTTTGTTTTTTAATATGAAAGCCACTTCCTTAAAGCCTGATCAGCCACTTTCCTGATCAGCTGATTGAGCTAAATCCTCTCATAGAAATTTCGTGCGAAGCACGGGTTCCTGCTAGTTTAATATATTCTATGTATAATATTTGTCACATGGACCCCTTCTCTTCTCTCATGACCCATCGTTATTGCTCCCACCCTTAAAAACGACGTTACAAATGATACCAATCATCTGCAACGACCCTCGAAGCCCCCAAGTGTTAACCACAAAAAATAGCGTGTCACATAAATCGGCGGTCTTGTGAAAGAGGCCCCTGGAAATGGATGTCCGATGAATTCAAGTTTTCCACGATGCCCATCTTTCTTCTTACGTTCCCCAAGAGATTACCTTGTTCCGATTCGTTTTTTTCTTTCTCTCTATCTCTCTCTTACGAAAGAACAAAGTAAGTTCTTTCGTCTGGGATAGGTTATCGACGCAGAGGAGCTGAATCGATTCATCACCCGGTGCCAGACCCTCTCCAGCACGCCCTCAAGGATCCCACCTATTCTGCAGGGAGCCGCAGAAAGGTGTACGATAATAAGCCAACTAAAAACCACTGTAGTGGTCAACATTAGACGAACACAAGCAGTCTAATGATGTGGAATTGTTACATTCAATGAAGATAGGCAAGATGTGTCTGCAGTAACTTCCCCGTAATAAAACAGCTGGAACGAAGATTTTAAACGTTTTAGAGTACCTATACAATTCAAAAGATGTCAACAGGTCAATGACAAACGAGGATCTAGTCCGTAATTTACTTATTTCTTCAGATCCACTCATCAGTAACCTGTGACCTCAGAGTTGGAGGTTGAAGCTAAAAACCTTTATGACCACAACGAAGAGAATGAAACAGAGGATTGCGAAGAAGACACAAGTGTCTTGTGTTTTCAAGTGTCTTTTGAATTCCTTCATATACCTTCATGACGTACTTACATATACTCGTACCTAAAGTTTAACTTTTATTATGAAATAATAATTTTCAATAAAATGGAAATATTGATTCGGTTAGATTACCAAAATTAATGACTCTGCCACCTGTTTACAACATCAAATGTGGTAAACGGTGGGTTGCAGCTGGTCGCACCTAATTCAGGTTGGATTGCATTCACCATGATCTAAACTAAACCGCAAGATAAAATTCATAGCTCAGCATGGACCAGCACAGTTTTGATACCATTCTTTGTGAGGATTTTTGTATAAAAAAGTGGGTATTGCAGAAAAAGTGGTTCAGATGCATTCTGATGCCCTTAATATGTGGTATACCCTTGCCCTTGATCAGCGTGGAATTTTCTATAAGGATAGCAACTCATATTTATTCAGGTGAAAATACGGTTTAATGAAGTTTAACTCCCTATACTAAACTTAGTTACACACCTATAGAGCTGGCAATGATCTCATTCGACGCGAAATTTAATTTTCTTCAAGTTTACTGTTGGGCATATGTTTTTTCAAGCAATATCTTAGGACGCAAAATATGTTGAAAGCGTGTTTTTTAAGCATTTTTTGCAAAACAATAAGTGGAATAAGTGGGGCTATTAGGTATAGGATCATTGGGTACATTTGGAATCAGCGTGAAATTTACTATAAGAATTTATAGAAACCAGACATTTGTCCAAAATTTCCTATTTTCGGACACTGTGCGCCGTCCAGGGCTTATCTCCAAAAACACTGGACCAAAGTTTATGAAATTTGGCTGAAGAATCATGCATCGGCCAGAGATGTGCCAGCAAGAGTGGCATCAATCCTAATCAACTCTCATGGGTAGTAATTAAGGGCTGAAATATTGAAAAATCTAAATCTCGAAAACTTTCAAGGTTCCCAACACACAGCGGTCAGGAACTAGACAAAAGTTCGGCTGCGATGCCGACGAAAACCCATGGTGAAAAACGATACTTTGAAGTACCAGAAAACCAAAAATTCAAACCCCAAAATCATAGCGGTGCATCTCCAAAAACGGCGCATGAATTGAGATTGTATCTGTTACATTTTTTGACGTTCGATTATGACCCAAGCACGATAGGGTGGTTCAAAAAAAAAAAAAGGTTCTGGGATTTCTTGTCCCCATTTTTTTTTTTTTTTTTTTGCTTCCTCGGTAGGTATGTCAGGATGACACTCCTAAATTTTTAGCCAAAAATATTAATCCTAATCACTTTACCTGGGTCGATTTTGGCCAGTTATCGACCGCTATCATAAACCAACCTCTAAATTGGTGCCGAGATGATGATTTGAAGGACGGATTTCATTTTTTTGGATCAATTTATGGGTTATCGCATGCGCTGAACATGATGAACCTATTTATTTTACGCCCCGTCCACTAGTTATCCGGTAAACTGGCAGAGGGCGCTGCTTGAAGATAAGTAAAAATCGAAAATTTCACCGAAAATGCTGTCGCCTGGTTAAGAATTGTACTAGAAACATGCTAAAATGGTCGGATAATATGCTTTGGCATGTTCTGAACATGATTCCGTTTTTTACTATACTTTTCCGCCGATGATTGCTTCGTTTATCAGCCATAAATCTCAAATCAATAGTAGGGTAATAGACAAACTCACCCTAATTTCACCGGAAATTATGTCGCGTTGATAATTTAAGGTTCTGAAATACCTTGTGCCCATAAAATTTGATATTTTCCAGGATACTCGGTACAAAGCCGTTAGTAATTTGGCAAGGACTTGAACCGGCATTGTACTTATTTGCCAAATATAGCGGCAAAATGGAAAAAATAGCTAAAATTTTCCAATTTTTCTGTAAAAATCCTTAGTTCCATCGGTTTTCCGGGGTCAAATTCGTAGTTCTGAATTGTGATTGTCTGAACTGTGATTGGCTCGTTTGAGTGTAGGGTTACCTATTTTCAGCGGTATCGGTCACGTGTAAAAGCTTGTAGGTACAATGGTATCGGGTCGTTAAGAGAATAAGTACAATGCCGGTTCAAGTCCTTGCTAAATTACCAACGGCTTTGTACCGAGTATCCTGGAAAATACCAAATTTTATCGACACAAGGTATTTCAGAACCTTAAATTGTCAACGCGACTTAATTTCCGGTGAAATTAGGGTGAATTTGTCTATTACCCTATAATTAATTTGAGGGTTATGGCCGTTAAACGAAGCAATCATTGGCGGAAAAGTATAGTAAAAAACGGAATCATGTTCAGAACATGCCAATGCATATTGTCCGACCACAATAGCATGTTTCTAGTTCAATTCTTAACCAGGGGACAGCATTTTCGGTAAAATTTTCGATTTTTACTTATCTTCAAGCAGCGCCCTCTGCCAGTTTACCGGATAACTAGTGGATGGAGCGGAAAATAAATAAGTTCATCGTGTTCGGCGCATGCAAAAACCCATAAATTGACCTAAAAAAATTGAAATCCGTCCGTCAAATCATCACCTCGGCACCAATTTAGAGATTGGTTTACGATAGCGGTCGATAACTGGCCAAAATCGACCCAGGTAAAGTGATTAGGATTAATATTTTTTGCTAAAAATTTAGGAGTGTCATCCTGACATACCGAGGAAGCAAAAAAACAATGGGGACAAGAAATCCCAGAACTTTTTTTTTTTTTTGAACCACCCTATCGTTGTGCTTGGGTCATAATCGAACGTCAAAAAATGTTGTAACCGATACATTCTCAATTCATGCGCCGTTTTTGGAGATGCACCGCTTTGATTTTGGGGTTTGAATTTTTGGTTTTGTGGTACTTCAAAGTATCGTTTTTCACCATGGGTTTTTGTCGGCATCGCAGCCGAACTTTTGTCTAGTTCCTGACCGCTGTGCGAAATGTCGCCAATAAAAAACTTTTAACCAAGACTGGAACTGGTGCTTAATCTTCATAAATCATTCACGTCCAGTCATGGGGACACAAACTCCGCCCACCTTTACTAGAATTTCATAGTTTTATTCGCACGCTTTAATTTTTCATAGTAGTGCATTACTTATATGTAGGACACCAAAAGTTGTGTGAAGGGAATCTATTTGTTCCTCACTCGAGGGGTCAACCGTATGTTATACGCGATTCTTCGTATAAACTCATAAACAACTGGTGAGGGGGGGTTGTTCGTCGTATCTATGAAAAGACGGATGAACGGGATGGTGAAACCGACAGAACTTTGTAGGACAAACTAAGTACCTTGATATTCATGAAAAATGCTACCTAAGTACCTGTTAGTCAGTTCTTAATGGCGTTTGTTTGAACGCTGGTACTTGGTCTGTTTCTGGTTGGCAGACGGGTCCCCAAGGATACGTCGAGCCATTATAAACACTGCTATTTGGTCTTATGGGATTTTCATTCCTTGAATCCTTCATACGGGCACCCTGGATCATTTTCAATGGTCACTTTCTCTGATTTTCAGAAATTATAAAACGGTTGTTGGGTAATAGGGATTTTAAAAGTCGATGCATAACAATCGCCAATCGTGACAACCTGACCATTTTCATAGTAATTTCAGGATCACGTGACCCGAGTAAAGGATTTTGTAAAGTCTTCTGATAATTTGAACTGTCCAAATGAAGAAACGTTGCCTTAGCGAGTTACGCAACACTCGATTTTCACCTAGGTATAACTTATTCAATAATAAAAAATCCTTTTATTTTTTACTCGAGAAATGGTTTTTATGCCATATAGCCATATAAATACCCAATCATGCAGCATGGCTAATAGAGCGAATTTTCAAAGCAAAGTGAATTGAGGAGACAGCCGTGTGACGTGATCGTAAATATTATTTTAAGACACGCAACCGAACTTAAAAAATGGTAAATTATGGGCATTTCCCATCTGAAAATCTTCACCACACTAGCAATTACGTACGATTGGGTTCATATCTCGATAAAATTCAATCTAGGATATAAATTTTGGTAATTTTATCTTGGTATTTCAATTTTTTGGTGCATTTGATTATATGACGAGACCGTGGACGTCCCGAAAATGAAGTAAGTAGAACAAAATTACGAGGAAGAAAATCGTGAAAAAAAGATGAAGAGAGAGAAATAAAGAAGAGATAGTATTTTAATAACGTTGATCATGGAAGCAGTTGTGGATGGCAGGACATGCTTCTCATAAATTCCCCTCTTTTCTCTTCGAGCTTTCGTTATAAAAAGGGACTTCCTCTGAGAAAAAAGTTTTGTTTGAACAAAATTAAATATAACTCCCTTATTTACCGTGGTTTCGATGATGAAACTGTCCTGATCTTCTGTGGGGGATGAAACGTCAGACACGAAATTAAAGCAGACGGTATCAAAGTAAAAGAGTTTTTCGGATAAGGTGTAGTAGCATCTCTATATATATGTTTCGTCTCTCTCATGCGGATTATTTTACGACTTTATTTAGCGTTTTATACCGGTTTTGGATTATCTGTTCCATAAGATTTCAGTCAACTTTCAGGTTTTGGGATTTATTAGCTTTAGGGATCTATCATTCCTTCATTTCGACAATATTGTTTTGAACTCTCCATCCTGAAGAACCTTTGAAAAGTTAATCCTTTTCAGACGTGTTGAGAAACTGACACTGATTGATCCTGCATATACCTTTCCTGCCGAACTTGGAAACCCATACAAATACTTTCTCATAACATTGACCATGAATTCTAACAAGATTGAATGTCAGATTTTTCGAGCTTATGAGCTTGCTTGATGTTTGAAGATTTTTATGAGAAAATCACTTAGATCTGCTGTCTCTCTTAATTGCATTTGAAATAACTGTAGTATTCCAATGAAGAAGTGAACTCAAGAATCATAAAAGTTGAACGATATAATTAAATTCATAAATCGACAAATTAGAATCACTGTTACAATACAATGGTTTTCAGCATCCGTTAAGTTAAGTAACACAAGTTCCTTTCGAGGATTTGTCGAAACCAATTCAAAAGCACTAGATTTATTCTACAATAATTTTTATGCGAACAGCTGTGTGTGTGTGTGTGTGTGTGTGTGTGCTTATTTAATGTATTTTTGAACGCATCTATAACCAAAAGGTGGAGCTCCTGTGGGGCTGGACTTGGAAGGTCCTTCTTAAACATTTACGGTCTCAAGAGCGGGAACACGCTCCCCCTTTCGACACTTCGTGTGAGACCAACTTTGTTCAGTTGTCTTAGGCTCAGCGCACACTGGAGACCGGACCTCGACAGGCCTGTGGTTGAACGTTTCTGCACACACTGGACACAGGGCCACGACAGGATTGTTGGTTTTACATACCTGTGCACATGGGAGACCAGACACAAAATAAGATCAACAGTCAGAACTAATTTTGAAGTAGAGAAATTAGGATTTTTAAGGCAAAAGCCGTGTTTTATCGATTTTTTGTAGACAATAAAGCTCTTGCAATTGCTCCAAAAAATTTAAAATTAAAATTTTCGGAAATTTTCTTCATATGAATCCGTTTTGAGGCATTCTGAAACAAGTCCTAGAGTTCAAAGCTTTTATTTAAATATATATATGAAGAAAATGTAAGTGTTCAAATCATCGTCATCACCATTTGTAACATTTTGCCCTACTGTGCTGGTCGTCAATGTCTCCCGTACTTTACCATTAGCAATGTGAGGAACTGAGCGACCTCTTTTTCTAAATTCACCACAAGCGTGCGGTCCGGATGCGTAAACAAAATAAGTCCTCTTTCCCTTCAGGCATCCCCCAGAGTTCGCTTTACATCCGGGAGGGACGATTTTTCATAAGAATAGGGGTCTTTCATAACGCATATATATGAAGGAAAACAAGGGTCGCTTGCCTTGGGTATTTTACGATCTTCCTCTTTCCACTGTTTGTATTTTTCCTTTTTTTTTTTTGGTGGGCCCCCCACTCCCGTGCTATCGTAGCCAACCAAGAGGTCCTTCGACCCCTGTAAATCACGCAGTGTACTTTGCCCTCAGTTTTCCTTTTAAAACAGAGTGGGATTTCATGTGGGCGTAACTTTGCAGTAGTAAGACAAAAGAACTTCACTAATACTGAATTCTTGCACCCAGCACAGATTCTTCCCAGATATTCCCTCTAAAGTAATGTCTGGCCATAGTTAAACCATTTCGTTCTAGAATTCCACTCCTGTAACACAACATAATGTTTATATACGAGTTATTTTTGCTTAGTTGGGGTTGGCTTAGTTTTTACAAGGCTCTCTTTAGTTTTGAGGATTTTTTTCATTCGGCTAAACGTATTCATTGTTGATCTTTCATGTTTACAATTTACTTGTATTTTATTCATAGTATTTATATATTTTTGTTGCCGTGTAAATTTCGTTTATACCTACTCGGTTTTAGGTGCTGTACCTCTTGTTGTTATTTCACTCTTATATTTCAATGACAAGATATTTTCAATCGACTTTTTTAGTACATGTTTTTTATCCCCTCTAGTTTATGCTCTATGGATTTTCGGCTCATAAAAAGTACTCATGTGATTTGATTTGAAACACTCATTGGATTCACAGTTTTTTTCTTCCAAAATTGAATCCTGGGAGCTTAAATTTGAAGTGGCGATGATGGAATTCGACTTTGAAGTGGCTTAGCGTACGTACCACTTTGCTATCTTACGATTTCCGGTCTCTCCCTGATCTCCATTCGATTCTTCATTTCACTCATGTTCTCCCTTTATCACTGTCATCCTTTACGTTTCATTTCTCATATCCTCTTCACCACTCTTCGCCACATTTACTAACCCCTTCTAAATATGACGAGTGAAAACACGTCAATTATCTCTAGCTCCCTCTAAGACCTCCTCCTTCTCACTTTATTCGCCTCTTTCTCTCTTGTGTGCGGGTGGGCGCCATCCCTCTTGCCTCATTTCCCACCGCAGCGATCCGTCATGCCATCTCCTAATGGCTCCACTCTTCCCCTCAATTACAATGATCCCGTGATTAAGAGATTTGATGTTATTCATGCTCCGAAATAATCATCCATTATAAAAACCACCGTGTTTTGCTTCCCTTTCTCAACCCCATTCCGGGAACAGGATCGATTATATCGAATAATCAAAATATCCTGAAGTTATTCTCTCAGATATTCCACACACACTATATATTTCACAGAAAACTTATTTTCTCCATCCTTCTGCATGCGGAATTCCAAATGTTAGTAGCATCTATGCTAATAATACTGTTCTCGGTAGACCTCGGTTCACCAACAGCATGGTGACTCGAACCTCCATTTAGATGGGAGTGGTGAAGGGGGAGTTAATAGTATGTAGAACCGAACAAATACAGATTTGCATTACTAAGGGCCGGTTCATCAATCACATTTATCCAATGGATAAGAGGGAATAATCTGATGGATAGCGTTAACCTTCAGATAACACAATTGGAGGTGTTTATCCGTCCCTAGTTAAACCCTATCTGGAGTTTTAATATATCCTTGTCTCCGGACGGCTGGATAAATTTAAAGCCTATCTGATTAACAATTATAACTAGAGGTTAATGAGACATCTAGAGCTTTCTAACCTCAATCAAGTTTATTTGTTCCCAAATTTCGTTTGAATCTCAAGTTTGATTGCCTTTATTTTTGTACCTTCTGATGGATATATTTTGGGATTTGTCTTCAAATAGCAGCAACGACGAAGATCCTATTGTAGCAGAATTCGTTGATTGGGAAAGAAGACCGTAAATAGTAAGAACCCATATAGATCACCTACTAAAATGGCACGAATGCGTATTCATATTGAGGTTTCGGTTGGACAAAGATGCCGTTCTTTACATTCTTACGGAGATCAAAGATGAAATTGAGTCCACATTTTACTGATCGCAATAACTCATTCATAATAATTCAGGTTTGAATATCGTAAATGTAATGTATTTCTCAATTTCTCTCTCTAGGTATGAGGCAAACGGCAAAAAGGTGGTGGTTTCTGATTTGCCGAGCTTGATTATATGATGGACTTTGTTGTGGAAATAACGTCAGACCCAGTTTTTTTAATAGTTGATCCATGAAGAAAAAGTAGTTTCATGAGTAAATTACCCTTATTTTTTGCCTACGGACACCAATGAGGATGCTAACGGCACTATTTGCGAGGCAGTATTTATCTGAGAGATAATTTTATCCGCTAGGTAATTCGGCATTGATAAACGACTCACATTCTTTGTTTAGGTCTATACTGGGTATAGCTATCCAGCAGTTCATTTAGGTAATTGATAAACCAGCCCTAAGAGGAGATGGTAAACTTACTATCTCACCACTTTCCATATGGCATCCTAAAAATCAAAATTCATGGACCAGTTTTTCATATAATAGTGTATTAACATCTTTGTTTGCTGCATCTTCTAGCTTCGTTCCACGTTTTTCCAGCCCCGCGCAGTTCCTTTTCGACCGACCTTCTCCAGGTCTCTTGTGGTCGCCCTCGTCTCCATCCCTCCCCCTGGAGATTCCACTGCAAGACAGTCTTCTCTACAGCGCCATCTGGCTTCCTTAGAGTATTTCCTACCCACTTCCATTTCCTTGTCCTAATTTCTTGTACAATTGGAAGTTGTTCGGTGATTTGCCACAACTCAACATTGAATATGGTTTTCGGCCACCAGATTACACAGCGGTTCACAAAGGTTTGAATGACGATTTATGTCCTTGGTTACTTTCCATGTCTCGCAAGCATGCAGCAAGACCCAATCGACTTTTGATTTGAGGAGTCGCAGCTGCGTTGTACGGTAAATATTCCTGTTCTTCCATATAGGATAGAGCTGGACGAAGGCTCTGTTTGCTTTCCGTATCCCACTCTTCGTCTTCAATCGCCCCACCATCCCCTGTGAATGCCGTTATTATGCCGTTGTTACGTGTCATTGTTTTGTGTCGTACTTACGTGGCATTGTTTTTTTACGTTACGTGTTAATGTTAGATGACAATTTTCGGCAAGAAGGTCTCCTTAAGAACGTTTTCTACGTCAAAATAATGTTAATAAAACGTCATCGTAAACTTAATCAACTTTAAAAGCTTAAGCACCGTAACTGCAAATATTTTAGTGCTCTCACAAACTTCAAGGAAGTATCCACTAAAATTCTGAACTAAATCAAAGATGAAGTGAAGCGAAACGGTGGTGAAAACTTTGTCGAGACCAATTATTCACCCAAATGAAAACCCCTCTGCAAATTGTACACCGAAGTTTTTTCTTTCCGTTTAATTTAGGACGGAGTCTTAACGGAAACGGTTTTAATTAAATGCGACCTGATACTTCGTTTCCACCTTTACTTAATGGAAGAAAAAGGAATATCTTAAGTCAACCCGCAGATTTTTTACCATCCTGAGAGGGAATCAATTATAACTTTGGAAACGAAATTGTGATGCGGATTCTTTTCAAGATAACGATTTCATTCTTGAGTGAAGTGGGTCTTTCATTTCATTGGCTCGTATTTTTGTTTGATAATTTCCAATAATTGTGAACTATTATGATCAACCATTGACCTCCTCCTTTTCCCCGAAATTCGTAAGGAGGTGGTCGCGCGCGGTTACATATCCGGTTTCTAAAGACAGTTTGGGCGACCTAAAATGTAATTTGATTCCAAAAATTGAATTAAGTGAAATTTCGGTTCAAATTTCATCTCAGTTGTCAATGATTCTCAAAACTCGGCATTAGATTCGCCTGAAGAGGTAATATGGAATCAATTCCTTCCGAGCTTTCTCTTTTAATATAATTTTAGCGAGGAACATGCTTTTACCGGGACCTAAAATTGAAAAGTGTTTAAAAAAATTGTCACGAAAAAACGAGACTGAAGTAGCGGCGGATCTAATTTTTTCGCTACTCTACCTATGAACCTGGAATTTGGAGAATTTGGAATGGAGAACCCGCGGGATGTCTGCAAACGAATCAAGAGAGTTAGACCCCCCCAAGATCAATTAAGATGCTGGGATAAGTTCTTTGCTGTTCTTTTTTTTCCCCACGTTGGCAGGGTAATTGGATCTCGTGAGATACCCAAAGGGACCGCTCTCCGGGTTATGTGGGATTCACACATCACCATAATCTCATCTTCCTTTTCCTACTTCGGAACTCAGCCTGGAACTGTTTAACACATTACTTCAGGCCGAGTCCTTGAGAAATATCTTCACTCCTCTCGGTCCATGTGCGCTCTCCTCTGTCTCTCGAAGATGATCTCTTTCTGGAGGGTGTCTCCAACTCCGGTGTCAGTTCTTGAGGTGGAACTTATTGAGTGTCCTGCAGCCTTCTTCTTTCAGTAGCCCATCTGTTGCATACGAGAAAAGTGTGGAACACATCATCATCTGTTTCCTGTCAGTTTGGACATATTGGGGCATCTACTTTCTCCAATTTATGGAGGTAGGCGTAAAAGAACCAATGCAACTAAGACATGTTCTTTGCTATTCGAGACTAAAGTAGCAGCGGATCTACTTACTTTGCTATTCAACTTATGAAGCTCGGTTCGTCTAGAATCGAAACTTGATGTCTTGAGCCACCCAGATCAGCTGAGTGAGATTTGGATCCAATTTATTTGCTATTCAACCGGTGCAGCTGAAATTTGAAATGTAGGCCTCTTGGAACATCTACAAAAGAATATAAGCTCTGAGGGCTCTCCGAAGCAGCTGAGTGAGCAATGGAGTTAATTTCTCTGCTATCCAGTCTTTGAAGGTAAAATTTGAAATAGAGAACCCTCGGGACGTCTAGGAACGATTCATGAAGTCTAGAGCCCCCCAGACCAGTTGAGAGAGATCTGGAGCTATGTCCTTTGCTATTAAACCTTTGAATCTATGATGCTGAGATTTTAAATGGAGCGTTCCACGCTCGCTACGATTGCATTAAAACTTGAATAATCCAGGTGGAATCTTAGCCAGAAGGAGATGGACGTTTCAATTGATGGAAGAATATGTGAAGGATGTGTTGGAGGAGGTGATGAATGGAAAGGGAAAGGAGAAGGTGGGGCTTGGGGAAGGGGTGGATGACTAAATCCTTGTACCGGGAGGATTGATGTTCGAGATGGACCAAGACCATTTGTATGTTCATCATTACAATCATTTGTTAGTAGGCGATGGGGGTGGGGTTCGGGGTCTTTTCTCCCCTCGCTGTGATTTCCCACGGGTGAAATGTGGTCCAGAGAAGTGGGAGGGTTGATGGGCGAAGTTGGGCCGGTGTAAGTGCATACCAATTGCGGCTCTTGGGCACCATGACAACCCCGCTACTGGATGAAAATAAGCTCAACTGCCGAGACTGACAGTACTGAGAGTGTGCTTAATAGGCACACCTGCCTGCCTAAATTGAATCCTTAATCTAAATTATGTTAGCTAGATGTTTACGAACAAAAGCAATAATTGGCTTCGGATGGTTGGAAATGGACAAAACACCAGTAAAAACAACGCCTAATGAAGTCAAAGGGAGAGAATTCCTACCCCCCCCCCCCCACCCTTTATCCATCTTTACCCCATCCTTTAAGCCCACCTTTATCCTGCTGGGTTTAAAGAATCGTTATCTTGGTCAAATTTTAGTTGGATAGAATAAATCCAGATCATTTGCCGTGTGGTTGGAGCGGGCAGTTTCCTCCAATTGATGGTTAGAATGATAGTTGAATCAAATAGAAGGAAGTATTCCATTATAAATCGAAATTAGGGTTACATATAGTAAGGATTCAGTTATTGGAAGGACCTACGTACCTTTGACAATTTGGTTGACTAATCATTTAATGAAGAGGGGGAGCCAAGTGTGAACTGATTTTAATATAAATAAACATATTCTTTAGTAGGTATTAGGAAGAAATGTATTCTACACAATAAAGATTGAATAATCATGTACAGCTAAATAGAGCTTTCTGCTGAGTTCAGGCCCTGCCAACTTGAGAGCACAGGGGGGTCGTTGAAGGGGCTTCTGTTGTGTTGCAAACGTTGAAGCCTCATTGACGTCTGAAACATTTATCTCTCACAACCCTCACAGGCTTCTAACTTCAATAGCATCATCGTTTATCTATATGCTTCTGACGTATCCACTAACTAATGGACACTCATCTTCTCGAGCAAACCAAAATACTGAAGAACACAATCAAACAGAGATCCCTTCGGGTTGTGCCTCGTTTTACCCGCTCTCTCCCGCCCCGAATTTTCCCCGACAAAACATCCTGCAACAATAACCCGCAAGGAAAACATTTTTCGATTAACTTGGGGTTAGGAATGAACAGGGGCGGCAGGAAGGGTGGATTTTCCCCTTTTCAGTAAAAAGACACCCGCCGGCGTCTCCTTGAAAACCGCCAGGGGACGGGAGCAAAAACCCTCTCCCACATAATTGATGAGCTTCAAGGGGGCTTTGCCTCGGTATTGTTGTGCGCCTGTAATGACTCTTCTCGCACGATAGCTGCCGAACGGAAAGTTTTTTTGCGATTTCCCTTCTCAATCTCCTCTTCTCAGCTCAACGGGGGTTGACGGATGATATCTATAGAACGGACAAATTAGCGCTTTATGTTGTAAAAAGTTCCAGTCACGCAGCGTGATCGTATGAGCAAAGTTTCGTAAAATATTGTATTATAGGTATCGGGTTTGTTACATTGTTTTGAAATTTGAGCATTTCGAGTACAAAGAAATTGTTAACTACCGATTTCACGGCGAAAGAAACTCATTATAAATTATATTCTGCAATTCAAATTAGATTTTAAATGATTTTAAATGATACTCGTATTTGATTGATTGATTTACAGTGTAAGATTGTTCTGGATCGACAGCTTCGACCATCTCCCCATTAACCAATAAATTTTCCTGAATTTGAGTATAGGAGTTCTTCCTCCTTTTTCTTAACATGGGCTGGACCTGATGTTACATTGTTTTGAAATTTGAGCATTTTGAGTACAAGGAAATTGTTAACTACCAATTTCGTGGCGAAAGAAACTCTTTATAAATTATATTCTGCAATTCAAATTAGACTTTGTATTCTTACGGTTTTTTTTGTTTGTTTTTTTCCATCTGTTTTTCGGCAAATATTAATGAAATTTAAGTACATCTCTCACCATAAGTTTGTGCGACAATTTTTGTTGTTGACCTAGATCAATATTAATGAACATTTTTATGACTAAACTTCTATATTCCGAGTTTCCGAGTGACTAACATATATATATATAAAATTGTATTTTATATATATATATATTATTGTGCATCGAATAAAAATAAATCAAAAAAGTGCCCTCCTGAAAAATTTTCTTTTTTTGGAGAATAAGAGAGTATTTTTTATTTTTATTTTTTTTACAACGGTAAGGTCTGCCACCATAAGAGATATTATAAGACATGTTCCTGCAAATTGGACAATTTTATGTATTTTCAGGTTATGGTGGCAGACCCTACCGTTGTCAAAAGAAAAAATAAATAAAAAATACTCTCTTATTCTCCCGGGAAAAAAAAAGAAAATTTTTCAGGGGGGCACTTTTTTTATTTTATTTTTTTCGATGCACCCTAATATATATATACATATATATATAGAATATATATATATATATATATATATATATATATATATATATATATATATATATATATAATATATATATATATATATATATATATATATATATATATATATATATATTTAACATTTAACATTGTTGTGCTTGGGGATTATATTATACAGAATCCCTGGTAATCCAGTGTTCCGGATTGGGTCGATCGCCTGTGGCTCTCAGAAAAAAAGTTACGACGTAAAACTTGACCTTACACCTCATGATGCCATTCCAGGGATACGCTTGCCGAATCTGTGCACAACGATTCGAAATGAGCTTCACGGATGCTTTACCTCGATCGTTTCCCTCTGTAATGGTCCTTCCCGTTCTACGAATAGGTTTCCACAATTTCCTTCTTACCTCTTCTGCATGTAGCTCAGTTGGTTTGCATTGTTCAATGAAATCGTGTGCTAATAGGTTTTTTTCGTGGTATCCAAAGCAATTTGAACCTTATGTCATCGAATTTGAATGATTCACATGGACATGTGAACTCTACCTTTGCCACTTATTGCCTGACTTATTATTCTTTCGTTTGATTCTTCCACAAACACAGAAACACACAACACATAAAACCTTAAAAATTGAATCACTCGGAAACTAATTGTCTAAAAGGAATCTCTATGAGAAACTTTCGATCAGAAATTAACTGTAGAATTGACGCCAGGCCGGTGGTCCACCCTTAACTTTTACATCCTGTATATAACGTACCTAGGCTAGTACCTGAGCTCAATTCATCTCATCTCACTTCGAACAATTTGCATATGCTGAGGAAAGCACCCTTTCTTACCTAATAATGTGTTTGCGTCTTGGGAACCTTGTGGGTCCAATGTCCGGACTTTAGGTTGGTCATCTCCATCTTGATTCTTCATCACAGTAAATATACTAGTGGCATAGGCTTCCCAACGGTTATATTATTAGTGTGGTTGTCTGTTTCTGATATTCTGCCCAGATGACAATTCTGTATTTCCCCATGCTCCCCCCAAAATCGATTACAATTGAGGTGGTATGGGGGGAATGTAAATGTAAAGTAAATTTACATGTTCTTATTGGATTAATATTATTCTACACTAAATCAACATCTGATAGTAATTGGTATATAAACCTTTCAATTCTAATATAATTATGCTCTAATATATTGGAAAACCAAGAGGATTTCTTCTTTGCTTCCTCCTTTTAAAACCTCTTCTGATGATTCTGATAGTATTTTATATCCTAAATATTTTACTCTATACACCGTTAATTAAGGACACTCACAAACCACAAGGCGTAGTCTACTGCACTCCAATGTTGCATAACATTCAGGAGGCATTTAGTTCGACTTTTATAGAGAGTTCTTTGCGTCAAGGACCCGATACAATAAAGATTGATTTGGGGGTAAAAGTACGAAGTGTTTGCGCAGTGTGCGTTCAAAAATTTAATTATAGACCAAAGATTATAAGTGGGAAATTCCACCCATTCCTTGAGCGCAAATTAAGCATTTCCTTCATTTCTCCATGCTTGTGGAACCCAGAACTATGCCCCTATCTTCAATTATGCGACTTAAAATGCAGATAACGATATAAAGGTTGGTAATTATTAGGCTCTTTGAAAAATCTAGATAATCGATGTTTGAGAGGGCTCCATATAAGGTTATATATAACCCGCCAATGTTATCATTTGATCATCTTCTGGTTTCGGAGGTTGTCGATAGTGGAAGGGCGTGGAGGAGGGGAAATGGATGGCCGGCCGTGGGCAATAATCTGCCCGCATCTGGAACGATCTTTCCCTCCCTCTCATTCGTCCTCTCTCCTTTTACTCTCTGCTCTGATGACCCGAGAAAATCGCTGCTCAATTTAAAGAGAGGGAATAGAAGCTTCTCACAGCTTGCAAGTATTGGTTCAATAGTAATAAACTTCATTTCTTTCTTATTCGGCCTTCGGTGATAGAATTTAAAATGTTGACTGTTTGGGGTTTTGGGAAACAATAGAGAGTTCCTATGTCGTACTCGATTGGCTATTCGTTGCCCGAATGGGAGCCCGAGTCGTCAGCCCAGTGGGTAAATGGAAGTACGCACGCGCGTCCGTGTCGGGCGACGAAATGACGATTCGGGATCCAACCCGAGTAAGCCGAGTGGTACCGCCTCACGGGTCGTTAAGGGAAACGAGGTTTCCGATTCGTTTTCCGACTCAGCTGCATTACCTTTGTTGAGGGTAACCTCATTTCACATCAAAACAGTACAGCTGCTTGGTGAGTTTGTTGTCAGTATATATCGGAGGACGTCTCAATGTTCTAACCCCCATTATTAATGACTTATCAAATAAACGCTGACGTGAGCTTGTAGAACTTTATTTGAGAAGAGACTAAGTTGGTAGTACCGGAAGACTAACGACGCAGTAAGGGCTGTCATCCCTTCCCTTTTCTACATTCCTGAAGCCCGACACCCCGAGTGTCCATAGCAAGCTAGTTCAGTTCGTTTAAAAACATCCTTCTGACTAGAAGCATTAATAAATATTGGACATCATTCCCATGTATGTGAATTATTATTTGAAAATGCCCTCTTTCTGATATATAGTTTTATAATAACTGATATTAGAAGTGGGATTAGTTGATTCACGCCCCCACAGGAGGAGGACGTCTCAATATTCTAACCCGCATTATTGATAATGAGGATTAGAATATTGAGACGTCCTCCGATATATACTTATTCAAGTTTTTGAAAGTGATTAGTAGTGTTGTGCTGTAAAAGTTGATTTTTGAAGTGAATTTTGAGGTAGGTTGTTACCAGATATAAGTGAAATAACCCGACGTACGCCAACTCCATTTCCCGTGCACTAATTACATAATTCAGGTGAAGCTCCTATTACGCCCTAACTTCGTCCATAACGGACGGATCAGAAGGAAAATAAATGAAAATAAAAAACAGATTTGAAATGAAAATGGCTAAATTGAACGAAATTGGAATAAAAATGAATTAAACTCCAGGAAAAAAACACGACGAAATGGTGGATAAAAGTGGTTTAAAAATACAGCAGAACGTGAGCAGAAATCAATTCTCACTTTAGCGTGACTTATTGGGTCGTAGCGCGAGTCGTCAACGACCCACCACTCGGCAACCAACGACTCGGGAGGTTAGCATTCGTTTGCTCGCCCTATCGCCATCACGAGTCGTCGCCCGACTCGTCGCGCTGTACGACATCGGAACTTTCTAATGACAAGGTAATGACAAGAGTCGTCTTCGAAGCTTATTTCTTTTCTTATGAAGCCTGCGATACTTATATTTGGGACTTCAGGATACCAATGAAAAGGCCTGCAACCTTCCTTACTGTCACTTACAGCTAATTGTATCTCCACTCTTTATATACGTAGCTTTGATTTCAGATCAAGCCCATCTAGAACTCTTTGGATAATTTCAAATTAGCCGATTCTTCCGATCATTTAAGAAGCTAAATCTTTCTTTTCGGAGCTAGTAGGCTTCATAAGTATGTATCATATTTTATCTTATCAGCTCCCCCGGGAGGTTCAGGAGGGATTACGCAAGAGTTCACGACCACTTGTGGAAAGTAAAGCTCAGAGTTCTCGAGGGTAGTTCAATAATCAAACACTTTCTTAAGCGTACGTTAAGTTGTATTGGTACAACATATTCGGAGATTAAGAATGAACCAAATTGTATCAACTTTCCCGATTCTACATTATTTTAGCCCTGAAGAGGTTAGCAAATACAGCGAAATGTCGGCCTAGCAGCAGGGTAGTTTGGTTTAAATTTAAATCAAATTTATTTGTATCACAATTTAAATCAGCCAATTAAAATCGTGATTTAAGTCTGAAGCTTAAAACCTTGAGCATCGGCTAACCATTGGACATTGGAGGAACGTGGGATCATTTCAACTTTCACCTTCACAGGTTGGATAGCAATGAATTTTGGTCAGGATCTTACTCATTTGATCTGGGTTCAGCTGATCTAGACTTCATTATTCCTTTTAGACGTCCCAAGAAGCCTCAATTTAATTTCAGCTTCATAGGTTGAATAGCAAAGAATTTAGATCCGTATCTTACTCAGCTGACCAGAGGGTTCTAGAATAAATTGATGATTCGTTTCTAGACGTCTCAAAGGGACACTATTTCAAATTTCAGCTTCATAGGTTGAATAGTAAATAAATAAGCTCCCCAGCTTACTCAACTGATTTAGGGAGCTTCAGACTTTACGATTCGTTTCTAGATATCTTAAGAGGCCTTCATTTCAAACTTAAGTTTCACAGGTTGAACTGGAAAGAACTATTTACCTCCGCATCCCACTCAGCTGACCCGGGGGACTCTTAACTTGTAATAAGTAACTTTATAATTGAAAATGTATAGCTTGCTAATTTCAACCATTATTACTTTCCATTTTTGATTTTATAAGTCTAGGACCCTTTTAGACCCCTGCATAATGTGATTGGACTTGCCTGTTAATAAATAAATAAACATGTCTTTATAATAAACCTGCTAATTGCAAACCATCATTTTGTTTAAACCATCTTAATATTGTTCGATTTCATAAGTTCGGAAACATTCGAAAACACTTAATCCTTGCCCAGTGTTTTGCTTGTTAGTCGTAAATATTTGTTACCCACTTGAGTAACGAGGGAGGAGTGTAACTTTTTCTTAGAACAAGTAACAATGTAAATATTCCCTCCGTTGCAAAAATTGAGCTCTTTTAACGAAGTTTAAGCTTCTGAAAAAGTTGTATAACCGAATTATAAAGGACTCTCTAAGAGGGGAGTCACGGGAGATTGGTTCCGGTAAAAGTTTAGCCGTCTTGAGCGGCTGATTATGAAAGGGGTAGCTCTCCTCAGCGCAAACAACGCGTAATGAACAATCCAAAGCAAACAATTGATTTTTCAAAAGTAGAAGGGGTTGCTACGTTATTATATCTAGAGGAATAAAAGAATGTTTATACAGTTGTTTCTATCAACTGAAATCATTGGGGTTGAAAGACCAAAATTTTCTTTAATTTAAGTTACATTCGCAAGAAGAAACGTCTGTCAAGTTATGTGTGGCGCATTGCTTCCTCTTTTACCTATCATGAATGTATAGATAATTGAAAAGTATTAAATGATCTTGAAAAATTCCATAGCGGAAAAGAGTAAATCAAGAAGTAACGTGAAATGAGTGTAAATGTATTGAATGGATATCAGTAAACAGATCCTGTTTCAACCCTCAAAAGTCGGAGGCTGTAATGTTCACATACCATAAACAACATCTAAACCTGCATGAAGAGCAACTTTCCGATATCTGAGCACGTGCGTTACCATTTGACCACCTCGATAATCGTTTGACCTTCTGCGAACACATCACCAAAGCAATTCAATAGTGCCGTGGACGCTTGCGCTCCCCATACCACCAATTCAGATACCGTTCACCACTTCAACTAGCCACAAAGCGCCTAATTTATCTGGCTCAAATCTAACCAATTTGGGATTACGAACTCCTGTATGGGTTGGGGCATCCGACTCACAAATCCGCCGAATTCAGACCTTTCAAAATCTTGTGCTTTCTCTGATCACCAACGCACGGTGGTGACGTGCGTTTGTGGTGGTTTATATGTTCGAAATACAGTCCTTCATACCGATCTGAACAAACAGTGCAAGAGGCCATCACGGCAACCTATAACCGTCATCACTAACAGCTTATAGTCCACCATAACCCTATCATTGCCAGTGTACTGCTCCTTCCCGCCGACCGATTGCTACGACGAACAACGATCGTCAAAAATGACGATTGAGTGACTAAATTATAGTACTGGAGAAATTCATTGAACTTCCTCCCAACTCATGTTTCAGGTGATTAGTCTTATAATTTCATTCAGGCATACTGTTATTTGAAGGGAAAAAAAAAAAAAAAAAAAAAGATCCTGTTAATTAAGATTTTCTCAACAACTTGGCATTACTATTATACAATATCCTGTTAATTATAATTACATCTCTCATTCCACATCCAGGGTTATCTCCTTCAGTTTTGTCTGCTCTCTCATCCCCTATCTGAAAAAGGTGAGTGGAACGGGGGTGCTGGACGAGGAATGAGATCAGCGTTGTCGCACCTTGTCATCAATTATCCTCTTTAGGGTCGACTTCAAGCTGGTTTAATTAAATGTCAGAAGAGGTAGGTTCTAGATCACTTCCTCCTCTAATTAAAGTTGTATCTTATTCAACAAAGGATCCAAGGTCTTCCTCTGAGTTGTAGTGGCTTAATTAATGCATTTCATTAATAACAACGTTCGTCTGGTTTGTATTTACTCCTCATATTCCTTGCTTATATGGCATAAGCACAAATCTAAGATGCGTCAGGACACCGAGGGATTATGTTCCTTACGTGTTAGTTTGTCAACAATTCACGTTTCTTCTGCATGGTATGTTATGACCTCTGGGTGAAGCAGGCATGATCCCCTCGCACCAAGGAAGGTAATTCTATTCCATTCCATTCCAACACTAGCTCGCCATTTCCTCCGTGCCTACGTACATTAAAGGTTCAAACTCTTTCAAAAACTAAATTATCATGGAAGAATCATATGAAATAATAATATGAAATTATTCCCATGAACACACAGAGTAACCGGCCTCTCCTTACTACTCTCTTCCTGTTAGGAAGTTTAAGTATCATTGATTGCTGAACAGACGTTAAAATACGTGTTTTTCAAACGGAAAAATAAAACAACATCAATGAGAAGCTGCTACTTTTTTTCAATTGGCGATTTTACTAATTATCTCTAAGTTTAGGTCAATACTGATTACGGTCAGCGAGCCACACTTTGCCCTATCATAACTGCTTTCCCAGAGGCTAGTTGGAGCCCATCACTGACCACCTTAACCTCTGGGTCTTCCTGGCAAAATTAAAATAATCTTGAATGGAAAAACTATTCCATCCTAACACCCATCTGTGTGGTACCCGATTCTCCCTTCCTCTGATCAATGCCCTATCACCTCTTTCCTATCCTCTGTAATGTCTATGAGTATTACTATGATATGGAGGGCTATTGCAATGCTGATTTCAATGCTGTTGTCCTCTCAGAAGATACGTGCCGCTAGCGTCGCGCCGCGTGGGCCAGAAACCGATTCTAGATGGACAAATTTATTTTACGAGCTGTTCTTATAGGAAATTTTGCGCTGATTCCGGGTATACTCCATGCCCCTTTACCTAAAAAAGCTTCTTTCAAGAAATTGATTGTTAACTTTTTATTTTACTCACTTTTTGACATTTGGAACTGACCAAAATTTGTTTTGTACTAAAGAAAAGTTGTAGGAGAAGAAATGTTTCATCGAATGATACCACCGCCATGATACCACTCTCTAACTTGTTTATTCGATTTTTCAAAGTTTTCTTGATCTACTACTAGATTAAATCGAAGAATAGAGTTTGAGAGCTGGCGGTGGTCTCGTTCGATGCAACATTTCTTCCGTATAGAACAAATTTAGGTCAGTTCCGGAAGTCAAAAGTGAGCAAAATGGTCAAAATCCGATTTCATAGGTTGAAGAAGCTATTTCAGGTATAGGGACATGTTATGTATTCGGAATCAGCGCAAAATTTCCTATAAGAATAGCTAATAAAATAATTATGTCCACTTAGAATCGGTTTCTGACCCACTGCGCGCCGGCCGACTGAATATTCGCATCCTGCCAGGCACCGGGTCGTTTCAAAATAAATGATAATGTGGCAACTCGTCGCTCTCTTTTTCTCTAAACAATCGCAACTACTTACTGTAGTCTGTGAAATCGCTTAGTTTACGTGGGAATGATGCAGAGAGGGATTTAACAATATGGTAAGGGCATTTCTAAGTTCTACTTTCCCAGTTACCCAAGGCTCAACATCGAAAGAACAGTTATACCAAAGAACATTCTTCCACTGCCTGTAATGTTGATACTCAAAAATCTCATTTCCCTTCAACCTACAAACGCAATTTTATATAGATATCTATTACTGGAACTTCAAAACATCAGCTGATCGGTGCATGGCCATCTTGAAAGTCGCGTAATTTCAGTCCACCATCGCGATTGTGGCGGCACCTATGGTTTGACGTCTCAAACTACCACTAATAGCAAGCGTACATAATGTGAACAAATAGTCCCCCCCCCCCCCCCCCTTTCCGTTCTGATACCTGGAAGCGGTTTATACGGATAATTTCTTCCTCTTCTTGATTTTTGTAATTGCTGCCCTTGGGGATGGTTTGCACCCACCGGTAAGACGTACACCAACACGGTAGAGACACACCAACACTTGCTATATGGTAGCAGAGTGTGATTACAATCAAATGCCTTTTATATCGCGCCTTCTAAAATACCCTCTGCTCTGACCAGCGCCACTTTAAACTAATAAAGTAATATAATTAAAGTATAATTTTGTAACTGCCTCTTGTATCTATCTATATGATTTTGCAAGGCTCTCATTTTAAAATGGAAAGTAATTCCATTCTTGCAATTTATGAGATATAAGGATTTTTTAGCTTGTAACTTTTGTTGCCCGTTGTAAGCGTATAGCCTAACATAAGATAGTAGTCTAGCAAGTTTGGCAATCCTAATTTGCTATTACAAAATTTTCGTTAGTTTCTATAGTTGAGATGCAATTCAGGTAGGTATCTAATTTTCTCCCGTTAAATTCATCTATGGGTACTTATGTTTTTATTTAAATGTAAAATTTTTGGATGTTGTCACAGATGATTCACTCTCATTTCCTTTGTGTTTCAGGTCGGCCGCTAGGCCAACCACTCAAGAGCTCACCCCTTCTTTGAACAGGTAAATTACTAAAAGAAAATTTTATTCAGTGTAGAAGTCTGAAACTGAATGGGTATTCTATCTTAACTCGACGTCAATACCAAAATACTTTTTTATTTATTTTTCATTTATTTTTATTAGCCAAATCCGACTAATGAACGCCCTTAAATGATATACGAGAATTAATCGCAATCTTTGATTATTGTGGGGAGAATGAGGCGAGGTATTGCGTAACATGTATTAATTTCGCTGTTACATCGGCAGTTCTTTCGATTTTTCATATTGAATCGGCTTATAGTGTAGTTCAGCATTGTGTGTTGCAGTAATACGGTTTGCCAATCTCGCTGCTTCTGATTCTTTCCGATAACACCCCGACTGCGCACAGCTTTAGAAGCGAGCGAGCTAGGATCATTAGCCAGAATATGTCACTCCGGAGTCACGACACCATTAATCACCTTGTCAAGGAGAATGGGGATTGTCGCGAGGAGAGAAGGAAGAACTTGCCCGAGCGAACTACGCGTTGCTGGTGTTTCCCCGAGATTTATGGAGTTCGGCCTCTAAGACTCCCACAACTCCGCAAAGTTTGATGGGTCTGCAACTCTGATCAACTGTTTCAACATGATTCTCAGAATTCCTACTACGTCAATGAGTTAATCCAGTGGGTCCCAACCACTTGTTCATTTTATTTTTTTAAAAAGGGACCTAACAAATGAAACATGTCCCAAAAAATGTCACAAAATATTGTAACAAGACTTCACAAAACAACGCCTTTTCTGTCCAAATGAAGAAACAATACAAAATATTGTCTCGGAAAAAAAAAAAAAAACCAAAGGCTGTAATTTGAAATGGAGGAACTTACCCATAGGATCTCTAGAAACGATTCGTCAAGTCCAGAACCGCCCAGATCAGCTGAGTGAGATCCGGAGTGACGTAAGTTCCTCGCTCACCCTATGAAGCTGAAATTTGACTCCCCCCCCCCCCGCCTTTTTTTTATAGGCTGGGAGTTAGGTGAAAACGGGCTTTTTAACAAAAAACAACCGATAAGCACTTAGGAGTTATTACTAGAAACATAGCTAACTTTAAACGAAAGTAAGAAACTTTTAAATAAGGTTTCTGATGTCGGATCTTTTACCGAAACCTATTGCTAGAAAAACTAGACTTTTCCGCGAGACCGATATGTGTCATGGAAATAACGGAAAAACAGTTGCTGCCCTAAACCTCTCCAGGAATGAAGGGGTGTGGTAGGGAGCCTCACTGAGACATCAGGACGATGGAAATGATGTGCTATTTCCTGCTCAGCTGAATGAGCTAAATTCCCTCGTGATCAGCCTTGGAAGTTGAAACTTGATCGATGGTCAAGCCACTGCAGAAGCCGAGATTCCAAAGTTATTTCGATCCCAAAAGCGAAGGAAACAGGTTGTAATTGTCTCGTAATATATTATTGTCAAGTTGCATAACTAGGTATTAACATGGAATCATGTTTTAGCGATGCATCCCCCGCCGAAAAGTGAGATGAAAGTAGCTCCAATAATTGTGATGATTTCCGCTTACAACCGAGTCGTTGCTAGGGATATGATACTTCGTCGTTTTTCATCCCACAAAATTCGTTGACCATCCGTTCGAAAGCTCTCGATTTATCCAACCATACTATATTAACTACTGCGAAGTGCGTGGCCAACAAGCTGAGTTATGAGCATGGTTATATGAATAGTTGTTTACACACAGGTGATCATTCTCAATTATTGATACTGTGAACATGATTGCAACCGCTTGTTAATTTCTGATGATTTCATTGAGCTGGTGTTTCGATTATGTGATTCATAGCAGGTGATCCGAATATTGTGAGAACGGTTTGATTTGTGAAGCGGTGGTTAAATCATTTTAATAGGTAATTTCTATACTTTACACTATAGGAAGCAAGAGCTCAATCGTCGTGATCATTTCTATAATAAAGTGAGAGCGAGGAGCTAAAACATGATTCCATGTTTTTTACATTTTAGTAGTCAGGCTCAAAGTAATAACATCCGGGGGGCCAAGCGGGGTCAAGGGGCGGAGCCCCTTGCGAGGCCCGAAGGGCCGAGTTTTTTTGTTTGTATCTCCATCACTTCAGTGACAACAGCCTACGTCACCATCAAGGCACATTGTCATTTCAAATCGTGATGAGCCGTTGGCTATTTTATAACACTATTTTACAACTGTATTTGTACATTCCATGTATGTACCTATATCCCTACCCGTGACTTGTGTATTCGATGCTATCATCAATTTCTACAACGACTTTCAAAACAAGTTTTTGAAAGTCGTTACCTCCTCAGAAAATCGATTTCATTGAGATTGAAAACCACCGTACTCTTTCTAATCCAACGAGAACGGTGAATTGTAAAGTCTTCATAATCAACGTCGTCAAATACGTCCACGAAAACCAATGCCCTGGAAACCCAATCCTCTGTGGCTCATTTTCGTGAATGTAGGAAATAACTAGGAAAATGTAGCAAATTAGATGGGAAAACGTAGCAAAAAAGGATTTCGGTCATGTGTACAAAGATGATGAAAATAACTACCTACCTAGTAAATCGTTGAACCACCCAAACTCCGAACCGGAGTTGGTGAAACCGGATATCGTTGTTTAACGCTGAGATCCTCGGTTTGATGCGTAACCGTTGATTAAAATCTTTGGTGAAACCGGCCCTAAATCTCCGCGCGGGCGGTCGCTTTGGGGGTGGTAATAAGCGAAGAAACATGTTGGGACAGGTTCGACAGCCCTTCGCCCGCCGCCCTCCGTTCTGCCTCTAATTGGACGCCCTTATCTCGGCCTCACACGCCCCTGTCCGCCCCTCGTCAGCTGCCCCTGTTTGTGTTATTAACTACTTCGCACCAGCCAGAACAAATAATTGTCTCGTCCTTGGCGTTAGTGATCAGTTCCCTGCTCCAACGTGAATAATTAAGTACCAGATCTTTTTAGGTAGATGAAGGGTGTGAACTTTTAATGAAACTATGGCTCTAGGAGTTCTTGGAAGTGGAAGCACATTTAAACGTATTCTAGAACGAACTAGAGCAGTATTAACACATTTTGACATTTTTATTTTGTTTTGGAATTTGAGCAGTTTAATTTAGTGAATTCCGCTAAGTGAGCTAAATTCTATCCTGTTAACTTTAGGAAGCTGAAATTTGATAGGGAGACTCTCTGGGCCACTCCCTGCAGGCTTTGCCTGCCAACCCCCGCCATTGCGCTCTGATGGGCCACTCATTTTGGCCTGACAGGCCGACCATTGAGCTCTGACGCCAATCAATGTCCAATAATAATCCAATTTATACTGCCCACACCATTGGCGAGATTTATAGTGCCCACCTCCTTGGCAAGATCTATACTACCCACATCCTTGGCAGATTTATACTGCCCACCCCATTGGCGAGATTCCGAGATTCAGAGCGTCCATTGCGGTAAATCATTGCGAAAATCACTCTCTTCAATCGAAGGGGGCCACCTTTTTTAATATCTAACCACGTTTTTTGACACACTTTCGCAATAGAACAAATAGATTTTCAGCGCATAAATCCTTTCAAACTCAACCAAATAAGTTGAAACTCAACCATATGAAAGGGAATGATTCACTGAGTGTTCTTAGACCAAAACGAACAGTGTATCGCAATTAGAACCTGAGATATCCAAGGACAAAGCTATAAATGTTTGAGTTGTCTGATTTCCCATGCTTGATCACAAATCTATGCATAGATACCTTTCATTCAAAACAAGAACGAAGGAAATCGCCCGGATGGAACGTCCGTACTAACTGCCGTGAGATTTCGTAAATTTGTTCAGTATATAAGATTTTTAACCGGTTTTCGTGATTTGTTAGGACATTTTCATTTACTTTTGGAATTTGAGCAGTTTAATGTGCTCAGAAGTATTGGCTAACAAACTCGTCCTTTCATTCGGAAAGCTTGATTTTTTGGCTCACGGCCGGAATTTTGATTGCAATCTTAAGGAGAGTTTTCGTTTGAATTGACACATTCACTAGAAAAACAAACACACACAGAAACAAAGAAAAAAAAAAAAACGCTTATGGAAAAGTGTTAAAATCTTGATTTTGAAATTCTTGGAGCCATTGCAATAATTTCTTTTTTTTCCGAAAATTCGCTAAAAGTTAATCCCTTATTATCCTATAGCCCATCTATCCCAACATACTTTCATATGTACCTATTTTGAAGACATTCCATTCTCTCAAGTATTCAACTTGTACATAAACTACAATAAATACGTTTAAAAAATGGCAATGGAAAATTACCATTGCAATAGCTTCATTTTCTACGAAAATTCGCTTAAACGGACACTATGATTAGCAGATTAAAAACATTCAATAAAACATCAAATTGTCTTAAGCCATGATGCATGCTCAGTTATTGATATGCATTTTCATAATATATTATAATTATAATATTATTATTTCATTTTTATTAAGGTCCCTGTCAAGGGGGCTTAGTCTTAATATTATCTGACCGTACAAATAAATATCGCTTGCCAACTGTAACAGCTGGTGGATTCAGATGAATAAGAAATTTTGAATTAACCTAGTTCGAAAAAGTAGTTGAACACCGTCATTTTCTATCTCAATCCCCAATCATATTCGAGATATACTCGTATAATTTTATAAGAATTTTTCAGAGGAACTACTTTTGTTTTGCATTAGAACCATGTTTCTCTACTGCAAATCAACCAAATTTGATTTTCGAGCATTTTTTTTTAAATCAGCGCTGAATTTTCTTTTGTGTCTTTTGATTGTAAAAAAATACCATCGAAACATAACCACCAGATGGAACATGAACTCTCAACTGCCTGAAGTAATAAGCCTTTGAACGTTTGATCAACATTGTGATTTCGTTTCAATTTGGTAGATACGTTTCAGATGAATTATGAAAAAAACGTACAGTCTCAGTCGTGGCAAGGGAGGTTAAAGAAGTATTATTATGATCGCAATCATTTCCAGGTTGACGAATGCAGTCGACACGACGCCTCACCTGAGAAGGAGCGTTAGAAAACCGGTCATTTACTCCCTTTCAATGAAAACCAGACATTTAGCTTTCAGAGCAATTGCCCGAACACCTTGATAAAAAACCGGAACATCCGGGCCAAAACCGGAAACCTAGCAACCCTGTCTGTAGAGCACGATGCCTTTGCGTAGGAAATCGTGAAGAGAGGAGATGTGAAGCGGAAGGAATCGTGTCGACCCGTGTGTGGACGGCCTAACTGAAATCGCTAGACGAACTGACAAATTAGCCACCAGGGGTATTGGTTAAAACGCGTTTGCGTGAATCACAGACGAGTCTTCAACCAGGAGCTCCGTGTGCGGCGTCTCATTTAATTACGCAGAGAGTGGCTCAAAGTAAACTAGTTGGTAACTCGCGTCAACCACCTTTTAAGTAAATCCTTTTATGTAGCTTCGTGTGTGGACGGCCTATTCAATTTGTCATTTCCCAGGTTCCTCAACTCTTGAATGAATCCTCTTCCTTCCTCTATATATCCCATCGGTGAGGATGATGTGAATCCTGAATGTATTTACATTCTTCACATACCTTAATGTGAATAAATTTACTTGGAAAAAGTTTACCCAGTTACACGGTTTCTCATTCTTCGTTTCTTTCATTTTATGCCCCCCTGCATTCAGATGTTGAAGCCCAGATGTTGACGATCTCCGAAGATCGTGGCGGTTTTCAGCGGCCAACTCCTTGCAGACGTTATTTGCGTCGTAAAACGTATCGGCGAGTCGCTTCTCCGGCAACTTTTAACGATTCCCCGGAGGGAGAGTTGTTTGCGTAAAAAAAGTGAAATGTAGGGAAGGAGACGGTTTTGTTGAGGGAGTCGGTATATTTCACCGGGGCCGGCCGATAAATCCCGAGCAGGTTTCCTCAGGCTGGTGAGAAAGAATGTTGGAACGAACCCAACTCTATAACACGAAGGCTGAGAGAAAAACTTTCTAGTTTCTGGAGATTTCCGTTTCAAGGCGAACTGTCTTGGGTTTGGTTCCTAACGTCACCTCTCCGCTTGCAGGTAAATGGAAATTAATTTCCGTTTTTCAGAAAGAAAAAATGAATCAATCTTCTCTTGCCGAGGTATTTTTAACCTTTTCTTTGATAATGTGGTTAAAATGAGTTATATCACCACTTCTTTCTGTATTGAGGCGATATAAAAACGGTGAAATAACTTAATCTTGAAAGAATTACAAAGAGTCGTAAAATATCTGTAATATACCTGAATGAATAGCATTCCAATATCATTTCTAAAGAATATTAGAACTAGATCAGTGCTCACGAAGTGAGTCACATGGTAGGGCATTTTCTTGTACGGAGATCCGCGTGAAATAAACGCTCCCCGCGTTGATTAGTATACAAAATGACTTTGGAGCTCACTCTGCTGATCGATGACCTCTCATGCGTCTTCAGTAGTCTCCCTTGACCCTCCCTCCCAAATTTCAGCTTCCTGCGTTTATTAGTAGACAAAATGGCCTTGGAGCTCACTCAACTGATCAATGACCCCCCATGCGTCTTCAGCATTCTCCCTAGAGCCTCCCTCTCAAATTTCAGGTTCCAGCGTTGATTAGAAGACAAAACGGCTTCACAGTTACTGACGACATCCATGCCAAGTTTCATCAAAATCAGACGCGAGGGGTAGCGCCGTTCATGAAATAGAATTATGTTTTGGAATAGAAGGACGTTTTCAACTAGTTTCACCATTTGTGGTCCATGATGTACTGCATGTTTCTGGTTATAGTTTTTCAAAATCCCCTTCAACCAACTTCTTGCAAGCCATCAGCTTCTTCATTTGGTAATGTATGGTGACTCCTGTTTGGTTGCATCCCAGGACCGTCACGGGGTTTTCGTGTTTCCAATACGCGTTGTGCAAGATGTTCATGTTTGAATATTATTAAATGACACTGTATGGTAGAAATGACCCGTTATAAAGAAAATTAATTAATAGGAGGAGGCTCCTTTCAGATTTGAGAGAATTCGACTTCAGCTCAGTCGAAATGATAAGTGCAATTCCGGTCGATTTTTCGATGTTTTCCCAAGTTGGTGTTGCAAATATCAATGAATGAACATCATTACGAGATTCAGTTAGAAAAACACCCCATAATCATGTATTACGCGTGGTAATTGAATCTCTTTAAAAACTCAATATTTCACAATTTTCGCACTTTTAGAGCGGAATCGCTCCAGTTTACGCGCATTTAAAAAATCTAGTAATGAGTCATTCCTTCATGAAATTTCACGCAGAATTGGATTATGCAATAAAAAATGCGGGTTCCTATTTGAAAAAACAAAGTTAGTGTAATTTGCTCACTTCATACACGTAAAAAATTATGAAGAATAGCGTAGGTTCCAATTTTTTACGCTGTATTCAGTGGAAATGAAGGAGGGTGTACCCTTTCCATGAGACACCCTATGTATATATATATGGCTTCAAAATTCAGGATTGTGTTCTGTGATGTATGAAACAGATTTGTATTCCCCCCCTCCCCCCCACATTTAAAATTTGGAGCTACCTATATCGCTCATTTTTTCCTAGGAAATTCGCTGAAATCTCTTTGGTGAATATGATCATGTGATGGAGACGTTTGCTCGTTTGTCCTGAGATTCAGCAGATCGCTGATGAAGGGAACGAACGAGAAAGAAACTGGGGGCTGTGCGGAGAAGAAACTTGAGATTGATGCGACCGTCATTAGGCCAACGCTATTTCTCGCCTTTCACGAAAGAACAAAAGGCCCCTAGCTGGCTTCCATCAACAGTTTCATTCACAGTAAGGAGATATATTCAATGGATGGGGAGGAGCTATGAGAGGAATCTCGAATTTCAACGTTCAGAAATGCTCGTCCCTCGAGTCTCATTGTCGGGGGGAAACTATTCATCCACACTCGGAATGAATTGGGCGATGAATCTTTCAATTTAAAAGGAGAATAGTCGAACGGAATCGCTGGACCTGCTGGTAATGAAATGGAGACGAAGGAACTGGTGTGAAGTTTTAGGTGTATATCATGGAACCAAGCAATGTTCAATAAACGGCTACTGCATTAAGTTATGAGTATATTTATTTATTTTCAAGATACAGCCATTTAATTAGTATATGCTCATTCATTTAAGCACAAAAATACATCTACTTATTCCTCTCAAATTTTTGGTTCCTATAATAACTACAGTTGGCATATCAAAAATTTTGATTTTGATTTGTTATTTTCAATAATGAATCATAATCGACCAAGAAAAACAACTTTTTTAACCTTCTGAGATATTAGTGAGTTCTTATGTCGTACTCGATCGTCTATTCGTTGCCCGAATGGGAGCCCTAGTTGTCAGCGCGAGTAGGTAAATGGAATTGCGCACGCGCATCCGAGTCGTACCGCCTCGCGGGTCGTCAAGGGAAACGAGGTTTCTGATTCGTTTTCCGACTCATCTGAATTACCTCTGTTGAAGATAACCTCATTTTACATCAAAACAGCTCAGCCGTTTTTCTCGTCAGATTTTCACGATTCTCTTCTTTTTTTTTTAACTATGAATTCCGTCTAGTTTTTAATCGTATAACAGGATTTTCAAATTTCGTGACGGAAGAGGTAAATGTAGGGGGTAATAGCGATGAATCGTGATATTTTTACTATATTCCTTCGATTTACGTGACAGTTTTTTTCATTATTTGTTCGATCCAGATTTTAGTCCAGTGGGGTGGCTAAAAATTGTGGGGGGGGGGGGGGGGGGAGTTCCGAGAAATCATGATTTCCATCCATCCTTAGGAATCCATTCATAGGATTGTATATAGGTGCTTAACAATATGTTTTCTTTGTTATACTTTGTGTTTGCACTAAATTGGCATAACTACGACCCTCACGTCAGCTGTAATATCGTCAAGATTCTTCTATGGAGGCCTTTTGTGTACGCAATGGCTATTCGATCAATTTCCCCATGAAATGAAAAACACTTCCCTATTCAATGGCCTGAGCTACAGGTGCTAGTGCTATTGACCCCAATTATACGTATTGATCTTGATTTTCCATACCGCCATATCGGTAGGCCCTGCCGAATACTGCGAATGATCACAATTTTCTCCTTTCTAAAATGCGTTCTTTTCTTATTGTTAACAGTGTATTACGGTACCCATGTCTCGGCACAACAATGCTTGGGGATTTATACAGTGAAAGTGTTTACAACGCGTATAAACGACTCACCTAGATAAAGTTCTCGGGGATCGATTAGGGTCACAGGTTTTGTTGGGCTCTTGGTTGTTTGCCAATTCCCGTGTAATAATGCTTATTCCATCTCGGATCCGCAACGCAAATCGATATCCCATCAATTCAAGGAACGGAGTCGAAAGAACACGCCGAACTGCTTGTGTCCTTCAAAAGTCATTGGGAAACTCGCAAACATTTTGACACGACATGTATCAAGTCCGGGGACTTATATTTTTTACATAACTACTGTCTTTCCCCTATTTTCTTCTTCTATGATGTTCTTAACATTCAATCACTTTGTATTTCGCAAAATCGTTAATTGACGGACGAAGTGAGTCTACTTTTACTCAGTCGCAATTTCGGAGCTCTCAACTTGGCATTTCGGTAGGTGGTCTCTTCAGAAATACGGAATTACCTGTATAGTTTTTGGTGACGATACGACGACGCACAGTGTTTAGAATGAAGTGTTCCAGGTAAAAAAAATTCAAAATTGAAGTTTTCGAAAAAAAAAAAAAAAAAAAAAACGTCTTCAGCATCCAGGGTGATAGATAAAGGTCTCAAATCGATTATATTTACTTGGAATAACCTTCTCTGGGTAACTGTGTGCCTCCACTTGCACGAACCATATAGAAAACAACCTCTTAGGATATTATTCTTGTGAAATCCAATATTTAATTTCCCCCTTTCTTCTGATCATCTTGGTGTGGGCTGAAATGATTCTCCTGAAGGTTTCAACAAATAATATTCTCAACTTTTGAATATTGATTTCTAATTTAATTTATATCTCTTATCAGAAAATGGATATTGAAAACCAGTGGGTAATGTAAAAAATATGAGTACCGGTTTGTCAAGTCGCGAAACTAGAAGCATTCTTTACAGGATTCAGTGCAGAATCAGAATTTTCAACCCGTTTATTCCGCATACCTCTGCAAATATTGATTTTATTCAATTACCGATAGCGATTTGCTCAATTTGTAACAGTGAGCTTTTATTTAAAAATGGCCGTGAAACTTGAAAGTCAAGTGAAATACGGCCATTTGTACCTTCATAGTTTCTATATATAATATGAAATTGAATATTTCGTGGGTTTTCATAAAAATAGTGCAAAATTACCATTCATTAGACCAATATCACATATTATTTTTTAGCTAACTTCATCGATGAAACGATTAGGCCTTTAAATGATTTTTTTCTTCGCTATTAATCTCATTTCTATTAGTTTCTGCTATTAGTTAAGGTAGTAGAACCGGAATATTCATATCTGTCGATTTTAGTGGTTTCGGAATTTTTTCCACCGAAAATCCCAGGATCGAAACACTGTTCGCCGGTCTGCTTTACCATAATAAAACCACGAGAAGGTTACACTCTCAAAAAACAGCACACTAGGATCAGCAGACTGGAAATACTCATTAAAAGACCAAACGGTCATCAATGGCACAGTTATTGATATACATTTTCACAATATACATATTTTATTATTTTATTTTTCATTTAGGTCCCTGCCAAAGGGGCATAACGTTTGTATCATCTAAACGTTCCAATAAATATCACTCGCCGACTATAATCGGTGAATTCAGATAAGTATAAGGAATTTTGAGTTAAACTAGTTCAAAAAAGTAGTACAACTCCGTCATTATCTATCGCAATCCTCTATCATATTCGAGATGTATGATTTTTAAAAGAGTTTTTCAGAGACACCACTTTCGTTTTGCATTATGATCGTGTTTCTCTACTTCAAATTAACCAAATTGATTTTCGAGCATTTTTTTTTAGAGCGAATTTTCCAAATTGTGTCTTTTGATTCTCGAAAAATACCATCTAAATATCATACCACCAGCTGAAACATGAACTATTTTGAAAAATAAATATTTATGAAAATCTATGAAACTGCAATAAATAAAAATCCTGAAGATTGTCAAATCTTAATTGCCTAAAGTAATAAGCTTTTGAACGGATTGGTCAACATTGTGATTTCGTTTCAATTCGGTAGATACATTTTAGCTAGAATTAAAAAAAAAGAAAAAGAAAAAAAAACCAGTGTCTCAGTTTTGGTAAGGGGAGTGAAAGGAGTGTTATTATGATCGCTATCATTTCTAGGTTGACGAAAACAGTCGACACAACGTCCCACTTGAGAAGGAGCCTTAATAAACCAAATAATCGGTCATTTTTTGCTCTTTCAATTAAAACCGGACATTTATCGTTCAAAGCGATTTTCGCCCGGACACCTCGATAAAAAACCGGACTGTCCGGGCCAAAATCGAAGATCTGGCAACCCTGGTCCCAACCCTGCCTGGTGATTCAGTAACGCTTCGTAGGCTACCTGCCTCGAGATACCTCACGGTTCTGCTGCCACTAGGGTTATCCCTGTTTTTAGATACCTGGCCTAAAAGTTAGTTTTTCGAATTTTCTGCTCAGATATTCTTTTTATGGTCCTTCAACCTCATACAATTTGTATCACCACTAATATTGTATGTTTACTAATGATATTCGTATTATCCCTTGTGACTGAGTTAGGAAGATGTTTAATGTTCAAAAAAATATTGTACCTACATTTTTTCTACAATATTGAATTCTGTTTGTTCCAGGTTCGTTTACCATCTTGCGAATCGATCCAAATCCGTTCTCCAATCCAATCTCACTATGTACACGTATGTTTTTAATATATCTAATCAAATGTTGGTTTATTTATTTTATCATATTCAATAACGACCATCATATTTTGTAACCAATCTAGACAAATAAACTGTCAACACCCCCTCTCCTCCTACAAGTATGTTGATTCATATTTCAGGATTCCGAAAATGGAAACTATTGAACCGAAGTTACATTGAAAAAATCGTGCTTCTTCATAGTTGATGAGCCCCGATTTGAGGACGGAATAAGATATACCAATTGCGGCTTCGCTATCGTGTTTAGCACTAAAAATCATTGAAATGAGGTTTCACTCAGCAATAAAATGGAGAAAACATTTCTTTATATACCCAAAACTTAGTATCTGGCACCCCCAAAACGCTTTCCGAGTGTTGTCTCAAAAATTGTGGGAAAAAAGTTTGTGGTGGTTGGGGGAGGGGGGGGGGGGCTACATTTGGTTTTCATATACAGGATGTCCCGCATAAGTTGGTCAATACTTTCGGGATCGATTCTGGAGTCTATTTCTGATCGGAAGTTCCTAAAAAATTCTTTTCAACCCCTTAGTTTTTGAGTAGTTTCAATTTTTAAAATTTTTTGTGTGTTTTCGACCTTCAGTCATTAAAACGATGATAACTCCCGTAATTTTCTTTGTAAATTTGATTCTGAGGATACCGTTGGAATGAGCATCAAATTTATATAGGATAGAGGCCTGATCTTTTTTTAAGAATAAAGGTTTAAGACTTGAAGAAGCCCTCTGAAAAGCAAATTTAACTTAATTAGGGAAACCTCGAGTTTTTTCAATCGCGAATTGAACTGTGAGAACCAATATTTTTTTCAAGATGCAAGAACGGTATAGACTGTACCAAAATCTCACCTTTTCAACGTTGTAGTCAATTTCACTTTTACTTTGTTAATTTTGGAAGAAAACTATGTTTTAATGTCGAAAAACACTGTTTTTTCAATGAAATCAATGGTTTTCCTGAAAAATGACCTTCTTTGAAAATACGAGTTTAGGGTCGGTTCCTGCGTATCTTATGGTGGTACTACTTGCAGATCTCCCGATCCCCGTTATAACTGAATTTTACACTTTAGCTAACAAGTTTCATCCCTAAAAACACGTGAAATTTATCATACCAAATAAACTCAAACTTGTGAGTTAAAATGTAAAACTTAGTTATAAAGTTTTACACCTATAAGTTAACTAGTTTCACCCTTAAAAACACGTAGAATCAGCATAATAGATAAACTAAAAACTAGATAGTTAAAGTCTAAAACGTGTTTATAACGGGGTTGGGGAGTTATGCAAGTTTTACCATTCGATTCAGCATTGCAAAATTCGTAGAAACCGACTCCAAACTGCGACTCATCTATTTGCATAGAAGGTAATTTTTCAAGAAAACCACCGATTTCATTGAAAAACGACGTTTTTCAAAATTAAAACATATTTTTGTCCTCTTAGTAGCAAAAGAAAAGTAAAATTGACTACACCGTCGAAAACATGAGATTTTGGCGCAGTTTTTTTTCGGTCGTTGTGTCTTGAAAACATAATTATTGGGTCTCATAGTTCAATTCCCGATTGAAAAACCTCGAGGGTTTTCCATTTTATGTAAAATTAGCTTTTCAGAGGGCTTTTTAATGTCTCAAACCTAAATTCTTAAAAAAAGGTCAGGCATATATTCGATAGGAAATTTGATGTTTCTTCCAACGGTATCCTCGAATTCGAATTGCTAGGAGCAGCGGATAAACAGTCAAGATACCAAACAAAAATTGATTTGGATGATGCAAAATAATATATATGAAGGTAGGAAACATAGATAAGTATAACTAGCTATGGTATATTTATGGTATCTATGGTATGTACATATCTATGGTAAGAAATGATCTACAGAAATTGTCTACTCTCAATAGAGATCTACATACATTTGTTGTTCGATACACTCGGTATATGGCAAAAGTATATAGCAAGAAATTGTTATAACCGAGAGATCTCACTCTCATTTCCTCTAGATTGATTTCGACTCTGAGAAATACCCAGTAGTGTTCTGCTGGTCAGAGAACGTGTTGACCTGATTCGACTGCGCCAAGCAAATCGGAAGGGTTGAAGGAACGGAGTTGGTTCGCCGGCGGGTGGGCGTTGGAGGGACCTTGCCGCAATGCGCCCCCCTCGCCCGCCGCCCTTGGCCTCGTCTTCAGAAAAACATCTCGCTATACGACACCCCCTACGTCTCCCTCCGTACTGGCCAGTAACTGAGGCGTCCCACTGCTCAAATCTCAGTATTCACGAAAACCTATTTAGGACATATCAATAATTGGATATGGGATTTATTGATATTTTTATGGTTATTTGCTCATAAAACCCAGTATAGAACATAATGAAACAAGGACAAACTCCTCCTCATCAAATAATAGAACAAATTAATGAATGAGGTACAATGAAATTTTTTAATTATTGTACTTTTGTACTGTAAGCTGTAGTATATTATGTATTGTAGCAAATAACAAAAATATCAAGTTCCTTTCACTACTGGATTTCATCGTATTAATTTATCAAAACAGCCTATATCCTTATGTCGTTGTTACAAAACTTCCTTTATCCACTTGGTCATGACAAAAGGTCCTATATCAAATTTTAAAAACAAAATTTCTCCTCGTACTTCAATTCGCTGATCATTTATTCTGTTTAATTTCGTTTTAGTGAATGTTCGTAAAAATTGAAGCTATTGCTGTGGCTCCAAAAATGTTAAAATCAAAATATCTGAAAAATTTCTTCATTGAAATCCGTTTTGATGCATTCTGATACAAATCTCGGAGTTTAACAATTTTTCATATATTTATATACATGTCGTTCCAGACGATAACTCTCCTTAGGATTGAGATAAAAATTCCGTTCTTGCGTCAAAAAATCAAGCTTTCCAAACGAAAGGGTGATTTCGTTGGCCAAAACTTTTTGAGTATAAATTGATCAAATTTCAAAAATGTACAAAAATTACTAAAAATGGATGAAACTGTTAAATATTGTTTTTATATTTTAAGCAGAATTTTGGCCAAAAAAGCTTATCACAACGAACTAGAACATTAAGTATAAAATTTATTCACAAAATTATGTAGAAAAATGTACTCAAATTTCAATAAAGTTTACTAAAAAATCTACTTAAAACTCCCTAAAAAAGCTGAAGTTTCCAAATCTTCTTTTAATTTCATTTTAAACCACTTTTGTTGTCATAAAATTGGTTGTTAACTATTTCTTTGCACTCATAGTGCTCAAATTTCAAAGCAGCGCAACAAATTTCAAAATAATGTAACTTTGAGCGGGGCAATGCCCTCTTCGCCTTCGCTGGAGAAGGTCTTCTACCTCTAAAGCCCAATGAATCACTGCCCTTCTTGTTAATGTAATAAAAATTTTCTACTTCGATTAATAGATAATTTATGGAAATTCGCTCATACGATCATGCTGCATGACTGTAACTTCTGTAGGTTCAGAGGAGTACGTAAAGAAGTTTTCATAAATATAACCATTATTGGTATGTCCTAAATAGGTTTTCGTGAATACTGAGATTTTTGAACACCCTGCAACACATTTTTGCCAACAAGTTTGAAGGACAGCATTACAATATCGCGAAAATTTACAAGTAATATCAGTAATGAATGTTGAATGTTTATTGGCAAAGTAATGTGAGATGTCACGCTATTTTTTCCTTTCGTTTTAGCTACGTTATGAACGATTCTTAGGCAAATCATTCTACTATGAGAAATTACCCTCCCGCTTCATGCAGAAACAACCAACTACAATCGCCTTATCTAATGATTTCCGTGTAATATCAATCTGTGTAACTCAACGTGCTTTGCGATTCGTTGGATTCCCGCTAGTCTTCCATGACGGCCTGAGTGCCTCCATCCAATAACTGTTACCTTGACTAGGCCGTTCAGTGACACTTATCGTGATAGTGCCTTGTGTAATGGGGTTATCGCATGTTCCGAGTTCGATTTCCTATTACTGAAGGCTTACAATTGACCTCAATATTCTGCCAGGTTCCATTTTTCCTAGAGGGCATTGAGTATTGGTGCTCCAAAATTAATGTAATAACAGAATAATTTTGATGTCTATTAGTAGTGGAAATCCGCGTGGAACCCTCCAGTGCCCGAATGATGCTAAAATGGCAATCAAAGTAACTTATAATTTCAGAACTGTATCATGATCAGAAATACCTACCATACATTTTATAACCAAAAAACAAACTTGTAACCTGGCTGTACAGTATTAGTTGAAGAACAAAGAACGGAACGAGTCGAAACTATGGAATTTAAAATAGAATAGTAATTATACGTAGGAATGCTATGATATAAAGCTCTGACAATTAATTACACAATAGTTCATTATTTCTGTGTTAAATAGCCCTTCTAAGCCAATAATAATTGGTCTATAATTATTGAACTCTGTATGTAATATTATATGATCAAACATTGCGCTTCGTGCTTACGAGAAGGATTCACACTTTTACAGTTCCAATACCCCGCAATTTTACGCTTCACAGTAAAAATGTTAAAAAAAAAAAAAAAAAAGGTCGCTAAGTATGGAAAGAATATTGGTTCAGAGGCCCCTCAGCTAATCAGTGCGCCTCCGTACCTCGTAATTGTGTCCGAGGATTCCCAAAAGAGCTCCATCTAAATAACAGCAACGTGAATCAAATAGGAAAGAAATTAGCCTTGGCGGTTTCGAAGCTGATTTGAGTCCCTCCGTACTCTCACTCTACTCAAAACCTCCCTCGACCATTTCGGGTGTGTCCCATGAGCTTTGTAACAAGCGAATCTATTCTACTTTACTCTCCAATTATTTTTAAAATCCAAGCCAATAGATGTAGCTGCTGTTATCATGCAGAAAAGAAGCTCTTACAATGATCATGACATTTGTCGATGTGATTCTCAAGGAATGTGCGGGTTGGGCCTTCATTGCTCCTTTATGAATTTTAGCGTTATGATCCAAATTGTGCGCTCGTAATGTACAGCGAAATGTACACATGTTCCAAATCTAAAAATCTGTTCCTACTTGGTCAATGTTTTTAATAGGAATGAAGGTTGAGCCCTTAACAGTGCTAATTCATTTGATTCATGAGATTCGTCGTTTGATATCATCGACGATAGTTGAATAATATCGTCGTAGGACGGAATTGTATCTATACAAAACTCGTACTTCTGAGGTTTTCCGTTAGACATCGAGTCGCATGAGCAAAAAATTTAGCATATTCTGGGTGTGTCTGGCCTACCAAACTTCAAGTCGATAGATCCAAACTAACCTCACTTCGTTCGCCATCTCAAACATCTTTTCGCCATTGGTGTTGACTGAATAGTTGCTCTAGCTTCTACTCTGTTCACTAAACTGTTTAGTTCTATGAGCTAAGGGACATGCATTCCTGACAACGAATGATTTTATGAACTGAATCCACTCATTTCTTTTATTCTCTATCACTTTTGGTGGATCACCTCGGTTTCCATTCAGCTTTGCTCCAGGGACGTGTTTGTACTATGTAGTGTATGAAATTATATTTACGATTCAGTTGATTTCAGACCTCGTGGATATAACCTTCATTGCTTGTTCTGTTAAAAATTAATACTTAACTACTCGAAAATCATAGTATCATAATTATACCATAATTATTCGTAGGCGTGTTATGTTCTAGTTGATATGGTGTGGGAATTTTCATTAATATTACATAATAGGCTAAGTACGAATTGATTGCTTGCTCAGAGTTGGGGCAAAACACGGTAGAAGAATAGGGGGCTTTGGTGATACTAGGAACGCACGACCGAGCAGTTGTGCGGGTCGCGTAGCACATCAATCATCGCCGTCCGCTGTATTTCAGTACCGGCATCAACTTTTCATATTTCAAATTATAGTTATCCGTAATACCGACATGGAGATATACATTTTCGTTAACTATTTTTAAATTGTATTATGTTTTTATTTATTTCATTTATTGCGTAGGCAACATAGTTATAGCTGTCTTTTGAGACATTTAACGAGAAGGAATTGCTAAACTAATGCCTTAGGCTGCAGCTAGCATCTATGATGCGTATTTAAGGACACAAAAGGACACATTCCAATAGTTCATTAAATACTTAATTTCCAGAGGCTTATTTACAAATGATAGGGTCAACAAAAGTTCTCGAGAAATCTCCACTACAGTTGTTAGTAAACCATCTAGCGGCAAGCGGTAGAACTAAAACTCAAAAAACTCAAAATTCGAAAAATCTCGATTGCAATAATTCCCAGTTTATTAGTGAGATCTCTCGTATATCACTCTGCGATGGCACTTTAATAAAACTGAAATGGTTAAAATTACTCCGGTATAGTATTCATTGAAAATACGGATGGCATTAACAAGGAAGCGCACTTTAAAAAAAATTAGTAGAATCTAACAGTTCCTCTTTAATCCATTTTCAAAATGATTTTGGCCTCCCCAGAAGATGCAGCGCTGCCTTGAAAACACCTCGTTCAACTCCACCATACATTCATCATTAGCCTGTATACCTTCTTCTGGTCGTACTATCTTTCCTCAATAATATAAGCTAGACAAAGTCTCCACTAGAAACACATAGAACTGAGTTTAAGCGGCCTTGGACGGTGGCTCAACTTTAAGCAGAGCTGAGGTCTTACCACAAACTATAAGCGCCGTTTAAGGCCTTGTACACCTGGCATAAACTACTTTCTCCGTTTAAACAGCAGTTTGAACGTTGAGTGAGCTTTAAACTGGTTTTGTACTCCTGGTTAGTTGCTTGAGTCTAAAACCTGTCCAGCGATTCTCCTCCACAACTCTAACTGTATTCTCAACGTAGAGAACTCCTATGGCAAACGGTTAGTACGCATGTCTACCAAACCCAATGTTTACTTTGCGAACATTACTTTGTTTGAACTCTGGTAGCACCGTTTGAATACGATTCGGTGCTCATAAATCATGTAGGCTTGACCTCACTGAAACCCAGTTCTAGCAACCTCACGATCTGATCCGGGTCGTGCGTTTTACCCTGTTGAATCACGCACGATCCACATTCTTTCAATTATTGTTTATAGTTTTGGTTCATTATTTTCAACAATAAGCATTTCTAGTCGATCAAGAAAAAAAAGTGTATCCCCCCCCCCCCCCCCCCCCCAAATTTGTTGGCATTTCAAGGTATGTAGACTCAAAAGAAGGTCCAGTTCGCATATGCGAATTTTCGTAAATTACTGTAGTATTTTGTTACATTGTTTACAATTTGAGCACTTTGAGTGCAAGGAATTGTTAACTGTCAGTTTTATGGCAAAAAAAAAAAAAATCATTCTAAATTATATTCTGTAATCCAAATTAGTCTTTGGATTTTTTTAACTTTTTGGTTTTTTATCATTATTCAGCGAATATTAATGAAATTTAAGTACTTTTCAGCATAATTTTGTTCATAAAATTTTTAATGGTCAAATTCATTATTGATCAATATGTTTTTACTAAAATCCTCTTGAAATATACATTTATCAATTTTTAGCCGTTTTTAGCAATAATTGTTAAGGATTTTTTTATAACATTTTTTTTTGGAATTTGAGCAATTTAATGTGCTCAAAAGTGTTGGCCAACGAACTCGTCCTTTCATATAAAAAGGATCTCCCCCCCCCCCTCCCCCCCATTTCATATAGAATTTCATATAGAAAGCTTGATTTTCCGGCGCAAGATAGGAGTTTCTCAATCCTAAGGAGAGTTATCGTCTGGAATTGCATATGTTTTTGAATCTAGGAATCGTCTCAGAATGTCCCAAAACGGATTTCAGTGAAGAATTTTGTATTTGAAGGTTTTTGGAGCCATTGCAATAGCTTCATTTTCTAAGAAAATTCGCTAATAGTGTTTGTGGGAGGGGGGGGGGGGGGGGGGTTCGTCTGTCTGTCGTGCACCGTCCTCAGCTTTTCTCCAAAAATTCTGGAAAGAGCTTTAAGAAATTCGGCACACCAGTTCAGCAAGTTCTGTGGATATACCCCTCCTCTGTTATCAATCCTGAAGATGAAACATAAATATTTCGGAACGTCGGCCTGGAATATAAACTTTTCATTGATCAACCCTCGAGAAACCCGTTACATTTTAATTGTTAATAATTTCTTGGCACACGAAGTTTTCAAGATTCAAAACAAGTAGACTTACATCATATTTTGATAAAAGGGGGGGGGGGGGGGGGGATGAAAATTTGCTCATAAGTTTGAAAAGCATCAACGGTGTTAAGTGATACATTAAAATAAAGCACTCAAAATATATTTTCGTTTAGGAAAATCTGAAATTCGGTTCGAGAAATTCAGGCAAATGTCAGGGAAATTCGAAATTCCAATTTAGAGGTCACCCTGCATCACCACATCCAGCCAACTAACCCATTTCATTCGCGGAGGTGGGAAGTGAAAGTTGAACTGATTGAAGGCTGACGGCCACAGAATGGATGGATTTGTAAATGGAGATTGAAACGGAATTTCCAACGACCTCCTGTCAAATACCTGGCGCTCTTGAATAGAAAAAGTTAAAAAAAAAGCGATAAATCCGTCGAAACCTCACCCCTCCCACTGGTCGAACGATTGGGGGTAATGGTAGTGGATGAAGCCGATGTGTCGACCAGTTGCGTTTTTCGGCGAGGTATAACTAGTGAGAAAGAACGAAAGGGGTGGACCACAGTTAGGGGTTGATGGAAGAGGGTGGACTACAATACGACTACCTCTTCAGGGTTAACTCTGTGGTATTGTTTTGGTTTGGCGCGCAACCTCCCTGCTGTCACTTCACCGTGTTGTCACATCTTCCCACATTCGTTTGCTTCCCTTCTGGGATACTACGAATAGTCTCGAATAATTCGGTTCTTTGGTGAAAATTCAGTATTCGTTAATGTTATTATATTTGAGAAGTAGAATTTAAGCAAAAATATATAATATCAAGTAATCAATCCCTTAGTAAAACTTCAGATTAGTTTGAAATATAGATTAGTATCCTGTTGAGACTAATAAAAACTTCATACTTTAGGTACTGTACCTGCAGATAGCGTTTTTTGTTTGTTTATTATGTGTATTCATATCAACTACTCATTTACATAACCTTTGTTGTACAAAGGACACAAGGAGAACATCTATTTTTTCCAACTTATCTGTATACTAATCAGTAATTCACAACAATTTCAAACTACTCTGAATTTTTACTAAGGGATTGACTATTTGATGTTATGAATGTTTGAGATGCGACCTTGCGAGCATCCAGACCACCAATCTATACGCATCATTCTGTTCCATTACAAAATCAAACATCTATCTACATCAGGGGCTGCGCCGCAGACGCAAGTTTAAAGTGGCGGCCCTCTTCTAGAAAATACACTTTTACCAAGTTAGTGTAGCAAGAAGTTTGAATTCGGCGTGCTTAGGTCGTTTAGCCTTGACCGATAAAACCGTAGTTGTACTTTGGATAGGTGATATATTTTTTTCCAGACTTCGTGATTCCGGGCGACATCCCATACCTTTCGTCCCGTCAAATATGCACCATACTTCGAAATTCCGTGGAGAGGGATGTTCTGACCCAGTAGTGAAGTCCCGTCGATACGAGTTCCCGTTGACCGAATTCGGAAGCCTGTAAACAGAGTGCGGTACCCCTTGGAATAGAGCTGTAAAAACCATTCATGCAGCATGATTGTAAGAGCGAATTTTCGTAAATGATCCTACAATTAAGTTACATTGTTTGGAAAATGATGGATTTTGAGTGAAAAGAAATTTTTAACTGCCAATTTTATGGCAAAAAAATAAATAAATTCAAAAACTAAAATAATAAAACTTGTCCTAAAAAATATTATGCAATTCAATGAAGATTTTTGATTTTTTTAAAGCTTTTTTGCAGTTTTTATCTATTTTTCTGCACATCATAGTGAAATTTATGTACATTTTTCAGTATAAATTTATGCATACTTTTTTAATGTTCTAGTTCATTGTCGACAAACTATTTTTGACTCAAATTCTGCTTAAAAAAAAAAAAATAGATAAATAATAATAATAATAAAATAAAATAAATAGTCAAGACTTATTAAGAGTTGATACATAGCCACAGGCCAGTCCTCATGTCTGTCGAAAACGCAGTTTTGAATATTCAGTGGTGCACAATCTAGTTCCCTATCTTACACCTTGAGAACAAGCTTACCAAATCTCCCTTCAAAATGAAGGAATAAACCTTTGAAACGTCGGGACTTGTATCTTTCCATTCAATGCACAGGAAAATGTCGGATTTGTTTCAGAATGTCTCAAAACGGATTTCTGTGAAGAAAATTTTCAAAAATTTTGATTTTAACAAATTTGAAGCCATTGAAATAGTTTCATTTTTCACGAACCCTGGTCGTATGCTATGATCTTCAGTTGGTGCGATGTGGTTCCAACGGATTTCTTGTCCGCCAACACGAGCTGGACTGGCTCGTATCTGTTTATTGTAAAAACTAACGTATACTGCATGTCAGCCTATGGCAGTGAGGAAAATACACACCGCAAGAGAATTAAGGGATCACTCTTCCTTGTAGATGTCAAAGACCCCGGATCAATCGGACAAAGTTCACATTATATCTCTTGGTTAGGTAGGTACCTAATGGATACGAACTAAATCACTAGCGACGAAGTTGTGGAAACCCATTTCCAAACGGAAGTTTATGAAAAAACGTTGTCTATTTCCACGAAAAATGAAGAGTTACAATGTTAAATCGATTTCGACGGTTAAGCTATCATCAGTAACGATCACATATCACAAAGGACACAGCTCATATAGTCACAGGTGAAGGGAGATTGAATCTCATTGGTCGAGAGAAAGGAAAGAGGGGGCAGGAGGTACAACCAATTTGGTGCAAGCAAAGTGAAGGGGGATTATGGCTAATCAGATGAAGTGAAGGGAGGGGAAGAATTACTGGTTTCAACAGTTCGAAGAGATAATTCCAAGCTTTATAGAGATGGACTTTTCAGGGGTGAAATATATATTGAGGGATATCCTCATTTAAACATTTACCAGATCTCTCACTTTTGATAATTTCGAATTTTTCAAGTACATTCAACATACCTCCCTTTGGCCAAAAATGAAGAAATTCTACAAACTGTCAATTTGTCAAATCAAAATTGTAATTATGATTGGATTCCTTAAGATGTTGTTCTTCCCCCTTTCCTTTCTCTCGACCAATGGGATTCAATCTCCCTTCACCTGCGATTAAATAAGCTGTGTCCTTTCTAATGTGTTCAGTTATTGTTTGTTGTTATTATTGGTTTTTTATTTTACTTCTAAAATATTATTTTATTTTAATTCGATCGGGATTGGACTTCAGTTCTTGCGCCTATCTCGTGAGTAGTTCCCGTCAGTCCCGAAGTTGTTCGTAGCCCCCTCTGACGTCACTTTGATGAACGCGACGTCACCCTGAGACGATGACCTCCCCCACCCCCCACCCCATTCCTTGAGCCCCTTCATACGCTTTCTCGCCATTCATCGCGACGCCACCCTGATGAACCCCGACGTCACTCCTCGTGGCGTGATGGATGGCGCCCCATTACCAGCCCCTCGTCCTATACATCACCGCACGTGGGACTGACGTCCTCCTCTCGATCATCCAAGCTCACCTTATTCCGGGCCTTTCGCATGATTACCCCCCCCCCCCCCTCCCATCCTCATCTCCTCCCAGTCATTAGATGAAAATCTATTTGGACTCCTGAACTATTCATGCGCCTCCGCCCCACCCTTCCTTTACTGATTGGTTATAAATCTTAATGAATCTTAGTAGGGGTTGTTACTGCTTCTTATTTTTAACACCAGCTGGTACCCCTAAAATCAAAGATAATATATTTTGTGTAAAATAATTTAGGTCAGCTGGTACCCCTAAAATCAAAGATAATATATTTTGTGTAAAATGATTTAGGTCAAAGATAATATATTTTGTGTAAAATGATTCAAGTGTTGAGCATAATCTTATCGTGGAATACGTTGATTCTGAGTCAACTGCGATTATATTCGTATTCGTGTAATCGTATTCGTCTGTCGGCGATTACACGAATACAACCCATAAAATTGTGTCACGGTCATCAATTTCAATAGGGCGTCCCTTCTATAATTTGCGAAGCCTTGCTAATATTACCTAGCCTCAGAAGGACGTCCTTAAAGCGAATTAAACGTCTATTTCAATAGGACGTCCCTCTGAAGCTTGGTAAAATTAGCAAGGCTTCGCATATTATAAAAGTAACGCCCTATTGAAATGGATGACCTGACGCATTTTTATGGGTTGTATTCGTGTAATCGCTGACAGACAAATGAGATTACGCGAATACGATTACACGAATACGAATATAAGTTGACTCAGAATCAACGAATAATATTATCGCGATTACAATCGTATTCGACGATAAGATTATTCCCAAAACTGGACTGTTTTCTGAATGGAAAGGTACACCTAGATATACCACCCGTAGATACCTAAATTTTTCGTGTAAAACTACATCATGAACAGATTGAAATGCCGCCAACTCCATACTTTTTATCGCAATCCGTTCTCAAGCTATGGTTTGTTTGTTTGTTTTTCCTTTTTTCAGGAAAACCGTATTTATTTTATCTCCAACTCAAACTCCTCCGCTGTACTCAATTTTCAAACAAGATCCTTTGAATTGTAAATTACTGTTCAGTAGTGCATATAAAATGTAACTCCACTTCGGACGTTTTATAAATGTCATCCTAATTATTATTAGGTGGTTCTTTCTGATCACTGAACATTGTATACACCTTTAGTTTTGCTTTCGAGTCTACCTAAAGGTAGTGGAATCATTGTTTTCACTTTCGGGAGAAAAAAATCTTTGGTCTCCAAAATCAAGATTTCCACTCGCATTTTACGTTTTAGACCATTCTGAACATCTTTTGTTCCGTGTCTGTGTATGTGTGTGTGTATGTCTGTCTCTCTGTCTGTCTATCTTGTGTCCGCAAATCCTTGTAACAAGCTCATTTTCCACATTTTTCATCCGATTAGGATGCAAATTTCAGGGAATGTGCGGGCTAGGGGGTAGACGGTCCCCTATCAGTTTCATCGTTCTTAATTCAATATCTCACTCAGTGCATACGCAAATGTAAATTCTACCAAGCATCATTTTCTCACGCCCTAGTCGTCTGATCTCGCCCGAATTTGGATGATAGTTGGGGGATGACAATTTGATCATCTTATATCAATTTCAACTTGATTGTATCATTAATAGCTACTGCGCATGCGCCAATATGAAATCCTTGTAACAAGTTATTTCCCACAGTTTTCATCCGATCTGGATGAAATTTTTAGAGAATCTGCGGGGTAGTGTGTAGATGGTCCCCTATCAGTTTCATTGTTGCGAAATCAATACTCCACTTTGCGCATGCGCAAAAGTAAATTCCATTATGCTCCATTTTTTCACGCTCTAGTCGTCCGATCTCCCTCAAATTTGGATGATAGTTGATCATCCCATATCAATTTCAACATAATTGTATCATTAATAGCTATTGCGCATGCGCCAATGTGAAATCCTTGTAACGAACTTGATTCCAATTTTTTCATCCGATTTCGTTGACATTGTCGAAGAATGCGCGGGTTAGATTGTAGATAGGCCCCTATCAGTTTCATTGTTGCCAAATGAATACTTCATTCTGCGCATGCGCAAACGTAAATTCCATTATGCTCCTTTTTTTCACACTCTAGTCGTTCGATTTCGCTTAAATTTGGATGATAGTTGGAAGAAGATGACTTGATTACCTCATATCAATTTCAACACGATTGTGTCATTAATAGCTACTGCGCATGCGCCAATGTGAAATACTTGTAATGACCTTAATTTCCACAGTTTTTATCCGATTTTGATGAAATTGTCAGCGAATGCGCGGTTTAGGTTGTAGATGGTCCCGTACCTATTTTATTGTTCTCAACTCATCAGTTCATTCTGCGCTTGCGCAAACATAAATTACATTGAGTATCATTTTTTCGTTTCTTAATTGACCAATTATGACATTTCACGCTACTTCTTGATTTTCGTACTCTTTTCCGCTATGGAATTTTTCAAGATCATTTAAAACTTTTCAATGATCTATACATTCATGATAGGTAAACGTGGAAGCTATGTGCCACACCCAACTTGGCTCGTTTTTTATTTTACTTTTTAATCATTTTATTTTAATTTGGAAAGACTTCGGTGTGCTTTGACTTTCGACTAACGGCGACTTCCACTCAACTCAGAATTTTTTATCGAGTGGGGTAGTTCCTACATCAGATATAGGTATTATTTTTTTACAAGTTTTATTTTTCTACAGGTTGCCTATTATTTTGTTCATACACTCTTGAGAAATGAAGTTATATTTAATTTAATTTAATATCAAATAAATAGGTAACTAAATATATTAATAAACAAAATATTCAGTACGGGCTGCAGGTTTTGTGTCGTGTAACGTCAAGTTCTTTCAATTCATAATGATTAGAGTGGATTTGGGACCTGTCACTTCCCAAGCCGTCCTTCGATTCAACAAAAAAAAAAGAGGGGAAAAAAGGCGCTGTGGGCTGTTTGTTGGCTCTAGAGGGATACAGTCGAACTGCATCTCCCAGGGAAGTGACATCACGTCAAAGGCAGAAGCCAACCTCCTCTAATATTGATAATCCGAGAGGCCGCTCCACCTACGCCAATCAGTTTCCCGAAAACCCCGTCACTCCCGACAAGTCTGCAGTCTGCTCAAGTTGAGGGAAATTCTCCCCTTCTCCCGCATGCATAAATCGAGCTCATCTCCGAAGGGGCTCCTTTTGATAACAAGTTATTACCTCGTGCTCCTGTCAGGGCCGTATTTATGTTCGGGGGCCTTATGACTACCGCATTCATCTTATGTGAGGGTGGGATCGCTCGCATCATCGGCGAAATGATGTTTAGGGCTTGATTCGGTTGGATAGCAAATACGTTCTCGTCAATGTGTAAGCAAAGCTTGGTAGTAATAAAACTCCCAATATTCCTCAATACATTACCAGAACATGGGCATGGACCTCGCGATGGAGGGGGGGGGGGGGGGGAGCCTTCCCCCTCAGTTTTTATTGACTCAACTCATCTAGACCTGAGTTTTAGCCAGGGTTGCCAGGTGTTCGGTTTTCGCCCGGACAGTCCGGGTTTTTATCAAGGTGTCCTGGCGAAAATTGCTGACACATGACAGATACATCTGTGAATAAATGGGGGAAATAATAAAATACATCTAATTACAAAGAGATGGAAAAATATTTCACTAATTTTCTTCTTAGAGAGTTCTCGCTATCAATATTAAAATCAAAATCTAATTCAATATGAATGTTAATTTACCTCTGAATCCTAATTAATGGGTTATTAAGTGAATAATTTGCTCTAGTAAAATGAGCTCATATATGGCCTAGTGGAATAGGAAGGCACCTTAAAGTTTGAAAGCTCAAGCAATGCTGGTGAAACGTACACCATATGAAATTCTCTCCCGCTCACCCTAGGAAGTTATTTGATAGTGGTTAGGGTTTGTTGCCTTATTAATATGTAGTTTGGATTGGTTTAGGGCGAGATATTTCAGGCATCTCTTAGTGAGTAGTTTATTGTAGTTTTGCTCATCATCTTGCTATGACCGGTTATGTTTTGTCATATTGCTTGGGGTCAATTATACTTTTAAATTGAGAACAATTCATATTTATGTGGAAACACACATAGTCAGAAATGACAACACTTTTGGCGTTTTGAACAACCATAACTGGTCATAGCAAGATGAAGAAGGAGGACTCCCCCATTTATAAATACTTAGCAAGCCAACTCTTACAAATAATGCTCTGTTGGCGAAAGCGCTCAGCAAAACTACAATAAACTACTTACTAAGAGATGCATGAAATATCTCGCCCTCAACCAACCCAACCTACGAAATTTGATAGCATTACTCTCTGGGACATCAAGATACGAATAGAGACTCTTTCCTGATCAGCTGATTGAGCTAAATTCTCTCCTGTTTATTCTATGAAGTCAAAATTTGATATGAAGACTCCCTGGGACGTTAAGATACGAATGGAATGACGGGATCTAACCTGATCAGTTTAGTTGGATAATTCTCTCCTTTTCACCCATATGTCATTGTATCATATAGTTTGAATAGAATGTCACTCACAATGGAATGGAAGTAGTTTCACAAAAAAAAAGAAGGGATTAAACAGTAGGGGTATTCATGGTCGGAGAGTTTACGACGTCGTAACGTCTTAAATGTGCTAAAGTTTGAAAACAACCGTCGTAAAAATCCAGACTTTACGACGATACGTTATGTTAAGGATAGCAGAGCCTGGGGTCTGCTTAACGTCGAATCGAGACCATGGGTGGTGTGATTAAAAGAGAGTAATTGCTCGCAAGCAATTCCTTGCGAGTAAAGCATTCTCTTTAGTTTGGAGTGATCAAAAGTTTGCTTTCCCTAGCAAGGAAATGCTTGTCGACGTCGAGTGATTTCTTGTGTCTCACTGTTTAATCACCGTGTTCAGCGAATAACACGAAAAATGCTACTGATCAGCTGGTGAAAATTGTGTAGGTACCGTCTACCTCCTTGTTTCTATATAGAACGACGCACATTGGAAAAGTAGGTTTGTGGAACCTACCAACGCGATGTAACCTTTGTCTTCCTGCCTATGTTACATTTTTAATTTTCTGAAACAGAACAAGTAATGTACCTTAATGAAATAGTGTGAGGAAATCCGCATCGTCCACTACCAAGAACAAATTTGGACTATGCCTCGCTTTTACCCAAGTGAGAAAGTCCATGGTTTTTCCATCTGATGAATCGAAATCTTCCCAGTCAGAATCGGAGTCCATGATTATCAAACACGTAGAAAAGAAACATGAACGATATGAGATAAGCGTATTACGATAAACTGTCACGAATGATTCCATTACTGATTTAACTGATCATCTAAAACGGTAACAGAAGCCCAGGCGCTCGTTTAAAATAATCAGCGATTATCGGATAACTGAGCTGTGAAACTCAATTGACAAACAGATATGTCAAAGATAGTCGGACATTTGACTTAGTCATACTTTAATCAGGCTAGCAAATGCGATTGATAAACCAGACCTTGAATTAACATTTTAATGTTAATTTCTCTCATATAAAATAATCTTTTTGTTAATTAGAGTTCGTTCTGAGTCATCAATTATTCATTAAAGTAGTATTTTACAACCGTTTAATTCAGATTTACTCTTTTTTTTTCGTTTTGATTTAACGTTCGTACTTTGCATCTTCGTCAGGTAACAACAAAGTAAAACTCTTTAATGTTATTTAGGAGTATGGCGAAAAAAAGTTAATTCCCACCTTGGACGTTTATTACCGTTATCACGAACTCTCATTAATCAGCAGGCTTTAATTAACAGGGCTTTTTAAGGTTCATGAAAGAACTTCCTTAATGACAAGTTACAGCTTTCTGCGTAATTTTAAATTTCGACTTCAGCTTCCTAGTGATAAGCCTTTCCAGGACCATTGTCTCGGCCTTATTCGTACAAGCTCTTGGCATCAGTGATACTTTATCTTTACGAATTTATTTAGTTGGTACTGCGTAATTATCAAATGCTATCTCATCATTCTATGTTCCCTACATCTCGTTTGGCTATTAAACTAGATTTATGGTACTTAATAGAGAGTTTTTTCAATGCTGAGTCGTAGTCGAGTGGGTTTAGCCATGAATAGAGATGGAGCATTGCGCATGCACGCAAAATGCGTACGGTTAGCGGTCAAATAGTTGTACGAATAGAGAAATCCTATTCGTAGCTCAAGGGAAGCCGAATACAGCTCCGAATACGCATGTAACCTTCCATGACGTTAACCTATAATCAGTTTTCCCCCCCATATTTCGAGGTTGCATAACACGCACATTGTAATATTCGTGATTTTCATAAAAGGTGGTTGGTTTGTAGGATTCATCCTCACTTAAATTATGCTGATACCTTATTATTGGATTCTAAAGCTTCACGATCTACCATCAGTCCGATATCATTCAAATTTGGGTACAAGTCTCAGGATTAGTCCTACTAATTTGTAAACCTACTTTGCAGTCCTACTGCTCATGAGCAAACCTGAAATTAGTTGTTATAGACGAAGCTCCGATACTGAGTGATCGATTTTCATGAAATGGGTAGGGATTGTGCCACTTACAGAATGGATAAACCCAGATAGAGAATGCTGTTTTCGCTCTTTTTCGCGTAAGTATTCGCATTTAATTAACTAAGGGAAACAAGTGTGAATATCGTACATGTGTAATAGGAATAGGTAGGTACATAATTATATTAAACTAGGTAATATACATCTTGATCGTTGATCATGTTGAAGTTCCTAAATGAAATTCTTCTAACCCATGGCAAATTTCTATGTTGCCTTAACAAGTACCTAATCTTTCAGTACCACATTACCCATTTCTAGTTTACACGGGCGACGTCGTTTGGAAGTCCAAGTTTACAACGAAGGAGTGAATCTAGAGGATTGTGATATAGCCTAAACTTTCTCGTCAATTTGTGCCCAACCGAATGGAAATCGGTGAAAAACTTTGTGAGTTTTTGATCCATACACAAACCAACATAACTTTCTTATAGATAATGAATAATAATAATCAAGGGCCACACATTTCTCAATAGAGGACTGAGGTTCTTTGATTAAACGTAAAGCGGTCAGGAAAGTACAATAAGCAAACAGGCTTCCATGGTTGGGGCCCATAAACTCCTGTATGGGTGTTTTCTAATACATCTACATCAACATGTTTTGGGGGAGAAAAAAAATGCATTTGCTAAATTATTGTAAGTCACATGATATTCGCATCATTCATGATCCTCTCCATATTTATTTTGTGAAATACATCTGGATTTATGTTATACTGTGAGAGATTAGGGGGAGACTTCACAGAAGATCTATATCATGAGAGAGATTAGGAGAAAAGACTGGTTAGATTGAGGGTTTGGGAAGAAATAGAAGACCTACCGAGGGAGACCCACCTGAATGAGGTGGATCTTGACCTTGCAGCTCCTCTTCGCTAAGTCCATTTCACCTTCTCCCCCACATCCTTTGGAATAAGCAGTCGGAAGAAAGGAGCTCGAATCATTTCCCCCACTGTGGAGGGTTCGTATGATCCTCGTGAAAGGATGGAGGGTTCCTCGAGACGAGATGGTCGCCAGGGGAGGGAGCTTCGGATAGGAGGGAATGCCGATCCGAATGAGATTAAACTCCCGGGCTTAATGGGATGCGGAGATACGGCCTGGGAGACCGGATTCCCGAGTCCCTTCATTTCGTAATCCTCCCGTATCGTCGACGACGTGCCGAAGCTTAAGCATATGGTAATGACGATGGCGAGGGCTGACTTGAGCGCTTCACCCTGAAAAATCCCCTCACCTTTCCGCGCCCGAGGGACCTCTCAAACAAACGCCCAGAATACCGTGAAGTCACAAAGTACTTTTCTGAGTCAAATTTACTTTGATGTTATTACTGAGCACTGACTGTGAATATTGAGACTTTTACAATCTATTACGGATTCCCTTGGTGTTTCGAAGATTTTAGTACGGTTATGCATGATTAGGAACAAAGTGAGTTGAAGAAATGTCCTGCTGATGATATAGTTCAAACATCCAGTACTTATTATTGCATTGACGCCTTTAATGATCTAATCTCCTCCTAATCACCTTAAGGATCTGAAATTTGATAGGGAAGGTCTCCATAACTGCAAGAGTTTTTTTTTTTTTTTTTTTTTTTTTTTTTTTGTGGCTTACTAAGTTGTAAATTTGTACCTGAAATTTCGGTGCGATTGGGCTGGCCACGAACTCGACCTGTCCTTTGCCAAGACGGATTTTTAGCGAATTTTCGTAGAACATGAAGCTATAGCAATGGCTCCAAAAATTTTAAAATCTAAATTTCCGAAACATTTTCTTCGTTGAAATCCGTTTTGAGACATTCTGAAACGAACCCTAGAGTTTAACACTTTTTCATATATATATAAATTCGGGGGTTAGATGGACCCTTCTTAGATAGAGCATACAGAATTTCAGCTCATTCCAAAGGCTCGAACGGTAAAACTCCTCGTACTTACCTATTTATCCCTCGTTTACCGGCCCTTGCCATCGGCTATTTTTTCGATTTTGTAGGCCGGTATCGAGTCTTCTCCGTTTCCGCATGTTCGGATATTTGAATAACTATCGTGATGTGGCGCCATTTTTCTCTCTAAATTAAAGGGCTAAATTTCAACTTCCCCGCCCTTTCCATTCTCACCTATCCCTCCGTCCTTCCCGAATTCGAGTTGCGATCTGTTATCTCACCCTCCTTTATCATTTCGCCCACTCACCTTTCCTTATCTAGCCCCCCCCCCCCCTAAAATTTTACCCCCTCCCCTCAACTTCGAAGCCCTCTCACGCCTATCCTAATTGTCGGACAGGGCCATTTTTACGTCTACCCTGATGAAGAAGGTGGTCTTCTAATCAAATCCCAAATTTTTCCGAGTTGATCGAAATGTACCGAACCCTCGTATTTCTTCTACTCAGGATGCAGGCATGGGCTCCTTTGTTGCTCCCTCTCAAGGCTGCAGCCTCCGTTGCACAATGTCTTTCTTTCTTCTAAACATGTCATTTTTGCCAATGAGTGCTACCCACGCATTTTATATTTTTTGCAAATTAAAGAAGATTACATTCCAATAAATATGACATCATCCGCACTCTCAAATAGTTTTTTTTTTTTCAATTCAAGTAAATTTCCATAGTTTCCTGCATTCATAACGTCACTCTGTGCAGGGAGATCCGGCCCACGCTTTGAAGCCACCAGTGCGCGAAACTTTGAACAATCGTACAAACAAAATGACCCCTCGGTTCACCAAATTTCCAGAGCGGTATTACACGCTTTTAGTGAAGTTAATTTAATCTGCAAGAAACTTCTCTAGATTTTATTACGAAGTTTGTTAGGAAGTTTCCTTAAAGACGTTGAGGATTCATTAATCATTAGTGAATGCTCTGGCTGCAAGCTTCTTGTTTAATACTTTATTTTCCTCATCACCGAAGGTAGGAAATCTTTGTGTTAGTCAGAAGTCGAAAAAGATTTTTTCCTCCTAAATCAAAATTCGGTTCCGTATCTCGGTCTGTCTGTACCAATTCCTTGTCCCGCCCATAACTATACTTGTCAGATTTCGATGACATTTTCTGAGATTGGGCGGGTTAGCTTCTTGACGGCCCTCTAGAAATTGCATTATCTTCGGATCAATCATGGCGGGTGCGCATTCTCATACGTTAATTTCTTATAACTTCGATTTCTCACATCTCATACGTTAATTTCTTATAACTTCGATTTCTCACGATCTATCGGTCCGATTTCGTTCTAACTCGAAGGGGAGTTGGGTATTAGTTTTGAGGATGTATCGTACGAGCTTTATCATGATTAATTGAGAAATAACTACCGCACATGCGCACAACTAATGTTCATGGACAAACGCGAAACTTAGAAATTAATGGACCAATTGTGATGAAATTTTCAGAAATTGTGTGGTTTAGTCGGGTTACCTAATAAATTCATTGCCGCAAAATAAATAGCGTGTGCGCATGCGCAACCATGAATTTTTGGTGACGTTAAATAAAATGTGCTAAAAAGAATGTAAAAGGATGTGAAAGACATTCCTGTCAGAATGTAAGAGCGACGAACTATGAAAATAAAATTACAGAATATAATACGCACGTGATCGAATTTGACTTGTGGGGCTCCTCAGTGGAAATCATCGCTTGAAGTTATTACATACATTCCACCTTGTCGTGCGTGAGGAAGAGGCGTGGAGAGGAAAACCACTTTTCTTTCATACGCGTCATCACGGCGGCTGTTGTAGAAGTGAACTGCTATAGGAGCGAGGGGTCGTGAAAAGCTCCGTGGAGATTGTAACAGTCCTGATGGGGTAAAGTTTCGTGTCGATCGGCGAAACAAGTTCGGGGAAGTTGGGCCATTGTGCCGCACGGTGGCCACAATGATTGAACCACCGCACCTCCTCTTCCACCACTCAGCACCATTTCCTTTATGGAAACGCGTACGTACTCACTTTTTTTTTTCGCTCTTCCATTTTCAATCTTATCTCCTTCCACTAAGGCCAAAGTGCTGATCACGAGCATGACTTTTCTCATCATTTTCGATAAGCAATCACTAAAGCTACTTTACAGTGAGGCATCATTTAACTAATTTTTTAGTTCAACTAACGCTGTAACTAATTGTTAGTTATTTTGACCACCCATAACTAAATTTGATAACCTAATTTCACGGTGTAACTATAGTTATAATTGATAAATTCGTCATTAAAACTGAATTAATTTTTCTCATGTCTTTGCTGAAGACGTGACGCATGGGTCGCATCAGACGAGAGGAGGCGGGGGTGTTCAGAAGTACCTGAATGTGAGAATTCCAATTGACCTAATTTTTTATTCATTTTTTTTTAAAACATATAAATTGAAACCGTTCTAAATGTAGCGAGAAATTTTCTTTGTGAAACATGACTTTATGTGCTAGTTGTTACATAAAACGACTTTATCAACACAGGCCTGCGAAATTCAATGTTTTGAAAACTTTTCGTTCCATTACACCTGAATTTTGTGTTTTTTGGGGAGCTGAGTCCGACCGTGACATCCGTTTTCCTTATGACCCACTGTTTCATAGCAAATTGGGCCTGCGGCTGAAATGCTCAAACAAGGAACATGCTTTCTCCGCTAGTTCGGAGTTGCATTTCAGTTCTTCCTGCTAATTCGGGGTCGCATCATTCCATAAATAGACTGTAATGCACATAACTCAGCTTCCGTTGAAGTATTGCGGAATCACATAACTTTATAGCGCTCATGATGACCAACTACTACCAAGCGGCACAACTATAACCAAGGTTACCACCTCAACCAATAAACAACAAAACAAGGCTTACAAGTGGCAAAGCAGTACTATTTTTTACTGATCATTTATAACATCGTATTATTGGATTAATATCTTGTATATAAATGTAAAACTACGACATAAATATCCTAGTAATCTTCAGTAGAATGTGAGCTTTCCGTTTAATGGTGGATGATTTCTGTGCGATGAACACTGCGGAAGTTCCATTTCCCTACCAACGGCTTGGTTGTAGGTACGTGAAACTCGTGAGAAAATTTGTGTGACAGTTTTTCGTGACATAAAAACGTGAAACTTTTGGCCAATTAGGTGATGGCTAAAGCATGTTCCATGGTAATATTTACCCCTGTGTGGGATTATGGGTTTCACAAGAAACAAAAGTGAGGTAGACAGGTTGCCATGACCACACTATCGTTTTCAATCTATTCTTTTTCTCACTTTAATCGATTCTGATTGACACTAGAAAGTTTTTGTGTTAACAGAAAACATTTTTTTTTCTTTTCTGAAAACGTTGTTAGGTGTGATCCGTAGTTCGGAAATGTTGAAAAATATGATCCTTTAAGGGCTAAATACGAAATGTGTTTTGCGTTTTGAAGGAACTAAAAATTACGACTAAAAATAGGTATAAATCATATACCACCTGTAAAATATAAATAAAAAATCACAAAATTATTATTATAATTAATGTAAAAATTAATTAGCAAAGTGGGTGTCATTTTTTGAGTCAGCGCACCAACAGGCATGAGGTCAAGTGGAATAGTGCTAAACGTTTTTTGGTCGCAAGCCTGTTTGCATGTATTTTGACCCGAAAAATACAAATATGTTCACAATTTTCGCGCATGAGTGAGAGAGAGAGAGGGGGAGGGGCACTTTATCGTAACAACCGTTGATTACTGTTCAGTAAAAGCAGTTTATCTATTATTCTGAACAGTAGCTAAAGGGGTTAATCGACTTATTGTGCATCGTTTGGTAAAAGCCAAATTAGGATTTTTAAACCGGAATACTTGAGTTAATCATGGCTCTTTAAAACGCGAGTTTCATTCAAAATGAAACCATATAATTGTGTGCTGGCATTTTCTTTGTTGTTATTTCACTTTATTAAGTACATCAATATGCATAGTATTTGGAAATTTGAAAATTAAATCAACTCGTAAAATACAAAGAAGTCACAAATTGTGGTTAGTTGAATGTGAACTGAAATGTTCAACGTTCGTCGAAGTGGAAAACATCACCAAGAAAATGGTTTCCAATTCTTGTCATACCTGAAACAAAACATACATGATATCACTGATACTAGAAACATACTTCAATGATTTCTACTTGATTATACATTGCAACAATAATTCTTTTAATGTAAATAATTAGTTATACTGTTTTATATAGACAATGTTTCGTGAAGACGAGAAAAATAATTTCATTCCTTCACCTAGTCGCTGTATTACATTTTTAAAAATATTTTCATAATACCTGCAGTTGTTGTAGGTACCCAGAATCCCTAAGTATATATTGGCAAGATTTAGGAAATTCTTGAAACGAAAATTGGTTAGAATCGGTAACGAAAAGCTACATATTGCTCGCAAACCAAGGCTTGGAATGGGAGACAGAGTGGCTGGTGGTCGCTGCGTGACGTCACAGATCGAGTCCCGGTTTTCCGTGGCAGTTACCGTGTATCTAATATCTGTACATGATATCAAGTTGTACCATTTGTATTAGTGGAGACCTTTAAACAGGTGTCATCATTCAATCTTTCGAATCCCTATAACTGTAAATAAAACTTGATGAAACCTTAGAATTTGGATTATTGGATTGTAATGTGATTGGGTTTTCTTATAACCTACAAGGACGAAGAGAAGTTATTAAACGAATATTCGTTCGTACGGGCACCTTCGTTTTGTTCAATCAATGGAAATTCAGCTTCAGAGGTATGTACGAGATGCTCCCCTCTTCAATTTTTCTTGGCATTCGAGTGGGAAAATAATGAGAAGTCCCCTAAATTTCTCCGCTAATCCCAAATCAAAATTTCATTAAAATGTTGAAAAAGTTGAAATTCTGAGACCAACTTTGTTTTTTCAAATGGGGACCCCCAATTTTGAATCCCGGATTCGGGACGGATACATATATATGTGTAAATGCGTGTCATTCCAGACGATAACTCTCCTTAGGATTGGGATAAAAATTCTGTTCTTGCGCCAACAAAATGAAGCCTCTTGAATGAAAGGATGAGTTTGTTAGCCATCACATTTTGAGCACAATAAATTGGTCACATTTCAAAAAATGTGGAACAAAAAATGGTACAAAACGTCTAAAAATCGTTGAATTAATATTTTTTTAGTGGAAACCTAGAGAAAATAAGTACATCAACCATGAACTAGAACTTTGAAAGTTTTGTGCACAAAACTATGTTGAAAATGTACTTAATTTTATCAATATTGATTGACAAATTGATGAAAACTGCTAAAAAAAGCTGAAAATCCAAATTCGTTTTTGAATTGCGGAAAATTATTTAGAAGAGGTTTTTTTTACCTTGAAATTGGTAGTTCACAATTTCTTTCTACTGAAAGTGCTCATATTTCAAAACATAGGTACGTAATAATACCCACGATAATTTATGAAAATTCGCTCATTCGATCATGTACATAACTGGGACGTTGTATAATATTTTTGGCATCTTAACTTTGTTGATGGTAGTGAATCGAATGATTAACAACACCCACTAATCATAAAAACGGGGAAACAAAAACTCCGAAAACCATGTATGGCATATGGAAATCAATAGATCCACAAAACTTGGATTGTTTGAATTTGGCGCACATTTCGAGCGTTTTTTCACCCGTTGTCGCTCATGCCGAAAATAGGGTGGCAGTCCATTTTTTAGATGAAATGTCACAATCCGAATCTGGGATAAAAAATGGAGGTTCTCTTCAAAAAAATCAAGGGGGGGGGGGGGGGGTGTAAAGTAACCCCTCCTATTTTCACAGCTTTTAAAAAGGGGATAAATTAAAAACTTCAAAGCAAAACAGATCTGCCAAACTGCAGGAGTCAATTCCATAACTAATTTTCTTCAACTTCTGTACAATCTATACAAAGACAGTATAGTCGAAAAACAGAACTCTGCAAGATCTCTGATACATCCACAGTTGAATTATAACTGATATATCTGTACGGAAGGATGCGTCACCAAAACTAATTGCGTCCTAGCTGCGGCGCCAGATTGTCTACACCGCTCGACGTATTGTGTTTTATGGATCTGCTAGGAACTCTCTCATGTTCAATGTTTTCTGTAATCAAGCCTGTGTTAATCATCAAAAGTGTACTGCACTTAATGACGATCAGTTGGTACTTTCCTACTCCACTCATTTGCTTACTTGTGTTTGATGTCATCCCACTGTTTTCCATCGTTGATGATATCATAAATTGACACAGTGGTCATGTCAAAAGTCCTCTCGAAAACGAGTGCTCCAAGAACGCAAGCGGCCGAGTAAGTCGACGTTCTCCTCAGAATGAACTTGTAGAAGTGGTCCATCCCCATCTTGACTGTAAAATCACATTTTACTTAGCTATATATATGTATACGAATTAATAGGTTTTATTGTAAAATTCAATATTTCCAAACAATCAAGATAGGTATGTATGTTACACCAACCCATAATAAGATTGAAAATACACTACAGAAATTCTCAATTAAAACTTTGCACTGAACTCGCACTGAAAACTTGCACATTTTGACAGTTAGGGTACTTAATATTTAACTTACAGACAAATTATAGATGAATAGCAACAATCAAAAGTACCGACCTTAGGTCAAGATATAGGAGCGTTGGCGGAGGGTTGTTTGTTAAAAGATCATTTCGTTACGAGTAATTTGAACATTATTTAACTTCATAAGCTCTTGCAACGAGCCCACCCTTAGAAACTATAGGGGTATTATATCTTTCGTTTATGGAATCAGTGAGGTGGATGAACACCAAATACTGAAAATCCTATTGCAAAAAGGATTGATGTGGGAAGTTTTGTTTCTCGAAGGACCACTGTCTTGAGAGATGGGAGAAAAAGAGAAGAAATATAATTATAGGTGACAGGAAACCAATAAAAGATATGTTTGGAGATAATGATAAGAATATATAATGATTGAAATTAATAGGGGAATTGCAGGTAAAGATGTATCTTATACGCTAAGTACTCAAGTTGCTTCTATGCGTGGAAAGATACGAACAGTACCTAATGGTTGAGTTTCAGTGATTTAGAGCTATAAAATAGTTTATATAGTATGCCATGCAAGTTCGTGATATAGAATGATGGAAATGATGAAGAAATCCTTAAAGGGGGTTACGTGGGTGGGTAGGTGCGTGCATCCGCGTAGAGAATCAAGGGCAGCGATGTGGCAAGTATGGTATGAGCGTTGTAGGTAAAACATAAAAGGTGGGTACTAATTATTTACCTTACAACAGTGATTTGCGTCGTCTTCTGACTAAAGTACCTTAAGGTAGAAGTATCCTCCTTCCATACAGTTTCAGCTGTCGAAACTCTAAACAGGACTTACAGAAAAACCATCAGCAATCGGTCGCCATGACGTTGAGGTAGGTAACTAACGCGAACCAGGAACAGCCGGACAGCAAATGTTGGATGACTATCCCTGGAGAGACGAATGGCTCAGCAACCAGTTCGAGGACAATCGTTTATCACCTTTGCCGTGTCTCCTATGTACTCTCATAGTGGAGAAAATGAAGATGAAACGGAGCTAATAAATGGTACTTTAGGTTTACAGAGACAGATAGAAAAGTTGTTTGAAGAACGATGAGAAAAGAAAATGAATATGTGTGTGTCCGGTGATACTTTGGTGGCCTTCTTTTATGGCTTGAAAACCCCTTTGATGACGTCACGGAGCACAATCACGAAAAATGCATTGTCAAAATAAAACCAATAAATACTAACAAGCATTTGGAAATATTATTAACGGATATACTTAACAATATAAAGAAAATGCAAAAAACCTGCCACGTAGAGAAGGTACAGATATCAAACAACTGTCATGGAAACATCCAAGGCATTCAAAAGACTCCATGCGTCATCTTAATAAGCCTGTCATACTGTGATGAGTCAAAACCAACAAAGGCGTAACGATTTGGCTTGAAATAAACGACAACCTGAAAGCAATTGAATTCTACTGTCGAAATCTCCGGATTGCACCAAGGGCATGGTTCGGTTCCATCAAATTTTGATAAAAGGCGAGGGAAGGAACCCGAGTTCCTTCCAACTCTTTTCCCAGAAACCCGAACCTGGCAAGGAACCCGTTTCATTTCCAAAGGGAGATCTGTTGAAAGATTCCCAGAAGTGCCGCTGGGTAGAAAGGCTTCAGGTAATGTACATATACGTATATGTATTATACCCAAAACAAAAAGTGTGCTGTCTCAATCTGTTCGAAAATAATGACTTTTGTCATATTCCTACGATGAATACCGACAACCTTATAAAATCAAAATCCCTATTTATCAACTGTTATTTGGGAGGCAAGCAAAAATATTGATTATAAATCAGTTTATTTCTGAATAACAATTCGTCAGACCATCGAACCATTGTAAGATTAAAACGATAATCGAATTACTTCAACTCAAATATGCATAGAGTGCTACATTTTCATAAGTAGGTACTCCGCTTTCCTATCCAAACAAATTGTGGAACCTCAACTTTTAATTTACTGTACTAAACAAACTAGTAATTGCTGAGAATGAAATGAAAATTCGAATGATATACCAACCACAAAATACACAATATCAAAAACAGGTAGGTACTCCAACGACTTTCATTCTAAACTTGAAAACAACTAATCAATAAAACAGTGAAATCACCTACATTGCAGTGAATCACATGCAACTAACTTAGGGGCCGTTTATCAAACACAGATAAAGCCCAGGCTAACTCTAGGTAACTAGAGGCCTCGGATAACTTCTCGTTGGCTGGTTTTCAACTCACATTTACCTGCAAGATACCGCTATCTGCTTGGTATCCTTACCTGAGACTAATCTCCCTCAGTTAGCAATTTATCTGGTGGATAACGTATTGTTGGGAGGTTATAACGTGAAGTAGTAATAGTATTGATATAATATATATTTTAATATTATAAAGTCATAATGTAGAACGATGGTAACTTGATTGATTCCGATTTCTCGGATGAGGAAATCGTTCAATTTCTAGAATACGAACGAAGACTTTATAAGGTTCGTCCACGTCCGGATTATATCAATTTACTCGATGATGTCGATTTTCTCACCTGTTTCCGACTATCGAAAGAAACGACGATGTTTGGTCTGGAATTGATTGAAGGGAAATTCGAATCCCGCAATGACAGAAACAACTCCATATTGCCGATCACAAAACTACTCTTTACGCTCAGATTCTATGGTCTTGCTGAGTAGTTGCTTTTTCTAATAATGGAGCATAAAATGACAATCAAGATCCCTCGGCATCAGAGATGAAACCGAAAAGACAGGAGTGTTGATGATGTTGTGTTGTGCTATACCTATCTACTTTTTACCCTTGGACGTCACGAAGAACTATAAATACCAGTGTTGTAAGGCTATTATGTGGGGAAATTATTGTTGTAGTAGTGCTACCCCTTTTTCCCACTAACGAAGTTATCTGAGCAGTTAGCTATCAGTAGGTAGCTAGCTACCTGATGGCATAAAGTTTATTGATAAACGCTCTACCGAATTTGTATGATAGGTTGCGGTAACCTCTAGGTGTATACCTGAGGTTTTTCTGGAAGTTACCGCTGTAAATGATTAACGGGCTCTTTGAACAAAAATTATAGTCGTTGCCCAAGAGAAATCGGAATTCCCTCAGTTGTATTTTAATGTTTCTGGACAGTGAGAGAGCTGCACCGCTCTGACATTGTTGTATCCTTGACTCGGGTTATAGCTTTCTCATATGTCTCGGCCTAATATACAGGTTATCGATATTATATAAGGTTTATTAAAGTAAACCTACTATTAAATTGTGGTGTAAAAAATAATGAAAACAATTTATGAATAAGTTATTTTGAGTTTCTTAGAGAGTGATAGAGCTGCACACCTCGGGCATAGTTGTATTCTCGACAAGTTATTCATTTTTCTCATCTATTTCCTATTTTATCATCTTGGATGGTACTCGTATAGCTCTAATAGGTAGTGGATTCAATTTCTGAAATGTTTTCATATTTGGCTTCTAACAGTAATTTGGACTACCAATTTTTATACTCCTAATTTTTTTTAACATGGAAGATGCTTTAGCCTTGGACTAACTAGCGAAAAACGTTACGTGGATGCGTCACGAAATGTTGTCTTTTGATTTTCACGTACTACCACGCCGGTGCTGGGGAAATGAAACTTCTTTAGTTTTCACCGGACAAAAATCGTTCACCATTGGAAAGCTCTCGATTTATCACGCATTTCTTTCGTAATTGTTCTTCTATTCATGTCGCAGTTTTATATTTATTTATGTTATAAATGGATATAGTTAACAATGCCGCTTGTTTTGTTGTCACTTGGTTGAGAAGTTAATCTTGGTTATAGTGATTGTAGACGCGCACCATAACAGAAAATTACCTACGTAGGTACTCTGTTCTGATTTCGATTAGTAAAACATTTATGTCGTAGTTTTAAATTTATTTACATTTGCGGGAAGAAACCATGTTCCATGTTTTAGCATTTTAGCCGAAGGCTCAAAGCGGAAAGCAACCGGGGGGTCCAGGAGGGCGAAGGGCCGAGTTTTCTTTTTAATACTCTAATGTGACATGATAATTTCCATACCTGTTGTTATGGGTTTCTTCCGGTTCGACAGGCGATTGAAATTCTCCGATACCACTTTCTCCTCTAGCCGATGTAATATGAAACAGTTCAAGACCGGCTATTTGTAAATCCGATCCGTATTATCACGCACAACTTACGCAAAACGAACTGAAATAAAATATGGAAGGTAATAAACTAAAATGGTTGACGAAAGTAGAAATAGGAACAGATGTTTATGAATCGCCATATGATTGCATTCAATTAGAAACGTCTGGAGTGATCGCCTCGAGTTAGCATTCGTTGTAAAAGCGACGCCGTCTCCATATTGTCACCTTGAAAGTAGCCAATAATATTATAATTTAAGCCGCGGTACCCGCTCGATTGGCGGGAAAATGATTGTTGAATTGATGCTTGATGCTTAGCAGATGAAGTGAATAGCCGTATTGGTTGTAGAAGACATTTTATCAATTTAATAAAATAAACTGGAGGGCAAGGAAACTGTAATAAAAATGAAAAAAGGTGTAAGGTGCGGGGTATGAAGGATAATAATAATAATAATAGGTGTAAACACGTATTATGGGGTTTATGATTTTGATTCGCAATGCTTCAATTCAAAAAGGAGGCGATGCTTCTTGATTTTTATCTGTTCCTCTTCTTTATTAGTGGCCTCCAATTCTCTTTTCATGGAAGCTATAATGTCGGTAAGAGAGGAAGGATGTGCATTCTCCGTCTCAGTAGATGTATCATCACGCCTTTGAGGGACGTCGACAGATAATTAGAACGCAGAGAGTGATAACTTACTGTTGGAAGAATTGGCAGTTACGATGTTAGACAAATTTAAATTTAAAGTGACACCTCCTTTGGACGATTTTATGATGCACACTGTCCGAAAGGCTGCAAAATCCTTATGGTTTTTTCCTTCCTTCCACACCATAGCTACACAAAACACGCAATTCCTTTCTGACTTACCTACTTGTCATGTTGAACAGTCGCAGTCATGTTGCTCTGCAATCTCTAGAAACCATACAATCGAGTTGCGAAGCCGATTACCCGTGCGGTGCACGAACCCTCATGTATTGGTCATTTTTACTTATGTCCAAAGGTGAATAGGAGAGCATTTAGCTCACTCAGCTGATTAGGGAAGAGCCCACAACTTTATTAGTTTCATGATGCCCAGTGAGGCTCCCCTTCAAATTTCAAATTCCTAGGGTGAATAGGAGTGAATTTAGCTCAGCCAGCTGATCTAGTTGGAACCCGTCATTGCATTCGTCTCATAATGTCCCAGTGGGGCTCCCAGTCAAATTTCACATTCCTAGGGTGAACAGGAATGAATTTAGCTCACTCAGGTGATCAGGAAAGAGCCCTTCATTTTATCGCCTTTCGATGTCCCGGAGAGGCACCCTTTCAAGTTTAAAATTCCTAGGGTGAATAGGTAAGAATTTACATAAGTCGGGTGGTTGGACGTTTTTAAAAGATTTTCTTTTACACAAACTTTCCCCGTGCGATTCCGATCATTTTGCAAAAATCAGTCCATGAGTTTGAGTGTGAAGGTGCTGACATCACTCAATAATAGAATAGATGTAATCGAATTAATGTCGATAACCATGGAGATTGTATACGATAAAGTTGTACTATTGTGGAAACCCATTGCACTGAGGTAATTCGTACTCATCGACTTTCGTATTGCAAAGTATTATTAAATTTACAAATTTAACTTAACCTAAACATTGTATACCGTGCTTGTAATTATACGCGGAACTCTCTTCATACTAGGTTTTTGCTATCGAGAAGTTTTGCTGAAGGCCTCCCGATAGCGAATTTTTTTCTGGCCCTGTGAGCTTTGCTTTCGGTAGGTTTCATTGTACTACTTATTTACTGTTGATGGGAATTTTTCTGAAAGCTTATAGTACATTTATTTTATTAATTTGTGTATTTTTACTTTGTAATGTATAAATTATCTGACTGTAGTATTACTTTTTTTCAGGGCATGGTGGTAAGGTGGAATTCCTCCCGCTCGTCCACCACCTCCCACATCTGATGATGCTGGGTAGTTGATGGTAAGTTATACTTCATTTCGAACACCATCCTTCAGCATGTTCCACACTATGCATCATCAGTTGGGTAGAAATAATGGTATTAGAAAATAATGGTGACGATAGAAATAATGATGATTCTAGAAAAGTCCATAATCTCCTTTCTGCCGTAAATCCTCACTGCTCACAAAGCTATGAGCTTAGCTGTAGTTTTATTTCTACTCGACTTTTCCTACATAGGATCCGTTTCAAGTTTAAGCATCATCAGGGCGATTAAGAGAAAATTAGCCTCACAGCTCTCTCCGTAGATCAGAGTGATTTCTCAAATTGCAATTCTATTCCACCTGCTCCCAAGAGGCTCCGTTACAAATTTTAGCATCGTTGGTCAATTTTTAAAATAATCTTGTAGAAATTAAAGCTATTGCAATGGCTCCAAAAAAAAATTTTTTTCCATTGAAATCCGTTTTGAAGGATTCTGAAACGAATCCTAGAGTTTAATGCTTTTTAATTCACAGGTATATTTATGAACTAAACTAAATACATAAAATGTCCAAATGTGTTGCAAGCGTTTTCTTTACGAATTAAGATTTGAGTCACGAAATATTACGCATCTAGTTGCACCCGATTTTTTCGAGTTAAGAGACAACGTTGTTCATGAACTTCCGTTTTATTAATTGAAATGGGTTTCCTCAACTGAAATTTTATTAGTTGTGAAAACATTTCCACAGTGGAGAAACAACGCCATCTTTGCGTTGGAGAACTTCTCCATTTGTTCTGTAAGCCTCTAACTCGAAAAAGGCCGCCATGTTTAGCAGTGGATCATTTCTCCAGGTGATATGTAAGACAGTTTACGTTCTCCACTCTGGAAAACTTTTCTCCACCGACATAGGTGTTCATAAGATTTACAAGATGAGGTTAAGTGAATTTACACTGAGATTTTGGTGTTTGCTCGTCCTATAGCACTTTGTAATATATTGTTATTATTCACGTATTTAATATAAATTTAATCAATGAGTTTAGTGGTCCTTTATGTTGAAATGAAAAAAAGAAACAAAATTGTATTCATTTTGCCGCCTTAAGAGTTGAATCTTGGCGGTTCCGGTGGTAATGGCTGAAACTATGTTGCCCGCGTTTTGCCTGTTAGTGAAAACTTAGTCCACTGTTGGCTATATCTCCAAAAGTTACAGAACACCCCTCCTGGTTTTTGAGGTAAGGTGGCAAACAACAATGTTCGATACTAGATGCAAATTCTAATATTTCGGGCGTAGGTACAAAGTCCAAAAAGGGAGGGTTCTCTATCTGTGAACAGGTTATTTCCGACCGCCTGTGTCTCCGTGAATCACAGGCTTGCGCTTTTCGCCTCTTCTAATAATAGCTCTCTCCATCCCCTAAAACGACCCCTTCGCCCCTTCCTCCCCTTCCTCTTTCTGTTGCCCTCTAACAGAGATTTCACCCTCACACGTTCTCTGCCATTTACCGCTATTTTCATATTTTCACTCGAATAAAACCATCGTCCCTTATTTTCCTCCCTTCTGCATGCATGTAATGTTATACTTAATGGACACTGATTAATTATGTCGCGTAGCAATAAACAGTTTGACACTGTGTCTGACACTGTTTCAGCATGAATCCAATGAATGAATGAGAAAAGACGGATATTTTATCAGCACATAAGAAGTGCACATGCAGCACACAATTTACGAAAACTCAATTATTATTTTACAAATTATTGTACGTGTAACTATTAAAAAATAGGTCCCTACAATGTATAATTTATTACAATTACATAACTTGAGAGTTTGACCGCCACCGAGTTAACCTTTACAATCCTAGTATACATAGCACTATACTTATCATCATCATTTTAGCAAGGTTAGCATCTTATCTTATCTTATCTTCTTCTTCTTTATATTAATAAAGTAAAGTGTCTGTATGTGGGTACCTCCATAACTTTTGAACGGATTCACCGATTTGCGCGATTCTTTTTTTAATACGACCAGCTACTTCCGGCGCAGAATATAGGCCACAACAAAATTGCGCAACCCCTGCTCAGTAAGGGGTGGTTGTGAGGAGTGGGGGGTAGAAAAACTGGAAAATCCGTGTGTGGGCTCAAACGAAAGTCCACGACTAGGGGGTTTCAATTCCAGCGAGCGAGCGAAGCGAGCAACATCCCCTACACACGTTAAACCTACCCTTAGGGATCTACCGATTGCGAGCGAAGCGATCAACAACACCCCCTACATGTTCCAAATGTAATACACCTGAATGAGGAGTTAAATACCATCGCATGTACACTGCCACACATTGCGAGCGAAGCGAGCAACTCAATGGGGGGTCCGGGGGGGCTTGCCCCCCGGCTGGATGTGGAGGCGAGCGAAGCGAGCCGGAGTGGCTAGTCTTTCTTCTTCTTCTTCTTCTTTATATTAATAAAGTAAAGTGTCTGTATTTATGTACCTCCATAAGTTTTGGTACTCAGTATCTTGGGGACCACTGGAAGTGATGGGGTAACTAAAATCAGCTATGTAAGCCATGCAGCTAACTTCTCTCCTGTACATCCTAGAGGCCTGAATATGGTACTCAGCCTCTTGGAGGCCAGTGGAAGTGATTTCGAGGGATTCAGATCAGCTGTGTAAGCGATACAGCTCACTTCTCTCCTGTACGTCTTAGAACCCTGAAATCTGGTTTACATCCTCTTGAAAAAACTGAAACAGCTCGTGAGGTATTCCGATCAGCTGGGTGAAATGAAACTAACTTCTCTTCTGTACATCCTAGAGCCCTGAATATGGTACTCATCCTCCTGGAGGCCAGTGGAAGTGATTTCGAGGGATTCAGATCAGCTGTGTAAGCGATACAAATAACTCCTCTCCTGTACATCCTAAAACCCTGAAATCTGGTATGTACTCAGCGTCTTGGGTAGTGCTGGAATAGATTGCGAGGAATTCAGATCAGCTGAGTTTTCTTTCCGATATATCCTTGTTCATATACTAATAAAAGTACGAAATACCTGCAGGTCCCCCCCCCCCCCCCCCCACATAATTTGATAGTGCCTCGTTTAAGATTGGACCTGTCAACGATTCTGTTGACTTACTATTATGTTTGCATGGAGTGCGAAGTCTTTCAATTTTCGTAGTTACATAATTTTGTATTACAAGTTTTAGGTACCTACACTAAAGAACCGAATCAGGTCACTGGTTTTGGTTCATTAGAATATAGACCAAGTCTCGTCCACTTGCTGAGTCCGTATGATTTTATTCACAACACATTTCACTGGGGACTGAGAGACCTGTTGCTATTCATGTCACGCATCTGCTATAACACAAATTAAACTCTGTAATTGGATCCACGGTTTTAATTGCCTTAGGATCAACGTAGTCTCCGTTTCCGAATACTTGAAATCTGACATAACAGGTGGTATTCCACGATTAGGAATTTCTACAAAATCTTTTGAACCTTCTCTTTTAAACCCATAAATTATCAAACTTCACTGCTCCATTTGTTGTTATGCACGACTAGAGTTTTTAAAACGCAGCAATTGCGGAGCTATTGAAATAGTTTATAAAATGGAAATTTCGAAAATTTTCTCCATGGCAATTCGATTTGAGACATTCTGAACACAGACAGATCATACATCAACAGTACAAACAGATCTTGGGATCGGGAGAATAACCTAACTTTTTTGCAGTTTTTATCAATTTTTTAGCACATCTTAATGAAATTTAAATACGTTTTTCAGAATAATTTTGTACATCCATTTTTCTATGTTCTATTTTATAGTTAATTAACTAAAATAAAAAGTTAATTAATTAGTTAGTTAATTAGTTAGTTAGTTAATAAAAAAATTATAAATGTAACAAATGTTAGTCATTTTTTGCTATTTTTAGTGATTTTTTCAGAACTTTATTGAAATTTGACCAATTTAATGTGCTGAAAAAATGCTGGCGAAGGAACGCGTCACTTCGTTTGAAAAGCTTGATTTTTTCATATATATGTATATATGTATATATATGAAAAAATTTTACACTCTAGGATTCGTTTCAGAATATCTCAAAACGGATTTTAGTGAAGAAAATTTTCGAAAATGTTGATTTTAGAATTTATGGAACCATTGTCATAGTTTCATTTTCTTCGAAAATTCGCAAACACACAGCAACCGTTAGGTATCAAATGTAAGCTAAGTTTTGAAATTCTTCGCGCCATAAATTCAACTTCATAATGTCACCCGCTCATTAGAACTGCTTGGTTACTTTCCAGGTGCGCATGCCGTTCCTAACTGGCAAAATGACGTCTCGGCTCCAGTCCATGTTCTATACAGTGGAAGTCGGAGACACGAAGTTCACGATCCTCAAGAGATATCAAAACCTCAAACCAATCGGTTCAGGAGCTCAAGGCATCGTATGGTGAGTTCAGTCATTCAGAAAAATAACAGTTTCTCGGAGCTGTTACTGCTGTTGTAACTTTTTCAAACCAATTAGTTCACTGTTGGTAGTGATGTTGATCACTGTTCGAACAAATTATTGCATGTACACGTTATGCTCATTAGATTTTAAAATTATATTAGTTTTGTTTCAGATTGTTTTTTTATTTTATTAGATTCTCTATATAGAGTCGTATTCTTGGATATATTTTTCTTTTACAATATTACAAAATTAGTATAACATCGGAATTCTTGTGTTAGAATTTTATTACTGTCAAATTCGTAGATACATTTTTCATTTACGTTAATACCAAATAAATGTGATATTAGAATGGTAACAAGATTTTACAAAGAAGGCCTTCATGTCCTTGAATTGGTTTTTTTATTATTGTCCAACGTTTCTCCCCAGGAATTGGGGCTTCTTCAGAGAGACAAAATTTAAAATATAAAATTCAAAATTTTTTAAAAATAAATACTTATTGTTTTCTTTTCTTAAGATAAAAGTCGAATTCTGAGTTATCAGTATCAAATTTAAAACTCACTGATAACTCAGAATTCGACATTTATCTTAAGAAAAGAAAACAATAAGTATCTATTTTTAAAAAAATTTGAATTTTATATTTTAAATTTTGTTTTTCTGAAGAAGCCTGAAGAGGTTGAGAATAATAAAAAACCAATTCAGGGACAGAAAGGCCTTCTTTGTAAAGTCTTGTTATAATTTGAACTGTCCTAATACAGAAACGTTGCATTTGAATGAAATCAGGCATTAGCATATCATATTCTACAGCTGAAATCTACATTCATGTTTCGTCATTATCATCACTCCTTACAATACGGTTTATATTTGAATACTATCACGAATCACTATCTAAATAAATTATCAAAAACATTCTCTAATTCTTAATTATGGAGTTTATTGTTACTATTTATTTCGTTTGGTGAAAACTAATCAATCATAAGGGATTGGGGTCATTGATAGTAATAATCCAAACATCCAGCGGTGACTATTCTACTGGGCTTTCTCTCATTCACTAATTTCCTTCACCAATAAAATAACTGCGCTCTCACTAGGTGGTTATTTTTCCTTGATCTGGAGTTTAAAGTGAGCATACAATTTTTATTAAGCAGAAAATAAATTAAATAAATAATATATATGTACTTTGGTATAACAACACATGCAGTAAGGATTATATGTGATGAATTTGATACGTTTGTTTTGTAGTACTTGATTTTATTTTTTCTCACCTTTCGTTTTATTTTATCTTGTTTTTATTTGTTTCTAGACACATTTGAGCTGTTGTCATTCAATATTTCAAACATATATATATATATATATATATATATATATATATATATCAATACCTATATAAATACAACACCCCCTCATGCCAATTTAGCTGCCTTAGTAAACGAGCTCGAGAAAATAACCTGTGGCCATGTAGAGCATGAAAAACCATGAGCTAAAAAGCTAATGAAAAAAGCTTTGAAGTCAGGAAATGATATTCAAAAAGCGCTTTTGGAATATAGAAATACTCCCATTGCAGGACTCCAGTTTTCACCAAGCCAGCTCTTAATGAGTAGAGTTCTTCGAACAACATTGCCGGCAACCGTGGAAAAACTGAAGCCAAAAACACTTGACGGAGCTCGTGAACAAATGATTGAGATGAAAATGAAAGAAAAAGTGAGCTATGATAAATCCGGAGCTCGTGAAAAAGCGCCGTTCGTTCGAGGTCAACCAATCATGATCCAATGGAAAGAAAAATGGAAGCCGGGTGTGATTGTGGAAGTCCTCAAAGAACCACGATCTTACATATGCAAGGATGAAGATGGCCAACTGTATCGCCGCAACTCCATCCACATAAAAAACCGTGCCATTCCGGTTCCTTCGCCTTTGGACATGCCGTCAAGTAAACCCCCAAAGAAGAGTTCTCCTGAGTCGAGTACCCCACAGCGCACTCCCCAGAAGACTCCTCCGAAGGCCAGCACGACTCCTGTGGGCACCCCAAAGAACACGCAGCCCCCAAGTCCAACATCCCCCGTCCACTATAAAACGAGAGCCGGACGGGTAGTCAAAATGCCCAAAAAGTTCGAGTTGTACAATATGGAGGACGCGTAGTAATATCCGGACTAAACAAAAGGTTGTTTTCTTTTCATTTTCTTTCATTCATTTCATTTATATATTACACAGAATTTCATTATTTTTCATTCAGATTTTCATTCATTTCATTTATATATTACACAGAATTTAATTGTTTTGGCCATCTCGTTTTATTTTATCTTTTTTTTATTTGTTTCTAGACACATTTGAGCTGTTGTCATTCAATATTTCAAACATATATATATATATATATATATATATATATATATATATATATATATATATATATATGTATATATATATATATGTATATATATATATATATATATATATATATATATATATATATATATATATACATATATATATATATATATATATATATATATATATATATCAATACCTATATTACAACACCCCCCTCCCCTGTGACCATGTAGAGCATGAAAAACCATGATGGCCATCTCAGAACGTAGCTTTTAAAATGGCCGCCGGCCACAATCCCGTAATTCGTCGTATCTTGCAAACGGTCGATCCGATTAAAAAAAAAAAAAAAAAATTCTATTTTTTATTGCAGGTATTTTTATGGCCAATATTTTGGTCCTGATGTCAAAAGCCAAAAAAATAATATTTCACTATGCCAAAGTAAGAAACAGGTAAAATCAACATTTTAAAGATTTTTATTTTAGTACATTACGAGAAATCAGTGCTAGTAGAAAAAAATACTACTTGTTGTGGAAAAATAATACATAAAAGTTGTTGCGAATCTAATAACGTTTGAATTAAAAAAGAAGAACATTCGAATCTGTTCATTTTTAGCTTAGTCATGTCAAAAAATGTGCACTCGGAATGCTGTTCCTCCGACAACTCTGAATAAAACGATGTGGTGTGTAAAAGTTGACTTTGGCCATTTTTAATGTATATTAAATTTCATTCGGAGTGTTATTATTGATTTATTCAAACTGTAAATTTATATATACGGGGTGCCTCAAAAATAAAGGGATACTAATAGCCACAAAAGTTAAATTTAGTCATTGAATGATATTCATCGAGGATATACAGGTTTTGTGATCAGTGTCCTTCATGGCTTTGTATGAGTTCAGTGTTTGGTTTAGTAGAGTCAGTCTCACTTATTACTGTTTTTATGATTATTTACAAGTATCGCTTATTAATGATGACAACAGTTCAATCATTGTGTTTTTCATTTTTTCTTTCTTTGTCAATTTTGTTTCAGTTGCTGAACACGAGAGACTCCTTTATTTTTGTTGTTTCGCACTCAATCAAATCCCCCTTATCTGTAGAACTGATCGTATTGAGACTCAATTCGGAGCACGTAACGTTTGTGCATGGTCGTAGTGCAGTGCGCGGTAGTGCATGCGTTCGTTGACTAGGACTCCGTCTATAGCCCGACCTAATTATGGAATTCTACACCCACGAAGTGGACAAGACCACGTTCACAGTGCCGACGAGGTACCAAAATCTCACCAAATTAGGAGAAGGAGCTCAAGGCACAGTCAGGTGAGTGAGGCGGGCTTCTTCCAACTTATCCACTACTTAATGATAATAACGTAAAATTCCTGTTCCCATATTGTCCATTATCCGGTGCTGGGTCTAGAAAACAAGTCTACCAATTGTTCACTCATTGATATCAACTAGTCATTGCTTTATTCATTCTAGCGGACACCCACATCCTCAAGACACCCCAAAATTAGGTACACAGACCATCAACGGACATTGTTCAGTTTCCTCAATGTTTTATTGACGTTACGTTTCAATTTGGGTCATTATTGCTACTATAAATTAATGAACCATAAAACCCAGCGATTAACATCTAGGTAACTTATATAACTCAATACAATTTTGTTTAATCATTTTGTCAAATCTAATTTTAGCGAATTTTTGTAGAAAATGAAACTATTGAAAGGGCTCAAAAACTTGATAATTAGAATTATCGAAAATAGTCGTTATGGAAATCCGTTTTGAGGCATTTTGAAACGATCCTTTGATTTCAACGCCTTTTGATGATGTGTTTTTCAGTGTCATTCCAGAGCTAACTCTTCTGAGGATTAAAATTGAAAAATCCGTTCATTCGGAAAGTCAGAAATCATGTATCCCAACGAAAAAACCATGTTCAATGGTTTTAAAATAAGCTTGTAGAACCAGGCTTTTGAGCACAATAATTGTCAACTATCAATTTCATTGGGGGGGAAAAAACCTATTCTGAATTATAGCCTGTTAAAAAAAATGAATTTTCAGTTTCTTTGCAGTTTTTATTGATGTTTTTCGCGTACGATAGTGAAGTTTGAGAACATTTTTCAGCACAGTTTTGTGTATACATTTTTGAATAGTCTAGTTTATAGTTCATAAACTATATTTGAGTAATATTTTGCTCAAAAAATGTAACTTCAACGATTCTTAGTAGTTCTTTGCCATTTTTATTGATTTTTTTTTCTGCAAAATTTTTTAAATTCGAACAATTTATTCTTATCTTAATTGCTCCTGAAACCAGTTTCCCTTGAAAAAATTTTTGATAAAAATTACTTGCTTAGCTTAATTTTCTACAATAATTCGCTAATATATTTTGCATTGAATGATAAACTGAACTAAGTTCATAGTGTTGCCATAGATTTGTCTTGGGATGAGGCTCTATGAAAATTTAATTTTTAAATTTTTTGGGCATCACTGTGTGGGGTTGCCGTTTGCACCTCCTCTAATGATGTATCGAACTAACGGTTTTCCAATAAAGTTTTCTACGTATGACGGATTTTCCTGATTTCGGAATCTTCGTGCAAATATATTTTAGAAAACATAGATTTTGAGAAGACTCTATGAAAATGTAATTATTTGAATAAAGTGAAATAGGTATTCATTTACTCTGATGGAACGATCATTATTTAATTTGGAATTCCGTTAATTCGACTTTTGGTCTTGTTTGATTCATGAGGTTGGCTTTCTTAACTTTACTCGGTAATTTAGGTCTTGCTTGTGCGATTTAGATCATTCGAATACTTGGAGCTCCAATCAAATTCATAAGATTTTTCACGCGCAATCAAATGCCGGTTATGGCACCAGAATGGTACTTTGTTGAGTACAGGTTGCGGCAGAAAGAGCTTCCCGATAAGGCATGCTAATTTTACAAAAAGTAGTTAGATACACTTTTTGTTTGTAATTTCTTGGTTCTACATACAATGCAGTTTCATAGTACGTGGATTTAAAAATTATGTAACTTAAATGCAGCCCTCCGTCGGCGATGCACAAATTTAGTCTTACACAAAAGTTTGCAATAGCCCTTTGGGTCATGTCAGGCGGAATTGCGGTCGCTTCAAGGGTTAACGCAGCCTTCAATTTCTACAATGTTCTGGAACGATGTTGGTAAACGTTGGTCTTCAAATGGCTAAATTGAAATAAATAAATAAATAAATAAATAAGTAAAATAAATAAATAGATGAAAAAGAGGGGGGGGGGGGGGGGATCATGGGGTCAAATCTAGTGAACATGTAGGCCGCCCGATGTTACCGCGCGTGGAAATGAGTTGCCCTGTGTCAGTGCCCAATTTAGAACTAGATTAGGAATTTAGGGAAGAGTTGATGTTAAACATAGAGAGTGATAAATTGTCTCTCTTTATTGATACAATCTTTTTAAAACCTTATTCACCCTAAAGTCTCTCCTCGTTCTACCTTGGTTCTCTGTAAAGGCTTGAAGATCTGGAAGATCTAGGCGTCTTCGAGCATTAGAGAGGCACTGAGAAGAGGTGCTTCCAAGAGAGCACTGTCGTTGACGAGACGGTAGCTATTCTTCCCAACCTAATTCACCCTAAAGTCTCTCCTCGTAGACCTTTAGAAGGATCATCAACATGTGGGTTGACCAACAGACCACAAGACGATGGTCCAATATTGAGGGACATGCCTACAGCAAGCTCATGGTGGCCGAACTCAACACCAAACTTCTCAGGAAAAACCGTAGGGAACTTAAAACAATAGTCGGCCTTATAACCGGCTTTGCACCCCTACCGTAGGATGGGGTTACTTCAGACCACGTTTTCAGGTTTTTTTGAGATTTCTTTGTCTGTATCTCTCCAATCGAGTTGGCCTTTCAATATGTCACACTTGATCAATTCACCGTCATATTCCCATTTCAAAATTTAACATTCGAGCATTAGGAACCCATGAAAAACAAAGGTAAAAGTGGTATATTCATTACCCCGCGTGGGGGCAACTTCGGACCACTCACGTTTTTTCACTCAAATAAACAAGAAATTAAGCCCTGGCTCGATATTACCCCCGTATTTTGCTACCAGATGGGTTCTCTCACCTATTCCGACAAAAATATTTCATTTTTAAACATTTATTCCATACAAAACAAAACCAGATATGAGCTGCCTTCAGAGCTGCCTCCAAAGTGTCTAGGGTATAATTTCTTTAGGGACGGCCTCCGACTTTCTCTCGGTACTTTCGTGGCATGCTTGTAACACATGGAAAACATTGAAACATGAGTAAGCTCAATCAAAATGAGAAAAACACGTAAAAATGCGCTAAAACACAAAAAATCGGGTGGTCGGAAGTTGCAACCCTAAGTGGCGACTTTTAGTTTTTCGTTGCTGGAAAATTAACTAACAACTAAATAAAACATCTGATTTCTTAGTTAAATTCCTCATATAATTGTGAAGAAGTATGTGAACTTACCTTTTCGGAAAATCTAGCGGAAATATGTAGCTACAGGCACACTATAAACACAACAGGAAAATGTGTCGAAATAGCTGATAACAAAAATGTGAAGAAAACGATTATAAGCGACGTCAACAAACTGCCTTCAGGTTTCATGTAGGTTTGAGTAATGTGCTACCTATTGGTACCTTAATGAACTTCCTAATTTCATTTCTATGTCCGGTAGAGGGCTCTGCGCCTGCATTCCTACGCTTTTCTGAAGTTGTACCACCTGGTAGGAAGTAACCCCATGTTACGGTACGTTTCCACTTACATCGCATAGGGGTCACACAAAACTCAACTCTGTCCAGACTATGAGACAGACGAAACAGTATCCCACATAATCTTCGAGTGCCCTGCACTCACCTATCGCAGATTTGAACTCTTTGGGGCACAAACCCCAATGATGTCTATTCGAAGCGAACAATTGATCAAAAGATTCACATCCCTCACCTGAGGGCCGAATCTCTTTGTCAAACGCAAAACTCTCAGAAAAGTACAATAAGCCACCAGGCTTCCGTGCTTGGGGCCCAAAATAACCCCACCCTGAGAGTTTTCCTATACATCTACATCTCTCCTCGTAGTACCTTGGTTCTTGATAGAGGCTTAAAGATCTGGAAGATCTAGTCGTCTACCATCTCTTCCCTAAATTCCTAATCTAGTTCTAAATTGGGCACTGACACCTGGGGACATTTCCCTCACAATGCCAAGAGAACGTCGAGGGTGTGGACTGGTGCTCCGTGTTGATGAAACCACACATTTTCCTCTCCATATTCAGCAAAAATGTCACTTGATTTCGACCGGAGTAAACTTTCCAGCATGTCACTGTAACGATCAGAGTTTACTGATAATAAACCCACAGGGCTATTGCAAACTTTCGTGAAACTAAATTTGCGCATCGCCGGTGGAGGGCAGAATTTAAGTGAAATAATTTTGAAAACCACGTAAAATAAAACTGCATTTTATGTTGAATAAAGGAATCACAAAAAACTAGTATATCTAGCTAAATTTTTTAAAAGTAGCATTCCTTATCGGGGAGTTTTTTTCTGTCGCACCCGTATATATTAGAGAGTTCTCTGTTGGTTTATATAATGTATTCAGGTAATTTAGTGAAATGAGTGAAGAGATTTTGGGAACCCTAGTTAAATCTACCTCACACCTAACGATGACACGATTTTCCTTGGATATGCGCACTGATCACAAAGTTCGAGCATGAGCTTTGTATTCCTAATTCTGAACTGATCGCTATATAACAATAAATTGTTCGCTGAATTCATCATAATCTCTGAAGATGAACAACGGCAGCTACATCTAGATTCTACAGTTTTCCACTTTCAATTGCCTTCCCAGCTTCCATGCTAATAGATACTTTAGTTGCTTTTTTCAGAAGTTAGCTGTCAGTGCTGCTAATATTGTAGTTAAGAATAGCTCTGTTAAGAAACACTATGAGAGTAAGTAATTCGAATGAGCTAAATTTTGGGCTGCTTCCGTGAAGTGGCAAGTCATAAAAATTAAATAATTCCCGTTTTCCCCAACTTCCAACTATCGGATCTTCTTCCTTCACGTTTTTGAAATTTCAAGATATTAACAAAGAATAGAATCCTACGATTCTCGTCATAATTCTCTGATAGACGAAACTGTGTAGTAAGAACTGTTTAGTTCTGTATGTGTCCCCACATTCAAACCAATGTAAATCTATCTGAACCTATCAAAAAAATAATTTAACGACTGTTTCGGAAACCCCGGAATCTCCTCATTCCTATATGGTTTCATAATAGATTAACTTTCTCCTTCTTGTACATGAGGAATAGGGAATTGATAAAAATGGGGACACAAGGAACTATTTCACTAGTCAAAAAGTTCCGTATGTGTCCCCACGCTATTTGTGAGTCAGTAAGTTGGGAAATGAACCCTAAAACCCTTTTGTTGTTGATCTCTGACTAAACGAAGTTGATGTTTATATTGTGTAGGATGATTCAGGCTCTTGAATAAACATGCACCTTTTACCTACCAACTGACTAGAGACCACCGACGGAGAATCGGGCCCACCTGAACTGGGCACCAGCAGCAATTAAACCACCTGAACTGGGCACTTTCCTTTCCTTTCCTTTTTTTTAACTTAGGGATTGACCGCTTGATGTTACGTATTTTTGAGATGCGAGCTTGCGAGCATCCAGACCACCAAACTATACACATCATTCTGACCTACTCGTATATATCCAACTAATCTGAATTTTTACTAACGGTTTGACTACTTAATGTAATGTATTTTTGAGATGCGAGCTTGAGAGCCTCCAGACCACCGAACTTTACACATCATTCTGACCTATGTATATGTCCAAATAATCGGAATTTTTACTAAGGGATTGACTACTTGATGTCCAGATTAATTAATAAATCCAGACCATTAAACTATAGAAAAAGAAGAGGAAGAAATATGTTTATTGATATTCGTAGACCATATGTAACACTAGAACTTAAATTTAATAAACAGTACAGCATGGTTGCATGCAACATCTACCGGAACGAGTACATCAAAGGTCAATTTCAAAAATAATCAATATAGTGGATTCTGTTGAAGAGCAAATAAATTCAATCCTCTAACAGGGGCCTAAAAATTAAATTAGCTTACAAGAAAAGACCTATACCGCCATCACAATTTGTAGTACAGAATTAATTTTGTCCAACCCAGTCCACCATTCAGGGTATAAACTGCCTCGTCTCGCGACAATTAATTTTATCCAACCCATTCCACCATTCAGGATATAAACTGCCTCGTCTCGCGACAATTAAAAGCCAAAACTCTAAATTCCTGAAGAACTGGACAAATACATAAAAAATGGAAGACGTCCTCGCGAGCTCGATAGTTGCATAGCGAACATTCTTCACATGCGTTTATCCCATATGGATTCAGTCCGCATCGTGCACCATATAAGGGTACTTCAGCTTCTCTTGCAAAACTTGCGACCTTGACATTAGGATCGAGCTCCCAGTACAGTAAGGTTTCAGAGTCCAAAACCCTTTGTTTGAACTGTATACATCCTTCTAATGTATTTACAAAAGTTTATTCGGGGATGTTGCTCGCTTCGCTCGCAAGGTATACCTGTATATGTGTAGGACAAAGTCTGTATTTATTATTTGAAATGGCTCTCGCTTCGCTCGCAAGGTAGGTACCTATGTATACCTGCTCGCCTCGCAACATTGTGACATCGAACCCTTCACGTCAATTCTTGAGCCTTCTCTCGTCCACGGCACAATCATTTTAATCGCTTTGCTCGCTTCCGCTCGCAATTTGACCGAGTTCTCGTCACTTTTTTCGATATCCGATTTCGGATTCAGATTCGGCGGGATCAAAGCTGTATTTCGCCCGCGAAAACCGTTCCGAAAAACGTACCTTTATGGGGTATATTTTAATGGGAAAAAACCAAGTTTTTCGGCGGACTTTTCGAGAAAACGGGTCCGTACTCTCGCATTTTTTTGACGCATTTCCCGATACTTTTTTCGCGAGCCGATCGCGCCGTCGTCTTCCTCGTAGGAAAACCTACGAAACCCGTATTTGTCCGGAATTCGCTAAATCGATTTGAATGTAGCGCGGGGACACAAACGGAACTTTTTGACTTGGCAATTAGTTTTCACTTTTTCCAATTCCATATATCTCATGTACGCTAAAGAAAGAAAATCATGAAAACATGGGAAAGACGAGATTCCGAGGTTCCCGAAACAGTCGTCAAATTCATTTTTTGGCAGGATATTGGTAGATTTACATTGGTATGAAAGTGGGGACACATACGGAACTACACCCAAAATTGCGTGAGATACTTTCATATCGTCTCTCGAAGATACAAGATCAAATTATTGTACTCCACCCAATACATGACCTACTCAATGTCCGTTCTAGTTATGACGTTTATGACCGAGACAAATGCAGGCTACAAAGACGTTTTTGGTTTTGTTTCAGTTGCTGATTATGATAAAGGATTCCCCCATCATAGTTTATATTCTGTGACTGTTTTTTATCTCTAGTGACGTTTTGTTTCCTTCGAAACCCTTCCGGTAGTGTCAGAAAGTTCATAGTGTATTTAAAGTAAATTATTCTTTCGAGATTATGGAATTCTACACGAGGGAATTTGACACCACGTCGTTCACCGTGCCCGTCAGATTCCGGAACCTCCGGCCTCATGGTATAGGCGCGCAGGGTACCGTCTGGTGAGTTTAAAACAAGGACCTTAATGTGCCTTACTTTCATATACCTTTTAACACGACATTTTGAGGTCAGGTATAAAACTTACATGCAATGCCAAGGTCTGGCATATTAAGGTCTTTCAATTCTCATGCGGGTAACCCGCTCTTTGTTATCTGTTGAACTTCGGTCATGTACTTCTCAAACTCATCGCTTCATTCCCTAAAATTGCTCAATTGTAGAAGATGTATCTTGGGATTTAGAAATTTAATGCAAAAACAACTTCATCCAAATTTCATGCGGAAAAAGAGTTTCATTTCAGGATAATTTCTTCATCTGATTCAATAAAATGCGATTAATTTCTATCATGATGCATTCTTGTAACACTCTTACGAACTATGTTACTTTGTAATATAGTAACTCTAAATTGGTGCAATCCTTATATTGCTATCTGTACAGTTTCCGTTGTCACTAAAAAATTTCACAAGAATGTTGTGTCAAACTGAATTTATTGTTTTCTTATACCTGTCTTTAACTTGATTTCTGGAGAAAATTTCTGTAAGTTATAGTTTTACCCAAACCGTTACGTGTGATAAGTCACTAGAGAGTTTTAGTGGCGAATAGGAAAAAATGTATCGTCTAGAACGTATCCCCGCAACGTCTAGCGCATCTGTATTCGACCTAGAAGTAACATCGAAATTCGTGTTAACTCTGCTTGATGATTAGACGAGATCGAGATTAGGTTAGTTCTGACGAACTATTGTCCGATTGAAAATAATAATAATTGTATTGACATATCTTGTATACTGATTTATTCATCACAGCAACTCTGACTTTGGTTATTCCCTGCGAAACGTGCGAATTCGTTTCATTTGAAGTCGCTATTGTTTGAGGCTACTCGGCTATTTGTGGGGAGAAATTTTAAGGAATGTTTAATACTAAAAACATCAGCGATGATGATGCAGGGCATAAACACATAAATTCCGTGAACCAAATTCATTTGGATGGAGAAACACGGCGTTGGGGGGGGTCATAACCCGACCTGAATCTTCCGAAAAACGATTACTTATTCAGGTAAAGAAATTATTTTCGTTAGCAACTTAATTACTTTTCTATCATTCATCAAAACACATGAGTCTTGGGCAACACTCGGCCCCCAAAAGTCGTTAGAATCTATAAGTCGAAAAAAATGGTGAGTGAAAGTCTTTTACATTTTCGTTACCTTTTGATGATAAGCCAAGGGACTTTTCACTATTCCTCGTCTCTAATAAATTAAAACTCCATCGTATTACAAAATCTGAGTTGTGAAAATACAAAAAAAGTATACAAATCAAATAGTTAACCTTGGAACAAGAAACAGTCGCGTCCGTGGAATCATTAGAGTCTACAAGGAATACAGCCTAATGGAAACGAAAAGAGCCTCAATTGCCTCCATAGTTTTAGCTTGTCTCACGCGAGGTTTCAAGAAGTGAAGGTCATAGTTCCGTCGGCTGTCAGACCGTATCAGCTGAACGTATTGCAGGCCTGAGATACGTCGTAGCGTTATCTTGGTGCTCTACGTTTCCGGCCAAGGATTACAGATGCGTTTGCGCATGCGTCGTCGGTTTTGTGCCACTAAAACTCTCCACTGATACTACCTATACCCAAACATCATATTTTAATTCGTTAAACCCTCGATTCAAACGAGTCAAATAAGTTAGTCAAAGTTAAACGAGTCATTCATTATGAATTCGTGCCCACCCTATCTGTTTTTACCGCTAAATGTGTCCTGGGGTTACGAATAACCATTTATAAATCTAGAAGTGAATTACCGAAGAATAATACCGTCCGTTCGAATGAAAACTCGTACGTTTTAAGTTCGTAGTTTTAGCGAATTTTCGTAGAAAATTAAGCTATTGCAGTGGCTCCCAAAATTTTCGTAAATTTTTATAATTGAAATCCGTTTTGAGACATTCTGAAACGGACTCGGCGGGGTTTAACGCTTTATCATATATAATATATGTATAATTCCAGACGATTACTCTCGTTGGAATTGAGATAAAAATTCCGTTCTTGCCCGAAAAAATCAAGCTTTCCTAACGAAAGGATGAGTTTGTTGACCTTTACCTATTGAGTATATTAAATTGGTCAAAGTTCAATAAATTACTAGAAACTAAAACGGCTAGAAATTGTCAAACTTATTTTTTAGCAGAATTTTAGTTTAAAAAAAGTTGATATAAAATAAAAAGTTGAAATAAAACATTATAAAATTTACGCACTAAATCATGGCAGAATATTGTACTCAAATTTCATTAATATTTGCTAAAAATTTATAAAAACTCCCAAAAAGAGCTAAAATTTCCGAAACTTCTTTGAATTGCAAAATATTATTTTGAACGAGTTTCCCTGCCATAAAATTAGTAGTTAACTATTTCTATCGCTCAAAAATGCTCGAATTTCAAAACAGTACAACGAATTTCAAAACAATTAATTCTAAAACATTAGGTATGTTTTATCATATAATTTAATACGGTTATTATTTACGAAAATTCGCTCATACGATCATGCTGCGTGACTGGAATGTTTTCTTATTTCTTAGGGCTTCTACTAATAATTTGTGAAAAATTAATTTCTCCTCATTTTCCTTGTGAAAAGTTTATTTCACTTTCTTTTAAGCATACTTTTAAGAGTCTATCATACAACTGTAGATGCCTCCACTACAACGGATTTCAAATTAGTATCAATTTACTTCGGAAAAATGGTAAGGGTACTCTGGCTTTTCTAGAAAGTAGTTTATTTTAGTGATTTCAGCGCATTCACTTCCTTATATTTTCTGACGCAATTTCGGGAATGAAGCTAGTTACTTTTCAATTCTGGTTTGTGTCTCAATAAATCGGGTGTTAAATACTAAAATGGACGGCATTAACCAGATGGGAGCGAACCACAAAAACCTACCTTTGGGAATCAGGTATCAAAGATATTTCAAGTTTGCAAATCAGGTGATAGTTTTATTGGGATTTTCTTTTTCCTGCCTCGAACCTAATTGAATTTTGCGTCATTTTCCGATTAAAAAATATACTGTAGGACCCTCAAAAATCAAATTATATATAGACGGTTCCATCCTGAGAAATGATAGATCGCCGTGCAGAAAATCTAGGTGATGAACCACATCAGCTGGTTCCAGTTCCATCCTGAGAAATTCTAAACGGTTATTCTGATTCAACTCTGATTTAGCGAACCGCAATTCATAAATGAAATGGTATTCCCAAATAAATAAACGAACAAAGATATAACTATAAGCCCGTGAACGTGATATTATTTATTAAAACATGACATATTGATAACGATAAGGGCGGTAATGAGCAGGGTTGTCACTAAACTCATTCACAGTACTGAAATCGGTTGTGCCATTTTCTATCCAGAAGACGAAACAACCGTCTTGGCTCCTTTCCGATGAATCACAAAACGATATTTTCGATCAAAACCAGTTATTCGAGTGGTTATTTTTTTAGAAACCAATGAGGCCATTCTGGATTCAATATCATTTTCCAATTCAAATTCTTGAGGGATAGCCTTATCACCACCATTATAGCTCCATTTTGATGAAAGCGTAAAACGACGATGCCCCATAGCATGTTTATCTCATTCTCCCTTTTTTGTGGTTGATTCTCTTTCAGGGTAATGCCGTACAATCGATCTTTTAATTTCTGCTTTCATTTTGCCTGCTTCTGAAACCTTCTAACATTTTACAAAATACTAAATACCAAACCTGTTTGCTGTGCGTTACTAACTACATAAACTATGGGTATTTCACGCTAGTAAATTGGCTGGTGGCACGCTGGCGCAATGCATATGTGTATCACGGAAACTGGGGCACATCTTGTAGGGAACACCCTCACCTCTATTTTCTTCCTTCGGGTAGAGTCACTTTTCGAAACTAATTAACTAACAATATTAGTTTCGAAAAGTGACTCTACCCTCTACTCTCTGAACGGTAATTCTGCGTTAACATTGATTTGTAAACATTCTTCTATGTGTCGTCCAAAGTGTGGGACTGTTCGTCTATTGAGAACTTGGGAGATTTGTTTTATATCGAATGAAAATCAGATTAAATGTTTTGGTATGGGACTGATATACCCTATAAAGAACAAGTAAAACTAACAATTGGTTTTGAAAAAACTTCGGTCGTACTAGAAACATGACATTATATTAAGAAAGTATGTTCAATTGTACATTAATCTTGGATGCAAATGCAGCATGCATACAGTTACTTTCCATTTTGCTCCGGAGTATCGTTTGCAGAGGCATATAGCGCCTACTCATTAATCGTGTTTTTGGGTTAGGTTTGTTTTAATAAGTATCGTGCCTGTTGAGACTTGACCTAATGGAGTTGCCTTTTCGACTTATTGACTCTCTTACTAGTTATAGTCTGAATTTTCAATGGGGAAATGTTTGAGATAGAAGGAAAATATGGCCCAGAACGCAAAACCCTGTGGGGTCTGAAGGGAGTCACCCCAGTGCGCCGAGACCCGTGAAGTGTGAAGGGAGTACACCCGGGAAGGCTAATCCCTGTGAAGCATCGAGGTAAATCCCCCAGAAAGTGAAGCCCCATGGAACATAGGGGAGAGATAGTGTTGGTATGAAGGTTGTGAAAGCATAATGCATATATGTTGTCCATGGCCCATGGAGGGAGAACTGACGGTTACGAGAGGAAGGGGGGTCATGGTCACCTGATCCCCTTGAGTAACAGTCATCTCGAAACCACGTGTTCCCGAACTTAGCCGACTTGCTACTTTATTTGGCAAATCTACCTGTGAAAATTTACTTTTAGGTTGGTGCACAACACTACTGTACACTGAATCAGCTGAAAACCATCTTCCAACGACAGCCGCAGAAAATACTGGCAGAGAGCCCGAAAAATTCCCGTCAGATGCAACAGCTGATTGACTCAGTTATTATACATATTTCTGAACATTATGTTGGTTGTAAATAATACTTCATGATACAGTACTCAACTACCAGTATTAGAAAAAGAGCGAGGAAAGTAGAAAGTACGGACTCCCTCCTCAGGGCAATTGAGACAATGTTGATGATGAAAGCAGTAGTTGGTCAGATCCCCGGCAGTAAATTACTGGAAAGAGGTGTAATTGTGTAGGTACCAAAGTAGGGTATCCACTACTAATTGCCTAATGGAAACTCTGGGAACTTATCCACTCGAAAAAGGTTGAAGCGGGAGTGGAATTGTTCTCGCAGTTCCTAATCAATTATCAGTTTCTTTTACACTCTTCGCCAACCCCCTCTCAGGCGTGCGTCGTTTCATCACCACAAAAACACCACCATCCTTTGGTCCATTAATCGAACTCGTTCCCAAACCATTCGAGGGCTAGTTACCATAAAAAGCTAATTGCGCAGCTTGATTCTTCAACTCTTTCGCTTGAAAGGACCAACAGAGTTTCACTCTGATTTCATTTGGCATACGTAGGATGCTGTCAGTTGACTGTCTATCAGCAATTCGGATCTGTGGGATTTCGGTCGGACTAGTGCATAATGTAATAAGTTGGTGCCGATGCCGTCGGATGGGTGCATGAAAGTCCCGTACAAAGCTTCCTAAAATATGGCAGTCCCACTCAAACCTCCAAAAAATATTACAGTTCTGCGCAAAGCTCCCAAAAATATTACAGTTCCACGCAAAGCTCCCAAAAATATTACAGTTCCACGCAAAACTCCCAAAAATATTACAGTTCCACGTAAAACTCCCAAAAATATTACAGTTCCGCGCAAAGCTCCCCAAAATATTACAGTTCCGCGCAAAGCTCGCAAAATGTTACAGTTCTGCGGAAAGCTCCCTAAAATATTACAGTCCGCGCAAATCTGTCCTTCTCGATCCTTACAGTTCCCCGAGATTACATAATTATGATAGTTCCGTGCGAAATGACGACCAAGAAGCTTAGGCCCTCTCGATAAAACGTATATTCTAAAGAAGAAAAAAACAAATTTAAAAAAATAATGATCAAGCGCTATCGAGTTTTAACTGTAATGCCAAGTTTCAATTTTAATGCCTTCAATTGCTTCATTATACATTTTGATGGCCCTAGTGATGTTGGAGACGTTACACTAGGTCGAAAGCATACATTTCCTCGTTATTGTACTTCTCCAAGCAGTCTTGTGTGTGAGTTTTGTTGATAGTCTGTTTCCTCTTGAATTGTTAGGAAAGGATTGACATTTCATGATATGTAGTTTTGAGATGCGAGCTTGCTAGCATCCAGGCCACCAAACTATAATCTGAATTATCCAGGTCCAACTAATCTGAATTTTTACTAAGGGATTGACTACTTCATATTATGTATTTCTGAGATGTGAACTTGCGATCATCCAGACCACCAAACTATACACATCATTCTGACCAAATGCGCTCAATTCCTGAGAATGCCATCCAAAACGTGTTACAAAGTTCTGTGTTCTGTGATGTACACTCAGCTGGCACTGCTCTACGCATTCTGTATCGCTCTAGCTCTCCCCGTGCTGACCCACCTTAACCGTACATTTAACCGCTTCTATCGGTTACTTTTGTTGAACTTCTTAGGTTAAAAGCCAATTTTTACCCTTCAACGATCAACTGTATTATTGAATTGAAGAGGCAGCCAACTTTTTTTCCCCCGAGCATTTCGTCTGTTTACCAATTTTCACCCTCCATATTTCAAGTGTCCCTTAACTTAGCCTCCACTCCTTCCCCCACTACCCCATTACTGCTACATCCTCACCCTTGAGAAAACCAGATGTATTCCAAAATGCCTAATACCGTTTACCCATTACGGGCAATATTGAATTATTCGTTCACTCGGAGCCCCTCCCCGTATAAACTTCCGAGTCGACTCTTACAGTTTAAATGGATTTATCTCCTTCCCTCTGGCCCACTAAAACCAATAGGATTACAACTCGGTTCGTTTTTTTATACGGATGAGCGGTTCATCTTCCAGTTTTTGAACGCGATCCAATGAAGTTTGCGGGAACATTTGTTTTCAGAGGGAATATTTGATTACAGTATTTCGCTGGAGTTATTATTATTTCAAGTTCCACCCTCCAATTCTGTTATAATAAATTTTAATCCATTACAACGAACATGCTTGCTTGAAACTTTATGTTGTTTAAAACACTTCATAGTTAACAGTCATCGATGTTATATAACATTGTAACTCTTCATTTTTCGTGGAAATAGACAACGTTTTCTTCACTAACTTCCGTTTTGGAATGGGTTTCCACAACTTCGTCGCCAGTGATTTAGTGCGTAGATTTTTGCTTTCTCCCTATCGAAGGTTCGTGTTCGTGCGAGAAGTTCTACGAATTTTCGTCCTCTAAAATCGAAATTCTCACTCGCTGTTTTCGTTTCAGAGCTTGCTGATAAATGTTTGTTCCGTTTGTGTCTGTCTGATGTCTCTGTCTTTCTGTTTGCGTCTGTGGTAAATCCTTGACACGCCCATAACTAAATCAAGTTTTATCAAATTTTAATGAAATTTGCAGGGATTGTGTGGGTTAGCTCCTAGATGGTCCCCTATAACTCCCCTATAACTGCCGAAGAATCAATAGCAGTCTGTGCGCATGCGCAAACGTGAATTTCTTATAACGTTGATTTCTCATCTTCTATTCAAGAGCTCGTTCAAACTCTGGAGACCGTTAGGTATATGTTCTAGGGAAATTCCCTATGAATTGTATCGTAATTGGTTCTGTATTAACTATTGCGCATGCGCATAACTAAAATTGATTTACCCAGGCAACACTCTGTGACTAAAAGACCGATTTTTACGAATTTTTCAGGGATAGTGGGGGTTAGCACTAAGATAGCCCTCCCATGAATTTGATGTCTATTCGGATAAATGGTAGTGTGCGCATGCATGAATTTTTTGAGTTTGATTTCTCGTGATCTATCATCCTTAATTATGGTATCTAAGTTTCGATTTTATTTCCCCCCAGAAAGAAATCTAGTGCTGTCAAATCAGGCAAACGGCCATGGGATATCGTCATTCCTGCTTATGAGACGACCAGTAAAAGCGAGTCTAAGTACATTCATAGCGATTCGAGATGTATGGCTAGTTGCACCGTCCTGCTAGAATAATATGTTGTCTTCAGTCACGAAATCATCCAGATCTGTGGAAAAAAATTCTGCCAGCATTGTTTTGTATTGTTCAGAGTTTACTGTTACTGGGCTAACATGCTCGTTTCATAAGCAGGAATGGCGATATTCCATGGCCTGTCCGTTTGCCTGATTTGACGGCACCAGATTTCTTTCTGTGGGGTTAATTAAAATCAAAATGTTTTCAAAGTAACCCACCAAGGACCTTGGAAGACTTGAAGGAACGAATCCGTCGAGAAATTGCCGCTATTTCATTAGGAACCTTACTTCTTGGGTAACTTCGGACTTCGCCAACAACAATGTGTTGCTCATTATGGGCGCCATCTGTTTTCAGAAAATGATTTTCTTGTCTATCATTAATTTCCACTCAATTGCTTTCTTCTTTAATAAATTTAAAATATACAGGGTAGTCCATGAGGTAGGCTTCCCCCCCCCCCCTCCCATCCAATTTTTCTATTTGTCGGTGCAAAAAATTTGGACAAGCGCTATTCTTCACTACTTTTAATCGTAGAGCTCACGAGTTCAAACACGCGCCATTGACATCAACTTCGTTTTTTTATATGGGAACCCCCATTTTTTATTGCAGATTCGAATTCTACGTAAAATTTTATGAAGAAATGATATTCAATTGCCACATGTAATACATGACTTTGGGGTATTGTTTCTTGCTGAACCTCTTAATGATGTTCATTAATTGATATTTGAAACATCAACTTGGGAAAACCCCGAAAAAACTACGTTTAGTACGCTTTGTGCTGTGTGGAACGAGTGTAGAAAAGTGCAATTCCGGTCGATTTTCCGGTGTTTTCCCAAGTTGGTATTGCAAATATCAATAAATAAACATCATTACGTGGTTCATCATGAAAAAATACCCCAAAATCATATATTACATGTGGCAACTGATTGTCTTTTAAACTCAGTATTTCACAATTTTTACACTTTTAGAGTGGAATTGCGCTCGTTAGTTCGCACTAAAAAAATCGATTGATGGGTCATCTCTTTATGAAGTATCTCATAGAACTCGAATCTGAAAACAGGAAATGGGAATTCCTGTTTAACAAATAAAGTTAATGTCAAGTGAGCATGTTCGCGCAAGTGCGCAATGCGCAGTTTTGCCATTTGTGAAATCTACGATAAACCTGTCGTGGAATTATCAGGAATGGGGCTAAAGAAATGATTCCTCCTCTTTCGCCAAGCTTTCGATAAATTTATTTTTTTGTTCAGGGCCTATAATATGCAATACAATAGCTCAACCCTTAGAAAAACGGCGAACTCAGAAAAGATAATAAATAACGGTATAAACGCAAAAATACTCCAGCAAGAAACAAGTATCTATACTGTAGGTGAAATCAGCTAACTTACTCAGAGGTGAACTACAGCGTGAATATCACACTACTCAGCGACCAACTAATCAGTAAATTCATCACAGGTTGCAAACAGGTACTAAAATAGGATAGGTACACAAATCGGCAACTTCATATCAAGGGATGCCAATAATGGAACAAACAACACAAACCAACCAACACTCACCAACTCAATGGAGTAACTGAAACAAGTCTATTGATAGACAGTAGTGTGATATTCACGCTGTAGTTCACCTCTGAGTAAGTTAGCTGATTTTAAATATAGTATGCTTGTTTCTTGATGGAGTATTTATGCGTTTATACCTTTATTTATATTTTATGAGTTCGCCGTTTTTCTAAGGTTTGAGCTGTTGTATTATATATTATAGGCCCTGAAGAAGATAATAAATTTATCGACAGCTTTGCGAAAGAGGAGGAATCATTTGTTTGGCCCCATTCCTGATAATTCCACGACAGATTGCTGCGTTTGGGTCGATAATAATTTATTCTGCATCTACGATAAAAGTGGTGAAGAATAGCTTTTTGTCCGAATTTTTTACTCCGACAATTAGAGAAAATAGGGGGGGGGGGGGGGGGGGGGGATATTTCGTGGACCACCCTGGACTATTGCATGGAGCCTATCTCTTGGACCACAACTTTTAGAATGGTGTTTTGAAATCGTGCCACTACACTGCCGGACCCATTTTAGGTATATAGGATGTGAGGTGCACCTACAGTGAGTTCATTCGAGTAGTTCGGTGCAGGAGCGGCATTCACTAATAAGCGGGCGGGTTTCTCGATTAGATGGTGCAATGGAGCTCTATTGAGTTTGTGTTATCAGCTGTTCATTCGACAAGGGCCCAGGGAGAGTGAGGCAATTTGCATATCGACCCGACTCAGCTGCGCTTGTGTTGTGCTAATGCGCCCTTCTCGCCTCGGCACTCGCCCTCGCAAGCCCACAAAGGACCGCCACCGACGTGGAGTCGCTCAAGTTGACAGGGAGTTTCACACGGGACAAATTACCAGTGTTGCCCTAACGCCATTTTCCCTTTACTTTTGTTTTTCGGTGATGATTATTTCTATTTGCGCCTATTTCCACGCGACATTCTTTAATCTTCTGTACCCCTGAAAATGCACCTCTCTCGAATAATTCAATATGCACACATTAGCAAATTTTTGTAGAAAACGAAACTATTCCAACGGGTCCAAAAATGTGCTGATGAGAATTGAGAATTGTATGGGTAAAAATCTGGTAAGACGGGAGAAATAGAAGAATGTACAAAAGCATGAATTTTGACGCCTTGTCAGAGTTTAACACTTCAAATAACTAGTTTTACCCTTAAAAACACATAAAATTGAGCATAACGAATGAACTAAAAATTCGTGAATAAAAATGTATAACTCTGTTGTAGCGGATTGGGAAGATCTGAAAGTGTTACCATTCGATTCAGCGTGAAACTGTACGTAGAAACCGGCCCCAAACTCAAATTTTTTAGTGAGTAATTTTTCACAAAAACCCGTGATTTCATAGGAAAAAACCATGTTTTTTAACATACAAACATACTTTTCTCCTCTAATTAACAAAGTAAAATAAAAATCGATTATACCGTTGGAATACTGAGATTTTTGGCAAGTTTTTCCTGCTACGCGTACGGTATTTTACGATTTTCTTTCATACTTAACGCAACTTGAAAAAACAGTAATTTTTAAAAAGTGGGAAATTCTTGAGTTTAGTCCATTTTTTCGCATATGTGACCTACTGTGAAAAAGAATACAAATACATTAGTGATGGGAAATTTAACGCTCTTTCCAACGGTATATCTATTTTTAAGTTTACATTATAAGTTAGAGGAGATATGGCCATTTTAGTGATGTAAGGTCGAAAAAACGAGAAAAATAAGTTGAAAGTGAAAAAAACTCCAAAATCAAGGGTTTATAAAACTTGTAAAGAGGAACCTTTTGTCGAAATTAGTAGTAAAATTGATTCCTAGTAGGTTGACAATCTCAAGTGTGAACACCCTGTATAGATGAGTGAGTGACGGGGAAAGGCTGGAGAGGTGGTGGCTTATGTTGGTCTTTAGTCAAGGAAAATCCGCTTGAAAAGTGAATTTCTCAAAAAATAAAAGAAGAGAGGCATGCATTGTTTCCCCCTTCCTTCTACAACCCTTCTGGACCCAATCTCATTGGGATTTCTTGCGGCTTGCTGCGGATTTTTTGTAACCGTTAAAAAAACCCCAACCCGAGTTTTAGCTAATAAGGGACTCAGTGAGAGGTGGAGTTACAAGTAAGATGTGTGAGGTTGTAACGTAAAAACGTAAAAATACTAGTTTGTCACCTCAACATTTTAGATATATTCGTTATCTACGTGAAATTTCCTATAAGATTCACTCAAGAATATAATTTTTCCAATCAGTCCCCATTATCGAGGTATTGTTGGACGTCCAACAAGCCTAAAACTGAAGTGCTGTGCCGCACCATGGCGGTAGGAGCCAATAATACATTATTTAAGATGAAATCGAGCAGACCTGGAACTCATAGTAATATTACGATGCTGTGAATATAGGACTACCGGAGAGCGTCGCTCGGCTCATTACCCATTCACCGACTGGGGGCCGTAAATCTTCTGGAATAGCCTCTTCCTAGTGCAGCAGACATCTCATCGGTGCAGCTTTTCCGTTATTGAGGATGTCCAGGGGGATGTAACTGGCCGGATGCCTTCCATCATGTTGTCACCAGTGTGCGAGTACCTCCTATCACATCTCCATCGAACATGCTACCGAGTGATTGAGTGCTCTCAACCCCTTGACAACTCCCAACATAGTTTTACTCCTGGTTATTTTCGTTGAGCCTACTGTCCTCTCCCATGGTATATGGTTGCCAATACAGTCGAAAGCTCACCTTCGCTGATCTGGACTGTTAACTTAGTAGCCAGTAACTGGCTTATCGAAATATTATAATCATTTGGCGATATTCCCTCAACTGTATCGTCTATGTACTATCCTTTTATTCATTTATTTAATCACTTAAACTTACGGGCATACGCCTAATTACAATTATATTCATATCAAAAACAGAAATAGCTCGCACCTCCTTAATGAGCGAAACAAAATCATAACTATTTTTTCTTATATCAATATCATAAGTAAGCTCTCGCAATCAGGAGTTCGGAGTAGATACACTGGAACGGATTCAGTACACCAGTTTCAAAATCTCTCGCACTTCACTGCTGTCTGAATGTGGTGTTGAGGAGAACCAGTCCAGATCCAAACAGTTTGCTGAGCTCATGCGACGGTTGATTTGGTTATACCGTTGGTAGTCCGTTTCGCAGTGTGGGACTCGCAAGACTTCCTCAGTTCGGGTCTGCCTTGTAGGAACTCGGATATCCAATCTGCCAAGGATCCAAGGTGCGTCTACAGGAAGGACATGTCCGCTATAACCCTGCGAGACTCAAGCGTTTCTAACCCGAAGAACCTCCTGAGGAACGACCTTACCCTATGCATGAAACAAACGATCGAGAAAAAACAAAGAAGAAAAACCCGTATGCCAAGTTGGGCTGATCGTATTGCTTCCTCACATAATGGAACATAGAATTAGCTTAAGAGCAAAAGTACGAGTCGATTGATTGTATACAAAATAGAACAGTAGTTAATATACGCTGTGTTAACATGCTAACATACAAAATAGGAATATAATTCACTTTTGCCATCAACCCAACGGCATTCACCATTTAAGCACATATAAGACGGTGGAATTAGTAGGATATTATCTAGAGATTAACCCGCAAAGTCCATGAAAATTCCATCAAAATCGGTCTTTTAGTTTCGGAGTGTCAGCCAGAATTAGTTTTGCACATGCGAAATCGCTATTTCCCTACCAATCGCGACGCAATTCAAGAGGCACTTTCCTGGAACATATACATACCTATCTACCCCACCGAGTTTGAACAAAATCAGACTGATAGTTCGTAGGAAATCGTCGTTATGAAAAATTCACGTTTGCACATGCGCACAGACTCTACTAACACATGCGCAATAAAAAACTGACATCATTCAGGAGAAAACCCACACAATCCCTGAAAATTTTATAAAAATCGGTCTATTAGCCTCGGCGTTTTGTCTGCATCAATCAATTTTAGTCTTGGGAATGCGCAGTAGTTATTAGTCAACCGTTTGCGATACAATTCATAGGGCATCTTTCTAGAACATGCACCATTTTGGAGCTCAAAATTTTTTCAATTTTGAAAGTGAAAACAAAGCTTCCGCTGCCTTGCAGACTCGGAAGGAAAAATGTATCGGATTTCGGGTTAATTGAAGAAAAAACATTTGCCTCACGGGCTAAAACGGTTTAGGGGACGGTTTATCAGATAGTTCATTGGAGAGAATCTTATGTGGAACAGATGATTTTGACGGGTTGCGAATTGAGGTATATATATATAAGCAGTATATTGCAGCATAGTGAGGTTTATATATAAGCAGAAAGGGACAGTCGATATTAACCATTTAGTAATTTGAGCTGGTCGGCTGGTCATTTGTAGGCCTGGTCAGCTACTATACTATCCTCTTGTTTTCAGAATAGACCATGCCATACCGAGTCAATAGGTATCCACATAATAATATTATTACTATAATAATATTATTATTATAGTATTATTATTATTATAATATATTATAATCTATATAGGTCTATATCTATCTATATCTATATAGGTATAAATATAATCTATGGTATTGATTTGAACTCTAAATTTATATGCAGCATACCTCAATAATTTATATTGGACAGATTCTATATGGTGCTTATGAGAGGCATAAAAAGGTTACCAAACTATTGAGGCATATATTCTCGTACAAGTCATGCAAAAGAGGAAAACAGGCGCAGTATGGTAGGTAACAGATTGAAGTCCCTGGTGTTTCGTTTTAGAAAACTCAGCACCTTCATTGCCCGGTTATCAGGTCAATATGGTCCGCAAATTACGTGAACACTGGAATGCTCTCGTAACTCGCAAAGATCAGCTGATGGTCAAGCAGGATGCCCAGGTCACGAACAATTTCAAAGATACACCTCCATTACACATCCGAGTATGAGGGGTCATGGGCTGAAAGGTGGAGCATTTTCTATATAGATAGTTGGTACCAATCACACAAAAACACTGGTTTTGTTCCTAAACCACTTTGACATTAGCATGGGATTTAATGTTGTAACTAGTCTTAGTGTACCTAATGCATGTACTTGTAGTTCTGTGATCTTGTTCTACAGTTCTTGAAGTATTGTTTACCTCTTCTTTCATTTCAAAAGTTTGTACCCTTCACTTGCTTGTATACACTAATTGCATGATAAACCTTTCTTTGGAAACCCTCACTGAGCTTTTTCTTGTACCTATGATTTGTCAGGTTTCATCATTATCTTCGTATAATTATTATTCATACTGAATTATAAATCGCAAGCAGACGGTAATACGCCAATTATTATTCAAAAAATGAGTTTGTCATAAGTTGTTGAAGCCTGTGACATGTGGTTCTGCAAAGAATAATCACTTCTTGGAATCAATGTTCTAAGTCTTAACAAACCGAAATCACAGGCTGATCGTTCAAGAAATGTCTAGAATCATAAAAAACTCATAAGGCATGAGGAATAATTCATTACTCAGTATTCATTTTTCAAATAAAAACTGTCCTGTTAATAGTTATTTAATTGGAAAAAATTCATTGTTAAATTCATTTTTAATTAGAAAAGAAAATTTTCATATGGAACAATACTCTTGGTTGAAAATAAATCATACACATACGGGGTGAACTAATCGTAGATGCAACGTGGTTTTTTTTGTCTACTTATTTTTTTCGTAAAACTAATCAAAAATGGAGTAAAATGCCGCAAACCGTATATTCCTCTTAAACTTGAATCAATTTAATTTTAACTTTTGCCTACATTTACGGAATCAGCGTTAAATTTTCTGTTAGCGTGGTTGATTCAGGAAAATTCCCATCTGCAGACCACAACAGCAGCTCAAACAGAGAAATTTGAAAAAATAAAATTTCTGAAAATCATCAAAGTTACAACTCTTCCAAAATATTCCAGGAAACTGGAAAATCTCATGAAAACGGCTTCATTTAATACTCTTGTTCTTCGTTTAATAGTAAAATTTACTTTTAATGTGCTATTTAGGGGAGAAAAGTGTCCTTAAAGTTCAAACATCAGTATCTCCCCCCCCCCCCCCCCCCCCCACCACCATCAAATCGATAATTTTCTTGGAACAGGACCCTCTATGAACCTACGAGTTTGTTGGGGTGGGTTTCTATGTATTTGTTCGTAATACTTGCAGATCTCTCCGACTCCGCCTTAACCGGCGGTTTTTCACTTTATTTAACTAGTTTTTCCCCTAAAAATACGTACAATTTTTATAATGCATAACAAACTAAAAATTCCAAGTGTAAAACTCGGTTATACCGGAGTTGAAGAGAGATGCAAGTTTATCTGCAAGTTAATCTGTAAGATTCGATTCAGCGCGAAAAATACGTAGGAACTCTCCCTAAACTCGTAGGTTCTTAGAGGGTCATATTTCAAGAAAACCATCGATCTCATTGAAAAAATCTTATTTTTCAACATTTAAACAACTTTTATCCCCTAAATAGCATAAGTCCCCTAAAAGTTAAATTTACTATACAGTCGGAAAGAGTATTAAATTACCCAGATCTCATGGGATTTGCCAGTTTTTATTTTATTGTATTTTTTTATTTTTTATATATTTTTTTTAAGATTTTCAGAAATTCAAATCTTTCTATGTTTCAACTGCGTCTATAGATGGGAATTTTTATGAATCAAAGTGCACAACGCTTATAGATAATTTAACGCTGACTCCGAAAATGTGGTAAAAAATTCAAATTAAATCAAAGCGGAGAAATTCGAGTTTAAGAGGAAAAAACCTCAGGTTTTCTTAAAAAACCGTTGAAAAAGTCATATATCGAGAACGGATTTAGATTTCAAAAAATCCGATCGGGGCATTTTGCTCCATCTTGACGTAATTTTACGCAGTTTTTTTCTTCCATCTACGATCAGTTCACCATGTATTTTTAACTGCTTTACAATTTCCCTTTTACATTTTTTTTTTCTTCCCCTGAGTAAGTACTTTTTGTTAAAACTCTTAATTCATGTCTGGGCTAACTGAATCGCCCTGAGTTATTGGGTTGTTATTTTTTACGTTACGTGGTACTTTCATGAAAATTGAAATGTGTGCTTTAATGCAATGGCGCCATTTCCTTTGTTGTTCACGTTCTCGATTTGTTTTATTATGTTGCAGCGCCGCCTTCGACACCGTAACTTCTCAAAATGTGGCCATCAAGAAGTTATCCAGGCCGTTTCAGAACGTGACCCACGCCAAACGGGCCTACAGGGAGTTCAAGCTCATGAAGCTCGTCAACCATAAAAACGTAAGTCACCAAAAAATAAAACACCCCTAGGTACCCGTTTCTCTCCCCCTAGGTTGAGAAATTAATTTGCGGATTTAAAATTTTTTTTCCCTCTCTGTGCGGAGGCTTAAATTATGTCATGCCACTACCTATCTTTTACCAGATCTCAGGAGCATGTTATGCACTTCATGTGTGTCTTAGATGAAAGTTGGTGGCAATATTCCCTTCGCCATCGTTCAATTTCCATTAAAACTGATGGACAGTTCCTCCCATTAGGCCACAAGATTCTTCTACTGCAGTAGTACTGTAGGCGCCTAAATGAGGAATTCCTTTTTGTTCCTTTCCTTGATTTACTGATGGACTTTGAGGCCACTAGCATCCATCTGTAGGCGCTTATATATATATATATATATATATATATATATATATATATATATATATATATATATATATATATATATAAATTCTATATATATGTATTTACAAAAATTTTTATATATCATATATATATATATATATGCTGTAATTCAAGTAAGTTTTCTAAACAATTATAAATGTAACGATTTTTTAAGCACATTTCTTGGAATTGGACCATTTTAATGTGCTCAAAAAGTGCTGGCCAACGAACTCATCGTTTTATTTGGAAAGCCTGATTTTTTAGCGCAAGAACGGGATTTTTACCTCAGTCCTAAGGAGAGTTATCGTCCGGAATGACGTATAGATATATATATACTTATGAAAAAACGCAAACTTCAGGAATCGTTTCAGAACGCCTCAAAACGGTATTTAATGGAGAAATTTTTCAAAAATTTCGACCTGATTTTTTAAAAATTAATACCTAGCATAATTTTCTACAAAAACTAGCTAAATGTCTCAAAGATACCTTTTGGTTTATTATTTCCAATAATAAGCCTATGTGATCGTATAGCAAAAAAATTTTATAACCCCCCCTCAAACTTTGTCACTTTACGTTTCAAGGTGCGTAGAATCCAAATTTGAAATGTCCGTCCGCCGTTCGGTGTCCGCCGTCCGCCGTCCGGGCCATAAAAGGCCTAAGAATTGACTTAAAAAACCTGTTCTTTCGCACATAGACTCCATTTGGGTCCTAACGTTTAACCATCCCGATCGCTTTACTCGCATAGATGCTATGGGCCGAAAACGGGCAAAAAGTGTCTTTTTGAGGCTTGGAGTGTTAGACGTGTTAGACGCACACCTGGCACGCTTGGCAGGGGGTCACGGTGGGTGGTGAGGGGGGTGAGCGGGGGATACACCATGAGGTGGGTACAGCGTTCCTTCGAGGCATGAATATATGTTTTTTTCTAGGTCATATTTGTGTGTTAATACCAATGCTTTTCCTACGCATATTTAATAACATATCCTCTCGACTTTTCGTACGTACTTAGATAATGATATTATTAAGGCAATAACTATTTGAATAGATAGGAGCTCAAATCGAGAAATATAAACATGCGTATATAATTATAGAAGTATAGGTTGTGGCAACTCGAAATAGAACACGCCGAGGAGTCTGGACGGGTCTTATGACGTACGCAAGCCAACTAAAACTACGATCATACTCAATTGAAAAAATAATAAACCTTTGTGAAATAATTTGCAGTTTTTTTTTACATTAATTTCCTACCCTCGGTAATAAGTTATCCTCACTTACGGTTAAGTCAATTCACTTACAAATGCCTGTTGAAAAAATTGTGACATACAAGTGATTCAGAAATGGCTGGAAGGTCACTGGGAACCAACCACCGTGGATGTTGTACTATCTGAGGACTATCTAAATGGCCACTGCAACGCCTCAACCATCATTCATTCCTTCTACATTCTCTTTGTAACCAATACCTTATTCCACAATGAGATTTGCTTTTAGTTCCTACCTCTTGAGTGATTATCATTGTTATGACGGTCGTAGAAGAGTAAGTAACTCAACAGTTGTGGAATCACTAAGCATATCATTAGCCAGTGTGATGGACGTGACTGTCCTTGTTATCATGACCTCAGATCGAGATTCCTGCTCTGTGTGTCCATCTGAACGATTTACGGGAAATCATGTGGGGGAGGTCGTAGATCACCGAGCTCTCAGTTGATAGCTCCCGAGCGTCTGTAGTTATGGTCTGTGATTTATCACTGCAAGGAACACGTACACACCCTCTTAGTTTATCTCCACCCTTGCGGTAGTTGTATCCAATCGGCAAAGCCCCGCGTTGAGCCGAGCCGGGAAATTAATTTAGCCGGTTTGCGAAGGGGTTGGAGATCAATAACCGAAACGCCGGTACCCTTCACTCATATCTGCTGTCATTGGAAATTCAAAGTGAAGCTCAGTCAGGTGGCTTCTACAAATTGTGTTGTCTTGCGATTAAATTAAGGTAGCTACCTACCAATCAAAATCTAGGTCGAATGCTTTGGATGATGAATCATGATGTGAATCTAATTATATCCTATACAGTGGATATCATTTATAACGACACACCGTCTATAAAGGTGAAATCCTGGACAGATGGTAAAAGCGTTAACTTGTTATCGCTTATAACGTCCAATTCACATGGAAGGCCCCATAAATTTGTGGGGATCTGTGGTATTAGTTTCAGTTTTAGTTGTTTTAGAATGTGTCTCGTGTACAGTGAGTTCTTGCCTACAAGATGTCCTTGAGAATGTCCAAGTGCTTTAATTTGTCATACTAATGTATATATGTAATATATATATACATACAATAAACATATACGTGCCTCCATTAATTCTTCTACAAAGTTCAGTTTTCCCTTCAAAACCTTTCAGACGTCAGAGCGATGTACATACAAGGAACTAACTTTTTGTACCGGAAAAAGTGTTTCCAATCAATTCTCAGCCCAGACCCTAAGAATTTTGACACTATCTCTGACACTATTTTGATCACTACCGGCTATAACGACCGATTTTTTACGGTCCCATGGCGGATGTTATAATCTATTTGTACTTTATAGGCTTCTGCAGTGAAGTTTTACATAACATAGGGATTCTATTCCACCAATTTCCTACAATGATTTCTTTAAGAAATTTCTTGAAAACCCCTTTTTTCGGGAGAACGTAGGTAGTAGATAAGAATGTAGGTATGTGATGAGTAGTACGAAGACTCATTCGCATTGTAACAGTTCCGGGCAAAACAGGGGTTGGTCGAAGGAACTGTTAGTCGGAACGTTCCAAAAAGCGCCGAATGAACTGACCAGGTATAGAACCCCCACTCATACCAGTCCAGACCTCGAACGGACAAGCTTTCTTCTGAACTTTCTTCTGAAAAAGTAGTGGACTATTTCAAAAACATAGCTTTTGCGGAATATTATTCCAGGGTAGGCACTACCTAGGCATTCCTTCTTGACACATCAGGCAAAAGTATTACATGCATATGGGTAGCCAATCTATGTACCAGTATAATACTCACTACCTTCTGTAATTGGGTAAGAAGAAAGCAAGATAATGCTCTACGAGTACTCAATTTCATAAAGACTAGGAAGCTTCTTCCACCCATCTATTCATTGGCAAACCATAATTTCATGGTCCATGGACTCCCTGTTTCCCCCGAGTTCCCTGAAACGCACTCTTCTTATCTTCTAATACCGATACATGTTTTGACAACCCCAATGATAACGTTTTTGACTGATACAATTTAAATGTTTTGTCATAGCTTCGCTCCTTCAGTAATACAGCATTATTAATTGACATTTAGGAATTTCCGTACAAAAAGAAGCTATTTCAATGGCTCCAAAAAATTTAAAATACAAATTTTTGAAAAATTTCTCTGTTGAAATCCGTTTTGAGGCATACTGAAACAAATCCTAGAGTTTAACAGTTTTTCATATATATATGCATTTCATCCCAGACGATAACTCTCCTTCGGATTCGGTTCTTGCGCCAAAACATCAAGCTTTCCAAATGAAAGGATGAGGTCAGAACTTTTTGAGCACATTAAATTGGTAAAATTTCGAGAAAAAACGTGGTAAAAAATTGCTAAAAAGTCTATAAATTATTAAATTTATACTTTTTAGCAAAACTTTGGTCAAAAGAAGTTCACCAAGAATGAACTAGAGCATTAAATGTAAGCACAAAATTATTCTGAAAAATGTACTTGAATTTCATTAATATTTGTTGAAAAATCGACTAAAACTGCAAAAACAGCTAAAAATCCAAGATGTTATTTGAACCGCAGAATATTGTTTAGAACGAGGTTATCTTGGCATAAAATTGGTAGTTAACAATTTATTTGCACTCAAAGTGCTCAAATTTCAAAAGAATGTAACATAACTTAATTCTTTGATTTATGAAAAATCGCTCACACAGTAATGCAGATGCTGCATGACAGGAACTTTTTCATTTACTTATAACATTTCCGGCAATGCTTTTCACAGATTATTGGGCTACTGAATGCATTCACGCCCCAAAAGTCCCTGGAGGAGTTCCAGGACGTGTACCTGGTGATGGAACTGATGGACGCCAACCTCTGCCAGGTCATCCAGATGGACCTCGACCACGAGAGAATGTCCTACCTCCTCTACCAGATGCTCTGTGGCATCAAACACTTACATTCCGCCGGCATCATCCATAGAGTGAGTCCTATTATTTTTCTATCCTTGATGATGATGGTTCATTTCACTATGTATGTATATGTCGCAGCCCTATTGTGAAATCAGCCTTTTTGTAAACAGCCTTGCCCTTTTACACTACGCCGCCTTTTCGTAATCTAAACGTTTGAATGACAATCAGCTTGGTATTTTTTTAGCCTTTTTGTAAAGAAGCTGGAAGAGCTCAGCGTTTTTGCAAAGCCAACCTATTCTATTTTACAACCGCGAGACTCGAGTAGGGATGTTGATATCGGGGAAAATATCGATATTCCAAAAATATATCGTTTTAGTAATTCGATATATAGTGAAAAAATGTCGATATTTCGATGTATCGGATATTTTTCATTAACAAAGGTATGTAGGTAGAAACAACTTGCTGAATGAAATAAATGAATGCTTTCTACTTCTAAATACTATGCTAGCATCATGATAAGTACTATAATCATGGCAATATAATAATTAGTTGTTCCTGTGTAAGTATATAAATTGCATTTTCGTGCCTGCAGTTCTAAAAACCAACTACATATTCAAATATCTTTAGACTTATTGGATTGGGTGGATTCGAAATAAATAAAGCCCAGGCTTTTCAAGAAATAGTTAAAGAGTGCTATGTCGAGACAGAAACAAAATCTGGACTTGTGAAATGCAATGGTTGAAAAGCGCAAAACAAAATCAAAACCTAGTACCGGAGGAAAATGACTTGTTGTGGATTGTAGGTCTTTGACCTTGAGCTCTCAACTCTGTTCCACTGGAGCTCCCCCACTGGCTGTATCTGATTTGAAATTGGGTATTCCTTTATGGATCCAAGATAATTTGCTGGAGTTCGTATTTATTTTTGTGCTTTTCAGGTGACAAAAATATCGGTCCCGAAGGTGTAAAAATAATATCTATCAATTTATCAATATAAAGGTGGAAACAATATCATAAAAAATATCGATATTTTTTCAAATCCCTAGACTCTGGTCATGTTAACATACCTAATTTACCTTGAAAGTGGCAGCCGTTGTGTCCTATGCCTCTCCACACACTAGGCAGAAATAGGGAAAGAAACCGCCAGGCACAGAACGGGAAACGCGCCGAGATCGCTCTTGGAACAAAAAATGCTGTGACCTGGCACCAGACGTCTCCCGCCCTGTTCCTGCCCCTGTTCCGCTTAATGTGTGGAGGGGCATAAGACACGACGGCATTGCTCTCGGAGCAAGAAATGCTGCATCCTCGCACAGGACGGTTTTGCCCTGTTCCTACCTGATGTATGGAGGGACATACAGGGCGAGATGGCTACTGCCGTTAGAATGAATTAAGTAGAAGGTCCCCACACACCAGGTAGAAACGTATTTACATACCTAATTTACCTTGAAAGTGGCAGCCGTCGCGTCCTATGCTGCTCCGCACATTTAGCAGGACAGAGGCAGGAACAGGATAGGAAACGTCTGGTGCCAGGACAAACCGATTTTGCTCCGAGAGCGATCTCTGCGGGTCTCTTGTTCTGTGCTGACCCGCGGGTGAAGTGTTGAAAGGCATAGGACGGGATAGCTGTTGCTGTTACGGGAAATTAGTTATATAAATGTCCCGTCCTGTTCCACCTTGTATACGAGAACCTTTACAGACAGCAAATTAATAGGCTCCACTCAACTTTTCATTCTCTGTCTTTTCCCCCTCAGAAATGCATTTAAATTTTAATTGAAATAACAATGTTTTCCGAAAAGTGGTCTGCATACATTCTCAAGCCATACGTATATTACAGGATCTTAAGCCGAGCAATATAGTAGTCAAGTCGGATTGCACGTTGAAAATCCTCGACTTCGGCCTGGCGAGGACAGCCGGCACTACGTTCATGATGACGCCCTACGTTGTCACTCGATATTACAGGGCGCCCGAGGTATGTTCCCCTTAACTACATACTAATCCAGTAAAGTTTTAGTATTATTATCATCATTATTAATATCATCTTGCGTTAGATATAAAAATGTTTTCCTTTCCAGCGTTTTTCCATATTTTAGTTTGGGAGTTAATTTGATAAGTATTACCTATTTTCCATCACTAGAAACTACTTAAACTCTTCCAAACTGTAGAATTATACATTCAAACCCGATGTTATCACCTTTCAATTGTCGCGAGTGAGCCTAATTCTCGCTACCAATTACGATCTCTTGGTGCAACATTCAGGAATGATAATTCTAAATTCGATGTCGTAGAAGAACAAATGTACCTATAGGTAGCGATTTTATAGCACGAATTGGTCGTTTCTACCACCATCTCGATCTTGATTGACTATTCAATTTTTTGAATGTTTGTATGATTCAGAAATTCGGGTTCATACAGAAATATTTTTCAATTGAACAAGGAGAAAAGTGTTTAAATTCATATAGGTATAGCATTTTTTAGTCGTGGGGGGGGGGGGGGGATTCTGTAACATTGAATTATAAAAAATGAAGATGATGATAAAATACCACAAACCACTAAGTACTTCAAAAAAACATTCCGGACGATTACTAAATTTCTCGACGCATGCTCTGGTACAAGAAAAATGAGAAAAATATTGTACATCGATGGCTCACGCTTTCTGACCCCAAATTTCACAAAGAAATCACAAACAAATTAGAAGTGATCCTGACGGTTAATGGGTACCCCATCAAAATGGTGGACCGAACTATACATAGCATACTTCAAAGAAACACGCAGGACAGTATACCTTCAACTCAACAACAACCAGTCCGAAATTATTCAATGCTTTACGTGAAAGGGGTGGCAGAACAAATGACAATGATTTTAGAGCCCCATACACACGTCAAAATTGCATTTCGAACACTTAATACAAACAGACCATTATTTCCCAAACTAAAAGATTTCGCACCAAAAGAACAAAATTCAGATTTGGTCTACCAAATCCCTTGTGATAGTGGTGGGTGTGGAAAAGTGTACGTGGGGGAAACGTCTCAGTTCGTTAGGCGTAGTTTTTCAAAACACGAATTGGATCTACGACAAGAAGATACAAAAAACGCGTTGGTTGCCCATTGCAGATCTTTAGGACGTACAATGGACTTAGAAAATTTCAAAATTGTAGGAAGAGAATCAAATTTGAAAAAAGAATATTTTTAGAAATGGTTAAGATAAAAAATTCTAATTCAATTAACTTCCGAAAAGACACTCAAAACTTGAGCAAAATTTACTCGTACTTGATTGATGGACTCTAAATTTATAATTACCGTTACCAGCGCACTGGATAAAACATACGAAAAAATATCGTTACCTACATAAACGTAAACAATTTTGAATTTGATTTTCAAAAAACTCATAACTTTAAATTCGATTTTTAACAAAAAAAGAAAACTATAAGTAAGAAGATATTTTACAATTTTTAATATTAATCTCCCTGAAGAAGCCCCAGTTCCTGGGTTGAAACGTTGAAGTTTAAGTTTTAAAAAAACAATTTAAGAACAGAAGGCCTTTTTTATGAAGCTTGTTGTAGTAAACAAGCTCCTCGCCTCAAAAGCAAATTCGAATAGCAAACATTTGAATTTGAATATTGGTCAAAAGGAAGTTCTTAATCCCCTCTATTTTGACTTGATGGGTTGAACAATTTGGTATCCCGTTTAACCAGACACAAAAATCGAGTTGTTTAGTGTTATTAAATTATATATATGTCTTATATTTGATAATTATTAAAAACCAACTTGTTGGGTTGTTTCAGGTCATATTAGGAATGGGGTATAAAGAAAACGTTGATATCTGGTCCGTCGGGTGCATCATGGGTGAGATGATCAGGGGAGGCGTCCTCTTCCCAGGCACTGACCACATAGACCAGTGGAACAAGATTATCGGTGAGTCGAAATTTCACTTCAGTGGACATTTTTATGTACCTCTGAGGTAAGTAGAAGCTAAATTAAGAGTTCTTGCAGCCATCAGACGGGATACAAGTAGAGTTCGCTACAAATAGAAATGAGTGACTGCTCATGCACGTGAATGTTGTAACGAGACGAATCTGCTGACGCTACAAATAGAGATGATCACAGAAGCTCACGATCACAGAATCTACAAAGCTACAAATAGAGATGATCACAGAAGCTCATGATCACAGAATCATGATAGATAGAGATGATCACAGAAGCTAAATAGAGAGTTCTTGCAGCCATCAGACTCGCGAGTCGGGATACATAAATAAACAAATTTTCGTTGTAACGTATCTAGGACACTACTGATTCCTCCTCTCCTAATTCAAGATCGGTACCTACATTTTTGGAACTTTGCGGAAACGCGTTGATTGAGCTTCAGCCTGGAAATTACCCGCTTATTTTCACCAGTACATGTCAATGGCGTTCTCTCCATGGGGAGTTCCATTTCCAATGCTGGAACGTGACTAGACTCCGATGATGAACTTGGTAGTTCTACTCCAGGCGACCATGGAAACTCTTCATGGACATTCTGCTTAAGGATCTTACGTTGTGAAACACAAAAATGTTCCTTGAAAAGTCTTATTTCATTTCTAAAAAAATAGATAGAGCATACTGTACAACAATGGTTTTTCTACTGGTTTCAGAACAACTAGGAACCCCGTCGCAGGACTTCATGATGCGCTTACAGCCCACAGTGCGGAACTACGTGGAGAACCGGCCCCGCTATTCCGGCTTCACCTTCGACAAACTGTTCCCGGACGTCCTCTTCCCCTCAGATTCTTCTGAGCATAACAGGCTCAAAGGTAAATATTCCCCCACTAGCCGTGCTGTAGTATCCTACTTACCGAATATTTTAGCCATGCCTACATCTATAATCAACTTATATCACTGTATATACACGTTTAAGAAATTTTACTCTTACCACTACATGTACAACATAGGCTGGTAAGTCTTGTAATTGCCATCAACAAGTACCTACTGGTTCGGCAACGATGGTGCCAATCTTTTTTGTATTCCTCCGGCCAACTCTAAACTCACTTTATGCGTCTATATTAAATCAATTTTGGTAGATGAAAACTCGGTCTATTCAATATTGGGACCAAACATTTGAGAGATAGATTATCTATAGATTGAAAAGACTCTTAAATGCCTGTTCCAGACATTTTAGACACCCAGAAATATAGTGTATCCAATAACTAATTTTGAAAATGTACATTTTAAGTAAATCTACCTACCTACTGAATGTCTATATTGTAGGCATAGTTTCTTTGGAAAACCTTTATAACTCAGTGTTGATCAGAGTATAGACTCAATTTGGGAGGATGAACTAACTCGTTCTCTGATTTCCTTCAAAACATTACTGGTTTTTCTAAGACCACATCAACTCTTTGCATATCCAGCCTCTCGTTTGAATTAGCCTGAGAAGCCAGAAAAAAAAATATTATTGTAGTTCAAAAAAAAGCCAATAATGTCCTTTCTAAAATAGTTAGGTACAACTATTCTAACGTCATGTTAATAAATTCTGACTTCATCTCTCAACGATAATGGACAACTTGAATGAGTTGTAGCCTTTAAAATTCATGGGTATTTAGATAGTGGGTTAAAAAGAAAATTGTCTTTTTGAGAGGGGTTTTAGGTGCTTGGTAATTTTTGATAACAAGTAAAAGTTGCACCGTTAAAATATTATGAAATTCGGATATTTCGTGCTAGATATTTCGAAATGGCATGTCTTTTCAGGCAGTTGCAGTAGTATCAGCATACCATGAGACATTAGATCATAGCTAATAGCACAGGAGTAACGAAAAATAGCATTTCCCTGCTACTACTTATTCAATTTGTATACACTCGTATGAAATCAATTCAGAATTGTAAGCCTTACTTTTGTTTATGTACTGCCATGGAAAAGAACAGGCTAAAAGCGTTTCGTATAAAAAGAAGGAAAACCCACTAAAAACAAGGCTACAGTCTGAGCTCGACCTCAATTCCTACTCCAACTGTCAGAAGGTCGATGCATGCGTCAGAGCAGGTAGCTGGATATGAAAGCCCAAGTCAAGCCCGGACTGTTGTTAACTCTTACGGATCATTTCGTCTAATCAACTCTTGTAATATTTTCTCCTACCTTCTACCTTTCATATTTTTTCTGCTTGGAGCGAACTGTGATAACCGTGTTAATGGTGATAACCTGAACTCAAAGATTCTTCTCCTCACGAAGTGCACGGTGATATTTACTTCGTCAAACCTATGGTGCATGGTGATCATGTTGAGTCGCCAAACCTTTGTCATTCTTTTACTGAGAGTGCATGGTTGTAATTCCATCAAACTTGAAGTACCGACCCATCTCAGTCTACAGTGATATTATTTTGAGGGGACGGTCCTTAGCAAGTTCCTTCATCCACATCTCCCTCATCTCTCAAGTCATTACTAAGTTTAATATAGAGTTCCTAAAGTGATAGGGAGATAGAGATGAGGTGCCTTATCTCCAATAAGATTGATTTATCCCACCCTATACATGAGACGCCATATCCTGAACCTACCTGTCTCATCTCTTCCTCCTTATTGCAAAGTAACCATGCACACCTATAACAGTGATATTCATTTCTTGTTGGTTTTAATGGCGGTTTTAATTCGTGTGTTGCGCCTGTGTTCCCAAATTGGAAGATAACTAGCGTCACTTCAAGATTACACACTTATTCGACCCTCTTGAGTTTATCAGGTTAGCATCCAGTGTGGCTCGCTCCAGATGATAAAATTTTCAAGCACTTTATCCCAAATGACTTATTGTTTGGGAACTCTCTAATATATGACGCATAGTAGCGAACACATACCAATTTAAATTCACAACAGTCCTAGATTGAACAACCAGTAAATTTTTATAAGAAATAGGAAAAGGACATAGTTGAGCCTCCTCTCGTAAGTCTGAATCTCTAATCAGAAACTTGAAGTAGATCATGCCCTCCATACTGGGAAGGTCGACTTAGCGCAGTCGTACATTACTACATGTGACTGCCCCTACTGTTCTTATGAAACTACCCTCATCAATTGTAAAGCTAATGCATGGTAGATCTACTAAATTCCACCATGAGAAGGTAGAATGATGATTCCACCATGAAAACTATTATGATACTAGGTACCCAAATAATATTGGTTCTCACTTTTAGCATTTTGCTGCAGTACTTGATCATATGTGTTATACCTTGATGGCTATTTGGATCTTACACATCCTACACTGAATCGAACTTGTCCAATCTTTTATTGACTAATTGTGTTTCATCAGCGTTTTTCCGTTCAATCCCTACTAACATTTCCTTGCCTACAGCCAGTCAAGCCAGGGATCTCCTGTCCAAGATGTTAGTAATAGATCCAGAGAGGCGGATATCAGTGGACAACGCTCTCCGCCACCCTTACATCATCGTGTGGTATGACGAAGGGGAGGTCAATGCTGTAAGTAGATCTGTAGTTACTGAGGACACCAACTTGGAGCTATGCCCCAACCCTCAATACACCAAATGAAATCACCAAATGCAGAAGTGTCATTCTCACAATCAATTAACTTATCTTCAATAATTGTTCCTCCAATCATCCTGTTGATTCGAATGTATTTCTGTTGTTGAGTAGCATACAGTCAAATCCTATCCATCTGCTAAACGTACCATTCCGTTTTGCAAACAAAGATGGATAAAATGTTTGCTGCAGTATTCACTCATACAAGTTTTAAATAATACTTTGTAGCACTTGCGATATTAAAATCAGTCCTACTTAGTTTTGAGTAATGTTCTGTTCCCTATGTTGATGACATTTTCATTCGTTCATAATTCATAAAATATTAGTAGTTGGATGTGTTCACTATGTAGATTGTTGAATGTACGAGTATGTAGAAAGTCCAGTCTTTATAAATCTAAATTTGTGTGTTTGCACTTGTACTGTAACATACTGTTGCCTGTATTGTGGAAACCTCCTCACCCATAGCTCCAATTTTGTGTCTCCAACTCTTCCTCCCATATTTTGTTCCTAGAGGGAACGTCTGCCACACGTTGTGAGGGAGGAGAACTACGCTGATCTTCGATTTCTGCCTCTTCGGATCTATATAAGTTATTACTAACATCTTGAACTAATATTGTAGAGCATTACGGCACTTATACAACAAAATTTAACCCTTCAATCTTATTTCTTCTAGTATGCACGTTGATATTCTTAACACGTTAATCTAGTCATATCATGAGCATTCTAGGTAACAAAATTTCCATTGATTTATACTGCAACCACACTATAGGTTTGCTGTTTTACAATGATTTTTATTGGTGGGCAATACAGAACCTAGTCCAAGAATTTTTTCACTATCAATGCCTATCTGAGGAATTTTTCATTTCTTCTTGGCAGTTGTATAGTTTTCATTGATTTGTTGAAGCTGCTTTTAGGATTAGTTCATCAGAATTATCAGACTTGCAGCAACCCAAATGAAAAATTGAAGCGTTTAAAAATTGAGCCATTCAGTTTTCCCGCACATTCCTAATGTCATTGAAATATGAAATGGAAGCCAAAATAGTCATCCATCATCTTACACGCTCCACAAAACAATTCTACGGTCGAAGCTGAGGCTATAATTTCTGCCCCTGCCTTTTGATTATTGCTTGCAATAGCATATCTAAACAACTCAATAAACAAGAAATAACAGTTGCCACTCCACAAACCATAAATTGTTAATATATAATATATACTTTCAACATTTCTTCAAAAGCATGAATTTTCCCATTCAAACAAAAACTAACATCATTTACCAGTTTCTAAGAGTTTTTTGAACCATAAGAAGAAAGATGGGTAGGTTGCAGATTCCCTTCTATCAAGGGGAGAAATGTCCTCCTCCATTTACTATCCAGTGGGCTCAGCTAATGTAAAAATAACTAGGTAGTTTTTTTTAACTTTGGTTCCTCAAAATATTACACACTCATGTGGTCTGGAATGCGGTTCTTGTCAACAGCTAGTCAAGCCAGGGATCTCCTGTCCAAGATGTTAGTAATAGATCCCGAGAGGCGGATATCAGTGGACGACGCTCTCCTCCACCCGTACATCAACGTGTGGTATGACGAAGGCGAGGTCCACGCTGTAAGTACCGACGCCTTGCCCTCAAATAGTTTAATTCTGTGTGTATATTTTAAGATTTAATATTTTGTTTTCTCAATTCAGCATTATTACGAGTAAATAAAGGTTTGGGTTGTAAGGTGATTGAATATTGCCCACTTTCCTGAACCGAGAATATCTAAACTTATTTCTAAACTTATTGATAGATAGTGGTTTTAATTTGCCATGAAAGATTCTCTGTAGGCCTGCCAGACAAGAAACGTTCGTGACCTCTCAGTTGAGTCCCTCACTCATCCTCTATTTGAAATATTTCCTCACAGTGTGTTCCTCGTTTCTGTTTGTTACGCCCCAAAAATATTTGATACCTCTAACAGAGTTCGAACTCGTGTCGTTACTACTAAGAGGAAAGTTTCCTTTAGTTGCAACACTCCAATGGGTTGAGCTATGAGGCCGAATAATCAACCCTCTTCGACTGTCAGTTATTTTCCTTGAACGTAACATTTCGCTGAAAGAAGTTCAGCAGTCTAGCAAAGTCATTGTCACGTTGCGTTTTGAGTCAAGTAGTGAGGAAGTGAAAGATGAAAAAAAGACGTCAGGGAATGTGATGCTTACAGTCTTTAGGCTCAAGTGGGATTTAATTATGTTTCGGATCCTACTGACTGCGCCACTGTTACGGCCCAAAAATATTTCATACCTCGACAGGTGTTACTCCTGGCCTTACTAGGGGAAATTTCCATTTAGTTGCAACACTTCAACAGGTTGAACTATGAGCCTAATTTAATCAAACTTCTTCGACTGTCGGTAATTTTCCTTGAACATAACTGTTCAAATATCGTGTCAAATTACATTCACACCCCTAAACTACGATGAGCCAACTGGCTGTAGAGAATATGCGCTAATTATGTGAAAGTGCAGTTGGAAAAGCACAACAGCTGTTGGATATCGACGTGTAAAAGTTCCAGGAAAATCGCAACATATTTTCGGGCATTATTGAATTCACCCCCAATTGACGATTGCCAACAAAAATGCTGATGTATTGTTCAATTACTTCCCCAAAGCGCAGTTGGTTATAATGGTAGTTAACGTTGATGAATGATGAAGGCGAAACAAGTATGAGTACAAAAAGACCAGAATTATGTAGATCTTCAAGCTCGCATTTCAGAAACAACAAAAAATGTCCTAAATCAAACCTTTTAGTAAAATATTGATTATTTTTAAGCTCCATGAAAATAACCAGTCGGAGGTTTGATTACACCGGCCTCATAGCACCGTCCGTTGGAGTATTGCAACTAATGGGAAATATGCCCCTAGTATTAACGACGTGAGTTCGAACTCCCTCCAAGATATCAAATATTTTTGAGCCGTAACAATTAGTTAGACAAATAGATCAGAATGAAAGGAATCCAAAGTATTTTTTAATTTCAAGTGTTCAATTGGGTATTTATAAGTGATGTGTTTAGTTTGGTGGCCTTGAAGTTCGCTATGGTCACATCTCAAAACTAACTAAATTTCTAAATGAACTCTTTTAGCAAAATATAGATTATTTGGGCAAATGCATAAATCAGAACTGTGAATGGAATTGGGGTAAAAAAAAACAGAATGAACTTCTTTCTCCTCACAATCACACTTATTGCATTGGGCTCTCTACATGGGTTGCACATATTGAACTGTAGTTGACCTGAATTACCTATGATTAGCACTACTTGGCTTTACCAATCGAATCAGCTGACATACTCCGCATTCCCTTTGTTCTTTCACCACGTTTGGTATGTGATTGTGAGGGAATGCGTAAACAGTGATTAATGTCTTTGACTAAGAGAGCAGACACGGGACTGTGGAACCGATTGTCATCAACAGAACAGGTTAGGGCGTTCTTTTTGTAGGGAACAGATCCAAGTGGTGGCTTGGTGGGGGACTCACCTGATTAGTCACGAACATCTCGTCTGCCACGCTCCTCTGAATCTTTCATCTCTTTAGGTACTTACACTTTGCTTCAGCTTAAATCTAGGTACCTACCTACGTTCTAAAAATGTTATAATGCATGATGGGAAAATGAACTCCCATCCATCAGACCTTTCACATAGACATAGACCCGCTTTAGACTCATTACTGACCATGATTTCTTACAGGCACACTTGAAAAGAATGGAAGTTATTAAGCCAATGTATTGTCCTTTTTGTGACTTACATCCCACCTTGGACGAAGTGCACTTATATCATTGCCCGAAACTTTTACCTTATTTGACGTGTCTGGCACACCCTGACGCCGACCCTTTGATGAAGAAGAGTGTAATTCACTTTGCTATGCAGATGGAGATTGCTCTATTGTCTCCACACTGTGTAAGATCTAAAAAAGGAAAAAAAAAAAACATTATCATGCATTGAAAAACAGACATAGCCATTTCCATACAATATTATGGGTTTCCTGCTTGTTCAGTAAATAGCATATTTAAGAGTTTGAGCTGAAATTCGTCGTCTTCTTTAATATCTAAAGATGGGTGCACGAGAGCGCACAGCTTCTGTGCTGAGCCTGTGACGCGCACGAATTTGGGGGTCGTTTTGCTCATGTTACCTTTAACACGCGAAGTGAGGGACAATCCATTGGGAAATGCACGTTGCTCCTCTCTATTTTCCCAACAAATTGAATGTTGCCTGCCATATTTTAAGGATGTTCCTCAATAGTGAGATAGTTATTATTATTTTGTTCTGGATTGGATGACGAGAACAGTACGGTAAAACCGTCATCTATGTAACGTAAAATTTGGATAATTTTGCATTTCAATGATTGCATGGGGAGTGGTATTGGTAGATATCGCCCACAACACCTGCGTTGTATGGTCAGGAACTTCTTTTAAGCGCTGTAGAGACCTACAATCATTCTTTTTTTAATGAACTTGTACCATCTTTGCATATATTTTCCAGAATCCGAAATTCACAATGGAATGGGATAAATACTGGGTATATTACTTTAAAAAACGCATGTTTTTCGACCCTGTCATGTGAATGTGATCATGATATTCGTGGCTGGTGTGTAGAAGCGCCAATCCGTTTCAATAGTGTTACGATCAGGGATTACAGCCAGAGAGGTTCGATCCTCTCCTGAGGCGAACTAAATCACTCGCGACGAAGTTGTGGAAACCCATTACAAAACGGAATTTAGTGAAAAACGTTGTCTATTTCCACGAAAAAATAAAGAGTTACAATGTTAAATCGATTTCGACGGTTAGGCCATCATCAGTAACAAACAATAACTTTATTGTTTGTTACTGATGATGGCCTAACCGTCGAAATCGATTTAACATTGTAACTCTTTATTTTTTCGTGGAAATAGACAACGTTTTTCACTAAATTCCGTTTTCTCTCCTGAGGTCTCAAGAGTGCAGGTAGTTAAAGCGCATAGAGCTTCACTATGAAAGTAGGTAAATTGCATGAGTTCAAACTCTGTTGAAACATAAAATATTTTTGGGCCATTACATTTGGCACATGACATTTGAACCCAGAATTTACTACATAATCCCTTTTGAGCCAGACTGTGAACATCATATTCCCTGATGTGGCATCTTTCACTTCCTCACTCACTTAACTCATAACATACTGTTACAATGACCTTGCTTGACTGCGACTTTTTCTACTGATAATCTGCTGAGCCAGCAACCTGCTGTTTCACTTGCCCGTTCCTCCATCATCAGCCGGGATGGCTGATATTAGACTCTGAGGAAATGTTATGTTCAGGGAAAACTTTTGCAGTCGGAGTTTGATTAAATCAGTCTTGGTTGCGCATTTGCTTCAAGTCCTTTTCTTTAAAGGGCTTCACTCTCAAAGAAGGTAAAAAGCATGAGTTCGAACTCTGTCGAGGCATTAAATATTTTTGGGCCACAACGATAGATCAGGATGATATAATTTAGTTTTGAGGCCTGGGTTCTTGGAAGTTTTCATCTCAAGAATAAAACATATCCTAAATCAATTCTTCATACAAAACAGAAAAAACGAAGAAACAAAAAATCGTGCTAGCGTTTTTGCACTGACAGTTCCAAGCTTTAAGATGGGGTTGCGCTTTTCCATGGGTTTTCACACGGATTGGCGCTTTCACAGTCCACCGTAAAATCTCAACTGGTTTTCATGGTTGTCTTTGGTTCAACTGGGACATTTGGTGATTAGGACGGGTTGATGCTGAAGAAGAAGAGATTCGCACTATCATAAGGGACGTACATTGTAATGCATGCATAGCTCGTAAATATGTTTGTTGTTGAGTTTTGACACACGTTTGTAATTTTTTCAGCCTGCTCCAGGCCCCTATGACCATTCAGTCGACGAGAGTGAGCACTCCGTGGAGCAGTGGAAAGGCCTCATCTACAACGAGGTGATGGAATATGAGCACTCGCACAACGGCCAGGCCCCGACGCCTTCCCTCTCGACCGCGTCTGCCTCAGGAGAGGAAGAGTCAGAAGCCGGACGCCGGTAGGCGGCCCTATGTCCCAGCATCTGACTCCTGTCCACCCCTGTTTGTGTCCATTGCGCTTCTCCATTCCCTCCCATTCATTCCTATTCCCTCGTAGCCCAGTTTTATTTTCAAATTTATCACGAAAAATGATCTTATATTTCAAAATCTCGTTGAATCAGAAGATGGTCGTGTTTGAACCAGAATGATTCTACACCAGAGGTGTCGATATAACAATTAGAAGGCCGTAAACTAAGAGCAAGGCTGCTGTGCACATGGCATACGTTCCTGCAGCTATGTTGAATAAGTGAATCAGAAAGAGACTTTAGTCAAATGCTAATTGAACCTCTAGCCAAATCATTCGACGGGGTTTGGTAAACCACTTCAAAAAGACTCAAAATCACCCAAAAAGTTCATAGAGAGTGGTTTTCCAAGGGTTGGTTTTCATTGCATTTTATTCACGTTTAATTTCCATCATTTATATTAACTACCTAATGGCTTTGTTCAATGATAACAGAGGTGAGGCTGTGAGATTATGAATTACGCTGTTGGGTTGACAAGTATATCTGTGTTATCGATTCCGATATAATGAATAGCATAATCCAAAATACGTAGTTAATATGAGAAACCAGGAAAGCAAGCGGTATTTTTTGCATAATGAGTAGGTACCTACTCTTGAATATGAGTGATAATTCACAATTTTGTCCATAGTTTTGAATAGTGTAACATTGTAATTATAATATTGTCGTTTATATAAATAAACTTTGGCTAATTTTAGCTGCTTATTACTTCTTCAGTTTCAAGTAGTGTTCTTGTAGGTTGAACTCATTCCTTTATCTTCAGTCTTGCCTCTGTTTTTGAAGTTACTGAATTTAAATTTCTTGCCCGTGTACGGCACCAATTTCTATTATGAATACAGTACAGCGGTACTAAGTATTTATAGTAGTAGTACTCGTACTATCAAACATACATACGACGCCAGTTTACACCTCGTAGTACGCCTGTGCCTCATTGTCCAGTACAACGAAACCTTCTTCTTGAGGATTTCCATTCTTCTAATTTATTTTTTGGTGATTAGTACATTAATGACCTAAAATCAAATTGGGTTTCCTTCGCCACGCATCTCTTCATAGCCTCTCCCAGAAAAAGGGTTATTTTAAGCCTCTGTAAATATTTTAAAAATGTTAAATGATAGTAATTAGGTGCAATATTTGAGCAAATTTGATAAGTATGTGACATTCATTTGACTCATTTTCCAACTAGTGAACCCAGGTGTTGATCTTTGAGGAATCAGTTCTAAAACTTCCTGTAATTTGATATTTATGTTGTTTCGGTTGGTTAGTTGCATTATCTTCATTCCACTATTTATTGATCTACATGATTTTGTTGAAGCGTTTATTAGTCACACATTCTCTAACTATGCCCCTATCGAAAGTTGTGACTATCTATGTGATTGTTGAAATTAAATTTCTTTTTTCTCTACAATACATACTTTTATTTATTGAGGTTAAGGTTTATAAAATGGGATCAGTTTGCCTTAATTTATGCCGTAGATGTAGCCATATGGCCAGGGATATCTAGCACATAATTCCGAGGGACACATGAAAGGTATGTTTGCAGAATTGAAAATCGTTTCCACTATAGACAATTCAGCATCACTTTTGCACGCTCCTCTGGAAATGAACGCATTGATGTCAACTTCGATTGGCTTCTCCAATTTCATATTTATATCGATATCAAGAGAACAGGTTTTACAATTGTAATGCCAATTCGTTTTTATTCAATAAAGTCCTTGACGTTCAGGCCACAGTCAACATCTCAATTAATTGACGAGTCGAGCAATTAACGTCAAGCCCTGACAACTTAGTTTCAGGATTAGCAATACTGCTAAAGATTGCTTTATCCGTGAATTAATTGTTGCCTCAAAACCTAGAGATCTTGACATGGACTTCATTGAAGAAAAGCGAAGTGACCTGATATCAATGCTGCATTACAAGCACAGAAGCCGTTATTTTGATTTCTATATCAAAACTGAATTAGAGAAGCCTGTCAAAATGGACATAAATGTGTTGCGAAATTGGCACCACATTTTCTACAGTGGATAAGATTTTCAATTCAGCGAACAAAGCTGTCACGAATCCCTCAGAGTTAATAGTTGAACAACCCAATTTAGTTAATAGATCAGAAAGTGGGAATAACCCTGGCTACTGCTCATATTGTGGCAATTAATCCGTCAAACGTATCTCATTTTGTATCCCTTAACCTCAATATATATAAGGTATATGTTATAGGGAAATATGAAATTTAATCCCGTCAATCTCTTAGAATATCACATGGTAGCAGAGTGTTGGTTATGGGCCCGGCACGCTTCCATGCTTGATAAGGTCCAACTAGCTAGCTGGGAAATGACAAATGACTGTCTCTTTTTGAGTTCTCGATTATAAATTTATCCGTTTATTCAAATGATATAATATATTTTCAAAGAGATTTTGGGTATATTTATCTCTTAAAATGTATTAAGAAAATAATTTCTGAAAGAAAACAAATATAAACCGTCTCGTGATTTGCTTGGTACAAATCATTTGCGATGGTAGCGCTCATTCTAACCTTTTCAACGTACGAGTAGGATTAAAATTATTATTGTAATGATGGAAAACAAATTGTTTAATTAATCAAAATGGAGATAATGGTATAAGGCAAAGATCCCCCCCCCACATTACCCTGAGTGATTTGGAGGGTTTTCCGTACCTGTGCTTGTAGCCTCGATGAATTTTACTGTGAATCCCAGAGCGACGCCTTGTATGATAAGCCTGCTGATAGTTTGATAATACCTCAATCGCGCATAGCTGTATTGCCCCAATGTTTTGTGTTTTCCTCTTTTTAAAAATTAAGAGCAAATAGAGAAAAGAGTTTACCCGTAATATATAATATTGTGTACCTACCTACCCGATGCTTTTTTTTCTTTTTACTTTTTTATTGAACTCAGCAAGAATCTCTATGTTTACATCAGATACTAACTTTTTGGGGGTAGTTCTAGTACATTTTTAATGGCTTTGTTTCATCCTCGACGCAATTGGCTTGTCAGCAAATCCCTCGCGAAATAATTCCAAACTGTGCGGTGCCCTCTTATTTATGACCCCACCATAAAATTGAGTCAGGACGCTCAATATGATCAAATCATTTAATTTTCGAGGAAGTTATTTCAATCTACGGTTCAGCCAAAGCCTTTCATCATTTTGGGAGCCACAACTATTGGCTCTCAATTCTTCAAGAAGAAGCGGGACAATATTTTATTTTTATTTTTATGCATGACGTCGAAAACGGATTTTTGAAATATACTGAGAAGTCTCCATTTTTTAGTACCTACCGCATCATCGTCGTTTAACTGTACCCTATAATTTCGACTGATTGCCCCATTGTCGTAATTTATGTTGTATTTACCGTTTAATTGGCGAACCATCAAATGGTACAAAAACGTGGGTAAGGGAAGTTTATAGTCATCATAAGACTTGTAGAATCGACTTACCTTCATTCTTGTATATGTGAGTGTTCATAAAATAGATTTTCTTCTGCTCCCAACTATTTGGTGCAACTTGTTCAATTGAACCAATCGTTTTAGGAAATTGTTTTCAATTATATTAATTATTGTTTGAACGGTATGTGTTGTAGTCGCACTTACGATTGTAGAGTAATTTCAGCTCCCATTCAATTCGTTTATTCACGTTTTATTAAATAATCATCTGGCTCTACTATGATCACACTATTTCAGTTTACATAGCACCGCGAGTGAGATTTTCCATAACAGTTCTACCGATGAATCCGACGTCATTATGTTTAAATGTTTCCATTATCATGTACCTATATTCACAAATAGGGGATCATAGTAGGTCGTTGTATATTTTAACTGCTGTAAAAAAATAACCATTAATTTATCGGTTTTAAAGACGTAATTTGTTTGGTGGTGATATCCTTATCGTAGATCTCCAATATTTGGGATAATTTCCCGTGTACCCGGGGCTTGGTGTGTGCAAATTCCAAATTTTCGTTCCTCCATTCCCTTCATTTCTCATTTTCTTTAAACATACACAGGAGTCCGATCCAAGAGGGAAGAAAAACTTTTAGTTTATCAATTTAACTACTTGAAAAGCTATTCCTGCTTACTAGGAAGTCGCGTGCAATGGTCCTTTTGCTGCTGTTCGATTCCTAATATTCTGGTAGTTATTCTTCGATCCCCTCATTCTTATATTTAATCGAAATCTGTATACCTACATGTTGTGATTCTTACATGCGTTTATAGGAATAATTAATTTGTAAACAGTTAGGTCCCTCCTCCTATTTCCTCTCCTATACGAAAATGTTAATTTGTTTCCGACTTGGTTAATTCTTGTTGATATTGGGTTATCTCATAGCTTCTTTATTAGGCGATTTAATGATAATTTATTGTTGTGAAGAATCACTCTCATTTTTTCCTATTAGGTACGTAATTTTCAAGATATAGACTCGTGTTAACTCTCATTTTGCAGTTCTTGTCATGATTTAGCACCAATCCTTCTCATTTCATTGAAAATGTAATTATCTCACTTTGTCGAAAAGGGCATCGTAAAATAACTAGCCCCACTGATAAATATGTACTAACTGCAGTTTAGCTCATTCAGAAATCAGGTGGATTGGAGGCATTATCTATGAATAAGTTGTTTTGTAAGAAAAATCTATTTCTTATTGAATTGAACATTATAATTTGAAATGTTTCTAGCTACGTAATGGTTGCTTAAACTTAAGTAATCAATTTTTGTAAAAAAAAAATTCAATATTTACAATAAGGGTCACGTATTTTCTACATAACTAATTACTAAATAATTTAATTTTAAAAAAGAAGGAAAAGGGTGTTTTAACAAGCTTCCTTTTTTCAATGATGATAAGAAAACTCGAAGGAAAATATTCCCTCCACTGTGTGGATAAATGACTTGAAAAAGTGTAATTTTTGACGTCGAAAGAAATCCTGAAGATAAAGCTATTTTGATTTCTCTCTTTGTATGATAATAAGGGGAGGTTCTTTTTGTATGATAGAGGAGTTTTGTCTAATTTTAGGTCAAAGTGAATACCTCTTGTAAATAGTTTAGGCGTAAGATTTAAAAAAAAACCAAAAAAAAATTCAAAAATTAATAAAAATAAATAAAGAAGAAAAATCAGTGAGCGTGTCTTGTAAACGCTAATCTCCCACAACAAAAGATATTCACATTAAGCTTCTAAAAAAATCAGTTTTAGTATGAAAAGTGATACTATCTTACTAGATATGATACCTACTATGGAGTATAATAGAAAAAGTATAAACGAGAAAAAACAAATCGCTAGTGTAATCTGTTAATGCACTTGGTGAAACGTATTTATAGATTAACCACTTGTGATTTCCTAACATGCATCAGTGTGTCCATTCAAATCACCTTTCTCCGATTCGTCGTCGATAATTTTACAAAAAATATTCTAACCGTGGTTCGGGCTAGGAACTTTTACCCCATGCCAACAAGAATATTGGGATGAAGTAGTAATAATCGAAAAATTGGAATTTAAAAACTACTTTTTAAGAAAGGCATTGCAATCCTTATTAAAAACCCTACCATCAGCAAGAAATAAATACAAAATAATAAAGTAGCTGTTCATTTTGTGACTGTACAAAGTAGTTAACGATTATTGATATGATCAGATAATAATAAATTATAATTAGAAAAATATCATTTTGTAGACTCTAGGAGGGTTAAAGTATTGAAAGAAAAACGCAAAAAAAGGTGGTTCAATTGTGAGATATATAACAAATTTTGGCGGGATATTTTGTACCATAATGTTTGCCAGCCTGTTACCGATGTTTTCATTTTATTGTGGGAAAGGCGTTTCAAGCCATTTCCAAGTGCGGTTCTGGGGCATCATTAGGTTTGAAAACGAAGTTGTCATTTAAAATAAACCCATGATATGCAATCATTTTTTTCATTAAGTGTTGTTATTTAATAGTTCAACCTCTTTCCTTGGGATTCTGAGTTCTTCCTTTATATGAACTTATGAAAGTATGGAATATATATTCAGATCTACAGTAAGAGTAGGTGTACTTGTTTGAAAAAAAAAAATATATATATATATATATATATATATATATATATATATATATATATGTGTGTGTGTGTGTGTGTGTGTGTGTGTGTGTGTGTGCCTATGGAATAGATAATATTAAGGGCATTCGTGGTCTTTACAACTATGTTAAACATGTTAGATCGAAAACGTCTTAATCTGCAGGAGTCATGAGGATTCCATGTTAACTCTGTTAAGCTGAACTTCTTTAAATAGCATCAGAAGATTTTCGTGATTACTGGTGTGTAAAAGAAGATAATTTAATTCCCTGCTAGGCACGTAAAAAGGGTACAACAACAACACGAAGGGCATCTTACTTGTGGGGTTGTCAATTATATATTTTCAGAGTTGAAGTTCAGAGTATTAAGGGATCTGGATCATATTATGGAGATATTGGTTTCATTGATGAAATACTTTTGTCTGTTGGTTTCCACACACCTATAGGTCAAAAATCTGCTCCATCAACTGGTAGGGTTCCCTAATGCTTGCAGTATTACCTCTCTGGATGGCGAGGGAAATTCGCTTCTTCAGGTATGAAGTGGGCTATGCTACCACCTTCCTTCCTCCTTGCCTAGTGGCCTGCATAGAGGTGCCATTGATATTTTGATGACTAGCTCTCCTGCCGCGAATTGTCGCTTGTGGAGACGGACGATTCCGAGTTTATCAACTTTGTAGCGCCCCTACCTCGAGGTTAGTCCTTGACGCCTGACCTCCGTGTAGCCGGATTACAGAGGCTCACCACAACCTCGTCTTGGGGAGGGAATACTTTGCTAGGGGTCTACCTGAGAATGTTGCACGAGAAGTCCTCCGGTCCTAGTGCACGTCTCTAGCAGACAAAGTGGCCAAAGCTGTGGACCTTGTAGAGGTAGAAAATATATTGTCACCTCCCTTTCAGACCAGTCAGCCTAAAGTGGTACATACACTAGCGATTTCAGCACCACCCAAAAAACCCAAGACCATAGGAAAACAAAAGGAAGAGTGTGCACAACCACTTACCACTCAATGTCCAATGAGAGGGTAGAAGGGATACAACCTTCTTCCTTCCTCCATGCCTAGTGGCCTGTACGGAGGTGGCTGCATGGAGGTTACAGGTAGTATGACGCCCTTGCATCTCCACTTTTCTCTATCAGCATCCTGCCGAGTTGGCTAGTGAAGTCCTTAGCTTCTTTGCACCATGAGCCCAGCGTCTCAAAGGCCAACCCCACAAACAGAAACCCTGCTGCCTGAAGCTGTGAATACTTTTCATGATTCCTGCAAGCAATTTCAGCTGCAGTACCAGCTTCCACAGATGTACTATTAAAATTAGTTGGGGCTAATGTATCGACAGGCGTAAAGTCCCACAATAATCTTTGCCCTCTGTACCAGGGAGCAAGGCTCGCTCCATCTGGGCGTTTTCGGTCATTCCTGCTTAGCCCACATGGTTCCAATGCAGAAAGTACACCAGTTGTTGCTGGAGCGTGTTGTATGATTTTATTCAGGTCATTGTGCATGGCCCATCGTCCTGTAATCTTTGTGCAACTTAACCCATGGACTCCATATTCAACGACAACCCGTCCACAGCTACAGGTATGTTTTTGGTAAAATCACATCCCAAGCAAAGAGCTGTGCATGTATGCAAAATATGATCGTCCAATAGTGTTCCTATATTTTTAGAAGGAATAGCATGTAACCAGGCTGCTGACTCTGTCTTTTGGAGAGCTTGGATGCGGGCAGTGTCCGTCTGTGATGTGAAGATCATGTTCCCCCTTATTAATGTTGCAAGATTGATGCTATCCCAATTTCTCTGGGAAATTCGTACAAGAGGCATCATGTCACAATTGAGAGACCATAAAATATTAAATAAAAAGTCATGCAGCATGATCTTATGGGTGAATTTTCGTAAATCATCATATTACATTTATTTTACATTGTTATGATATTTGAGCACTTCGAGGGCAATGAAATTGTTAAATATAAGTAGACTACATATGAGTTGTCTTTTTTCTTTCTTTTTCTTCTTTAAATTGTATTGTGATTTTCGTTTTGTAAGCATTAAAGGTACAATAAAATGACGAGAAAACAAAAAACAAAATTGAATTTGATATTTTTTGTCAGGGAAATCTGAAGTTCGGTCAGGGAAAAGTCAGGGAAATTAAAAATCTCCATTTGGAGGCCACCCTGACATGTTATCGGCAGGTTAAGAATGACAAGATACAGAGCCACCCTCATCAATTGAGTAAACTCTCGAACTAACTTCTATCTGAATCATACCCTGCAATTTGAAATGGAGCCTCATTGGGACTGCTGGGTTAATATGACAAGGTACTACATAGCCACCATGATCAGCTGATGAAAGTTCAAACTACATTTTCGGTGTCCTCATTCTAGCGCGTATGTTCTTTGCTAGTCAATCTATGAAGCTGAAATTTGGAATGGGAGCCTCTTGGAACCCCTAGAAATGAATTATAAAGTCTGAACTCCAGAACGTCATGGGCGAGTAACGAAATTTTCCTTATTCTTTATTTTAACTAATAGATGAAAATTTAAACGCCATGTTCTATTGCGGTGTCCTCATTTTAGTTTCTTTGCTTAGTGTTCTTTGCTAGTCAATCTATGAAGCTGAAATTTGAAATGGGAGCCTCTGGGAACGCCTAGAAATGATTATAAAGTCTAAAGCCCCTTAGATCAGCTGAGTGGGCTCCGGACTTAATTTCTTTGCTATTCAACCTATGAAGCTAAAATTTGAAATGGAGCGTGTACCACGTTCATCCAATGGTTAGCCAAGGCTCAAGGAAAAGGAGTCTCTCCAGCTGTGTCAAGGGGCAGAGCCTCTTGCGAGGCTCACAGCCCCGAGTTAGGTTACTGTTATGCAAAACGATGGGCATACTTACAAAAATTTGTGATTTTTCTTGTGCAGAACGTCAACGGACGAAGAACGAAATTTTCCTTATTTTAACTGAGAGTTGAAGATTTGAACGCCATGTTCTATTTGGGTGTCCTAATTCTAGCGCCTGTTGCATTTGAAACAAAGGGCTTTCTTGCTAGTTGAAAATAATAAACAAAAGACATTAGTCGCAAATATTTCGAAACATGATGTGTACATAACTGGGTTAGATGTCCTGATTTATGGATGATTCTGGATGTTCTTGTCTAATCAATCTATGAAGCTGAAATTTGAAATAGGAGCCTCTTGGAGCACCTAGAAATGAATTATAAAGTATGGAGCCCCCTAGATCAGCTGAGTGAGCTCCAGAGTTAATTTCTTTGCTACTCAACCATTGAAGTTAAAATTCTAGATGGAGGCCTCTTGGAACACCTAGAAATTAATTATTAAGTCTATAGCACCCTAGATCTGCTGAGTGAGTTAATTTCTTTGCTATTCAACCTATGAAGCTAAAATTTGAAATAGAGCGTGTTCCACGTTCCTCCAATGTTTAGCCTAGGCTCAAGGTGAAATGAAAAGGGGTCGCAGGGTCAAGGGGCAGAGGCTCGCAGTCCCGAGTTTACTGTTATGCAAAATGATGGGCATACAAAAATTTGTGATGAATTTTGGGTGCAGAACGTCATGGACGAGGAACGAAATTTTCCTTATTCCTATTTCCTTATTTTAACTAAGAGATGAAAATTTAAACGCCATGTTCTATTAGGGTGTCCTCATTCTAACGCCCGTTGTATTTGAAACAAAGGGCTTTCTTGCAAGTTGAAAATAATTAACAAAATACATTAGTCGCAAATATTTCTAAACATGATTGTGTATTGCATAACTGGGTTAGATGTCCTGATTTGTGGATGATTCTGGATGTTCTGAACGGATTGGAATCGGTGAGGCACCCAAAATAACGTAATAATTTTCCCGTTTTGTTTTTTCTTCTTTTTGATAAGTGAGAACTTTTCAGGCGCTTGATCGGGTCAGCTGAGCACATATCAGTCACTGGCTGGTTACAAAGTTATTCGGTCACAGTTAATTTCTTCCTCCGTTCTGATCCAACGTAGGTAAACGTGAAACTTGGTTGCCATAATATATATTTTTTGTTTATTATTATTGTATTTCTTCAAGACTCGTGCATCTTCATACAAACTCAGAAAAATTTATCTGGAACGGAGATTTTTTTAAAAATGAATGTTAATAAAATTCGAGTTCATCTTGGAAAATAGAGATCTTGCGGAATTACAAAAACGACTAATCAAAAGTATGTAGTGTTCAAAGTTTCTCGTATTTATACAGGGTGGTCCACGATATATATACCCCCCCCCCCCCCCCCCCTCCACCTTATTTTCTATAATTGTCGGAGTAAAAAATTCGAACAGTTGATATTCTTCGCCATTTTTTGTAGATTTCTAAAATGACAAAATTGCGCAAATGTGAGCAATTAACATCAACATCGTTTTTTAATCGGGAACCCCCATTTTTATTGCAGATTTGAAGTCTGCGTGAAATTTCATGAAGAAATGTTCCATCACTCGATTTTAAAAGCGCGCATTTTCGCTCTACAAGTGCAATAATTGTGACATACTGAGTTGAAGATATTCAATTGTCACATTTAGTACATCATTTCGGAGTATTTTTTTCATGCAGAACCGCGCTGATGTTCATTTATTGATATTTGCAACTCCAACTTGCGAAGACACCTGTAAATCAACCAGAATCGAACTTTTCTTCTTCATTTCCACAGCAAAAAAGCGTACTCATTTTTTTTTTTTTTTTTTTTTTTTTTTTTTTTTTTTTTTTTTTTTCTCAGTTGGTGTTGAAAATATCGATGAATGAACATCATTAAGTGGTTCAGCATGCAGGTCAAAACGGAAGTTAGTGAAAAAACGTTGTCTATTTCCACGAAAAATAAAGAGTTACAATGTTAAATCGATTTCGACGGTTTGGCCATCATCAGTAACAAACAATAACTGAACACACATTAGAAAGGACACAGCTTATATAGTCACAGGTGAAGGGAGATGGGATCCCATTGGTCGAGAGAAAGGAAAGGGGGCTGGAAGTACAACAATTAAGTGCAAGCAAAGTGAAGGGGAATTATAGCTAATCAGATGAAGTGAAAGGAGAGGAAGAATTACTGGGTTCAACAGTTTGAAGAGATGATTCCAAGCTTTATAGAAAGGGACTTATCAGAGGTGAAATATATATTGAGGGATATTCTCATTTAAACATTTACCAGATCTGTCACTTTTGATAATTTCGAATTTTTCAAGTACATTCAACATACCTCCCTTTGGACAAAAATGAAGAAATTCTACAAACTGTCTGTCAAATCAAAATTGTAAGTATGATTGGACTCCTTAAGATATTTTGCAAATGTAGACCTACCCTTATTTTCCCTGAAATCTCTTGATGCTCTTCCTGAATTTCCCGCCAATCAGGAATTAATCAATCAGGTCCTCAGTTTATTCAGTGTTGTCTAAGATACATCATTTCACCCCCTACCTCCCTTCTCTAAGAAAACACCACCTTTGGGTCAGATTTGAAAAATTTCAAGTAGCCTGTGATCTGAGTTAGTGTAATTCAAACATACTTTAGCAATCAGGTCCCCAGTTCATTCAGTGATGTCCATGATACCTCATTTCCCCCCTTCCCCTCCCTCAAAACACCCCCTATGGGTTAGATTGGAAAACTTGAAGTAGTCTGCGATTCAAGTAAGAGTATTTCAAACATTTCTTACCAATCAGCTCCAGTTTATTTAGTGATGTTCAAGATAACCCCATTTCACCCCCTCCTCTCCAAAAACACCCCCTATGGGTCAGATTTGGAAAATTGTTGCTTGTGGTTCAAGTTAGAGTAATCCGAACATATTCCCCCACTCAGAGGGGTTTGTTTGTTCAGTGATGACAAAGATACCCCATCCCCCCCCCCTTCACCCCTAAAACACCCCCTATGGGGCAGAGATGAAAATTTTCAAGTAGCCTGTGATTTAAGATAGAATAATCCAAACATATTCGCCCAATCAGATCCCCAGTTCGTTCACTGGTGTCCAAGATACTCCATTTCACCCCCTCCCCACCCCTAAAACACCCCCACTGGCTCCGATTTAAAAAACTTCAAATAGCCTATAATTTAAGTGAGACTGATGCAAACATTTCCCCCCACTCATATCAGTGGTCCAATCACCCTTGTAACCGTGAAAAGTGGACAAACATACGGACAGACAGACAGAGAACAATTGAAAAAATGGTACCAATAGTCTACAAATAGCATAAAACGGAAAAGAAACGCAAAATTTCATGATTCTAATCAATTAACAGACAGACATACTTACGATTTTATTAATATAGATATTGATTACTTGCTTTTTTAAATTTTATAAAGATATATGGAGCTATGCATCACCTATACGTTATGAGGTGATTACGTAACAAAACTATGTTCCTTTTATGATTTTTCGGGAAGGGATTCTCACCTTATATCAAGCAATGAGGCTTCAAAATTGGGTTCCCTTGACTATCAATGTTGCAAAAATGCTCTCTGGTCATTCACTGTAAGATAATTAGTATGCATGTATCAAGAATAAAGAAAAATCATCTACTTGTAATACATATTACATCAATAATAAGGAGAAAGTGGGGTAGGTATCTACTTCATGGATGACGTAAATACTAGGTAGATATTAGATAGATTAGGTAGGCTCCTAGGGAAATCAACAAATATGGGGATCTGAGCTAAGGGCTATAATCCCAACGAGGAAAAATATTGGTTAGTAATGCATGCATTACAGGGACATCCCTATGAATGGACTTTATGTAGGTAATTTTGGTGAGAGTTAAAAAAAAAAGAGAAAACAACAAAACAAACCACAACAACAAAAAGAAAAAACAAAAACACCATTGCTTCTCGGAATTACACCCCTCCCCCCACCCCATTAACCCCCTCCACCGATAGTAAATTTCCCTCATAAAACTTCCAGCATGAAATTTGAAATGCCTGATATATTTGCCAAAACTAGACCGAATTCATTGTTGAATTTTAAAAAATGATCACGACAATCTGACGAGTAAAACATCATGATTTACCCTCTTCCATTATGAAATTTGAAACACCTGATATTATGATCCAAAACAAGATCGAATTCATAGTTGAACGAAAAAAAAATCACGAAAATCAGACGATATTATTTAAAACATCATGATTTATTACTATTACCCAATCCATTCATAAACAAAACAGTTCAAAAACTATATCGAATTCATAGTGAAACAAAATAAGAATCACGAAAATCGATCGAGATTCGTAGCTCGGGCAGTGCTTGAAAGAATCGATAATTATCCCCTCCACTCCCCACCTCGAGAGAAAATCTGGAATTCCCAAGGTTCGCTATACAGCTTGACCAAATAAGAATGACGAAAATCGGTTGGTTCAATAAAATGGGCTGGGTGGTGTCAATAAAAATTTAAAAAAAAACGAAGTTTTTTCTTGCTTTACCCCCTCCATTACCCCTCTTCCATCCCGAAATTCAAAATTTCCAGAGTTTGTGTTCACAACTAGACTAAAATTGGGATTGAACAAAGAAAGAATTTCGAAAATCGGTTGGCAATTTTGGCCTGGGCAGCGTCTACAAAATTTGTCACACTCAAAGACCTTTGGATTTTTTCACTGATTCGGTGGTCTGAAACGGATTTGTATGCGATTATTATTTTTATTTATTCCCCATCCTTGGGCTGTCCCTTACCCCTTGGATCAATTCCAATATCTATTCAATTCAACGGCCATAATGTTGGCAGTTTTGGTTTGTTTTTGTTGGGGTATTATGATTAATATATTGACGGGTAAGTACCTAGTACGAGATCGGGTCATTAACTTGAAGTGCTCATGAAAATTGAAAACAATGATGGTTTTATTCATCTCATAACTCAAGTTCGTGTAAGTTAACACTGTTAAGAATTTCCTGATTTAGCGGATCTTTTTGGATATTTCCATTTCGTAGGTAATTTTGTAAACGTTGCAAATAACTCTAGGAGTTCACTGACGGACAAAGTGAATCTCTACCTTGTTTTTATGTGTTCCTGTTCCGCTACAGACCGCAATTTTACAGTCATCAACTTATTTTTCATTTGCTCAATATAAAGATTTGAGAAGAGCTTTCCAAAAACGTGCTATATGATGGATATCTGTCCAGTAATAAGGCTCTTGAAATTCATTTGAACGATGACGTCACGGCCCCCGCTCGCTTGGGGAGAAACTTCAGCTTCCTCGCACTACCACGTCACCCGTGATATTCCTAATCGTTTATTGGCCTAACTAAGGAGTCTTTTGAGCTGCAAATTGGCATTAGGGGGTTTCCAAGTGTGCTGAACCCGAATCTGGAGTCAAAAGTGTGAAATTCCAACACATGATAGTTCTCCATAAAGACATTTAGCTTTCTTAACAGGTATTTAGGCAATTTTCTTTAATGTAATACCCTTCATATTGCAACTTTTTAAAAAGCTCTCATCTTTTTCATATGAGGGAAAAAATAGAACAGGTCAAAATGCCCGTTGAGCGTTAGATAATTCTCTACAACTATTTTCCCTTCGACTCCCGTTACTTGTCGAATGCAGTAGTTTGGTATATACAGTTATGCCATACAAAATATGAAAGACCTGTCCAGTTGAGGGTAGGTATAGTGGGCCATATGGGGTCGTCCAGTTGAAGGCTGGGGCTCAGCTCGACTCTGGGGACTCTAGTTATACAGTTATGCCATACGAAATATGAAAGACCTATCCAGTTGAGGGTATAGATGGGCCCATATGGGGTCGTCCAGTTGAAGGCTGGGGACTCTAGTTATACAGTTATGCCATACGAAATATGAAAGACCTATCCAGTTGAGGGTATAGATGGGCCCATATGGGGTCGTCCAGTTGAAGGCTGGGGACTCTAGTTATACAGTTATGCCATACGAAATATGAAAGACCTATCCAGTTGAGGGTATAGATGGGCCCATATGGGGTCGTCCAGTTGAAGGCTGGGGCTCAGCTCGACTCTCGGGACGGTGAGGTGGAGGTCGCAACCGGGGTAGCTCTGGTAGACATAGCCAGGGAGCGGTGAGTATCCGATCCTCACGTCCACGGTCGAGGACGATCCGCTGAGCTCTCGCAGATCAGACGAGTCATCCGGCTCCAGCTTGTCTCCATCCTCCTGAATAGAATAGAATAGTTTATTTACATCCTTTTTTTTTACATGAATGTTATAATATAAAATAGCGCAAAATACATTGTTCATTCGGACTCCTGAAACGATGGTGCTACCTGACTGTAGGCTTGTCTAATCTTGTCAGACGATGAGTCTGCTGCTAACGTATAGTATACAGGTATCTAAATCATTTTACAAATTAAATTTCAATTGTAATTATATAGGTACCTAACTTTTATTTACATATAGATATATATAATACTATTGAATTTCTCATTACCAAAACTACTAGCAACTAAATACATATTCTGTTAAACATATGAGCTATTTGATATTGATTCAATATGCATAAATCCTGTTAGTAGGTACCTACGCATTTTTCGTATCTGGATCTCAAAAAGTTTTGAGGAATTTTCAAGTGGCTATCTAGAGCTCTATGAATGACATAAATTACATAACGTGGGCTGTGTGGTTAAAGTCAATCTAGATCTAGGAGCAATAACATTTCCAACTTGACCCTAGACGTAGTCCTAGACCATCTGTGAGCCCTATTAGGGTTATTATTTAATGCTCTTTCCAACGAAAAGTAGCTGTATCCTATAATCTGCAGCATAGCGAAACTTGTCTTATTACCGCAAGGGGCGCTACTGACATTTCGATTTCCGAAACGGACCATATAACAATACTCGGACCAACTTCCCTTCTTAGGCATCTTCTAATCGATGGTACGAGAGTTAAGTTCTATCTTAGCTTTCTTCAGATTACGAGTTAGCACAACGCCTATAAATTTCTTTCTTGGTACATTGTTATATCTACATCAGCCCAAACAAACATTGACAGGTTTTTTACTGCCTTTCTTTCGCCAACTTAATTTACTCCGAGTTTGTTCTCCCCAGTATTGTTGAACGATCCGCTGAGCGGTCACGAATGTCGAGCCAGAATTAACTTTCTTCGCTCAAGTCCATCATGGTATAGTGCGTGCCACTAATAGTTGCAAGGTCGCAGTGCAGAAGGATTAGAACTTTAGGGATGGTTTTTTTCCACGCACCACAGCTTGAAAATGTGATTGTGAATTGAAACGTCGGAATGAATTTACTGGGACGCGCGAGTCTTCCCCTTCTTTCAACCAATCACAATCAACAAAACACGGAAGTTAAAAATAAACGGTTTCTAAATCCACGAAAATAAAGTTGTTACTTACAATCGATTTCGACGGTTCGGTCATCATCAGTAAAAACCATAAACTAAAGTCATTGTTTGTTACAGATGATGACTATTAGGGCTAATGAGCGTTACTAATGGGTGCGAAAAAGGTATTTTATTTATTTTTCAATTGAAGGAGATTCCATTATAAGAGGGAAAATAATAAAATCAAAGTTAGAATGATGAACATAAACGATAATATTGTTTATCAATAAAAATGCAAGTTTATGGAGTGTTCCTACCTATGGCACGCCGAGGAAATACAATTTAGATTTAGGGAAAATATAAATAAAAGACTGAAACTTCGATCAGGAAATATAGGTTTAAGGGGAAAAACTTTAGTAGGTGTCGATGGTGTTCCGCGGTGTTGTCCAGAATGTAAGGCTGATCTAATAATACCAAGAATGGAAATACAGGGTGCGGCAGAAAGAGCTCCCTGATAAGGAATGCTAATTAAAAAAAAATAAGCTAGATACACAATTTTTTTTTGTAATTTCTAAATTCTAAATAGGTTATATTTTACGCGGTTTTAAAAATTGTGTCACTTAAATGCTGCCCTCTACCGGCGATGCACAAATTTAGTATTTCACGAAAGTTTGCAATAGCCCTTTGGAGATTTTTCTTCAGCCAAAATTGAGTGACTGATTGATTTTAAAATCAAAATTTTTGGAAAATTTCTTTAGTTTATATATTTTTTCATATATATATATATATATATATATATATATATATATATATATATATATATATACATATACATATATATATATATATATATATATATACCTATATAATATGTCATTCCAGGCGATAACTCTCCTTAGGATTGAGATTAAAAATACCGTTCTTGCGCAAAAAAATCAAGCATTCCAAAGAAAAGGATGAGTTAGTTGGCCAAAAATTTTTTCAGCACATTAAAATGGTCAAATTTCGAAAAATGTACTAGAAAAATAACTAAAAAATGGCTAAAAACGTCAAAAAATTGTTAAATTTGTATTTTTTGGGAGAATTGCAGTAAAAACTATTTGTCCACCATTAACTAGGACATTCAAAAATGTTTACTCAAATTTATTCTGAAAAACGTACTCAAGTCATTAATATTTGCTAAAAAATCTAAAAATCTAAAAATCCCAAATCTTTTTAATCACCGAATTTTATTCAGTATGAGTTTGTTTGCTATAAAATTGGTTTTTGAAAATTTCTTTCTACTGAAATTGCTCAAATTTCAATACAATTTAACATATACGATAAATAGTTTATGAAAATTTGCTCATACGATCATGCTGCATGACTGGAACTTTTTTTTTTAAATTGAAATGGGTTTCCACAACTTTGTCGCGAGTGATTTAGTTCAATCAGAATCAATTGGGAACAGTAAGTGCTATACATTAACGCACTCACCCTTTAAATACTTGTACATTTGATATTATTAAGTAATCGTAATTTGAATTCTTTTTCATTTGTAATGCTCACAGAAATATAGAATATGATTGCATGTGTTGAACTGAATTATGCACCTATCTTCCTATGTAATGGAGGTAATTTCAAAAAGGTACTAAATGATCACCATTTAGAGTTTCAAAATGTACTTAAACGCTTTTGGCACATCGAATCTGGAAGTAGCGGGAATAAATTTAAATTCATACCCCAGGATCCCTAGTTCTTGGTTCGGAACTTCTTGCCAGCCCTGAAATGCATCTCTCGTGTTCGGAAGGAAGGACTTCCAGAGCGTCCAAGATTCTCTGGAGCATCGAAGTTGACACTTCTTGCCAGTTCAAAAATTCTTTCACCAGTGGACTTAGACAATCCTCCAACGGGTGAGGCTGTTCACGCATCATTGGAAGAACGCTTACCAGGTTTGACTAAAAAAGTTAACATGGTATTTTTATGCATAAAAAGTTCAATATTAAATGTGAAGGGTTATTTTCGCTAGTAGTAAGAGTAACAGGAAGTAATATTACCTAGCAATAGTAATAGCAATAAAACATGATGTTTTAAAAATTCTCGTCAGATTTTCGTGATAATTTTTTAAATTCAATTATGAATTTGGTCTAGTTTTGGAAAATATGTAAGGAGGTTCAAATTTCATACTGGAAGTTTAATTATAGAAATTTGATGTCGGTGGAGGAAATTAATACGGGGGGGGGGGGAGTCCGAGAAGTCATGATATTTTTCTTTTTTCTCTTCTTTTAATCTCACCAAAATTATGTTAAATCCATTCATAGGGACGTCCCTGTAATGCATGCATTACTTGCCAATATGTTTGAAGATGCACATGCTTTAGCCATGGGTCCCCGCTCTGAAAGCAACAGAAAAAAGCGTTAAGCAAATATGACACGAAAGTAGCGCGGAGTTTTCTATTGATTTTCACGTAAAACCATTCCGTTGCTAGGGAAGTGTAACTCCCTTAGTCATCGTTCCACGATAATCGTTCGCTACTTGTTGGAAACCTCTAAATTTATCAGAAAATGTCATGATTCTTAATTGCCAAGGAAGCTGATTTATAGCGTCAAGTTACTGACTAATAATGCTTCGTAAACATAATGGCAATTTAAGTAGGTATTGTTTTTCTCCCTAAAATAACCGTTGTGCCTGATGGTAGCCTAGTGATGTAATTATAGTATCAACTGTAATTGCTTAGTAATTCTTAGATTTATACCAAATCATCAACTCTTTAACATTTCCGTCTGGGAGATGAAGCACTTGACGCTCGGAATGGTTAAGTACTGTGATTGCATCTCAAAACGATAATCTTTGAAACCTCTCAGAAAACAGCATTCAGGAAATTAGCATTGAGCAAACCAGCGTTTAGCCAGATGGCTAAAGCATGTGCATGATTAAAAAAAAAAAAAAAATTGCCCAGTGGAAACTAGAACGGAATGAAATTCTCCGTCGAATGGGACCATTGGCAGCTGAATGGTTGTGCAAGTAAGTGTATCGACGAGAGTTGAACTTCTGTAAAACGTGTTTTCACCAGAATAAATTTAAAAAAATATAAATAGATATTCTTATTGGAAATTTTACGTTGTTCAAGAATATAGGTACCACATGTCAATGGCATCTGATCCACTTGTTCTGCACCAAAAATACAAACTTTGTTTCAACGAAAATTTACACAAAAAATGATACCGAAACTGAAATAGTCAGCGAGGGGATATGAAATTGATCTTGGGGTTCAGTTTAGATCATGGTGGATGCAATCCAACCAGAATTAGGTGCGACCAGCTGTGACCCACCGTTTACCACGTATTCATGTACCAACAGGATTGCAGAATCATCCATTTTGACAAATTAACTGAACCAATATTTCAATTTTATTGAAAAAGTTTAAGTCACGCAGCATGGCCGTATGAGCGAATTTTCGTAAATTATCAAATTGTTTGATGTTAAAGTGTTTTGAAATTTGAGCTTTTTGTGTGCAAGGAAATATCCAACTATTAATTTTATGGCAAAAAAGTATTCTAAATAATATCTCATATTCAAATAGAGGTTTTGAACTTTTAGCTTTTTTTTCAGTTTTAACGATTTTTAAAAATTTCAGATTTTCAACTTTTCAATGAAATTTAAGTACATTTGTCAGCATAATTTTGTACATAAATTTTTTAACGTTCTATTTTATAGTTAATAAACTTTATTTGAGCAATATTCTGCCAAAAAATATAAATTTAACAATTTGCAGCCGTTTTTATCCATTTTTAGTGATTTTTTTAGTAGGTACATTTTTGAAATTAAACCAATTTAATTTAATGAACTCAAAAAGTGCTGGCCTCATCCTTTCGTAGAGAATGGTGGCCAATGAACTCGACCTTTCGTTTGGAAAGATAGATTTTCTTGAACAGGGACGGAATTTACATCTCGATCCTAAGGAGAGTTATCGTCTGGAATTACACTTATGTAAATAAATGAATAAATAGATGAATAAATATATATATATATATATATATATATATATATATATAAAGAAAGTTTTCAAAAATTTTGATTTTAAAATTTTCCGAGCCATTGCAATACTTAGTTCATTTTTTACAAAAATTCGTTAAAATGTACTTCCTTATACATAATATTTAATTTGTTATTATGAAGTATTCATTCATCGGAATAATGAATAAATCTTAAAATCCAAAATCTGTTTTGAATTGCCGAATTTGATTTAGTATGAGTTTTTTGGCAATACAATTAATTTTTAACAATTTCTTTGTAGACACCTACTCAAATAGTTACGGTTAAAATGTAATAATACGATAGGTAATTTAAGATACTCATACGATCATGCTGCATGACTGGAATTTGTTTATTTTATGCAGTATGTTTGCCACTCTGTGACAGATTCGTAACTCACCCACGAACTGCAGATTCGGATATAAGCGAGTATGATCTCTCGGAGAACGGGTTCCATTTGGATGACGCCAGTGTGCGGTGACCTCAGCTCTGTCCTCACCTCATCGCAAAGATTTTCCAAATCCTCTTTGGAACTTTTCACCCCGTACTTCACTATTATCTTCTTGAGATCTTTGAAACTATTCACAATTGTTGTTAGATTGGTAAGTACCACAGTCGAAAATCATCATTCAAAGGTAGAATCTGCATAGGTAGGTAGGTAGGTACCTGTCATGCAGGAATCGTCAAAGTGAAGATCTGAAATCTGAGTAACTAACATAGGTACATGTGGAGTTTTCCTCTCAACGTATCAAGATCTTGTCATATTTGATGAGAATGTACATATGTAAGAAATTATTTGTTTGTTTATTCTAAGAAGAATGGTAATATGTACGAGGAGAATGCGTTTAGTTAAATCGAATGGGAAAGGTCTTCCGAAAAGCAATTTACTCGGGTACAGGGTGCACGATGCGTTTGGGTAAAATTGATTGAAATTGAAAGTACTCAAAAACATGAAGAACAGGAGAGCGAGTTATCTAAGCTCGCAAGCCCTCTTTAATTGGCCGACTCTTAATTATGATTAAATTTGTTATTGGCAGCCACAACCCGATGAAATGAGGCAGGCTAGATGGGAAGATGAGTCCCGAGGCCGCTGAACATATCGGTTGATTCCCAGCCTGGACATCTGGGTGAATAGGAAGCACGGTGAGGTGAATTATTACCTCACCCAGTTCCTCACCGGCCATGGTTACTTCCGTTCATTCCTCGCAAAGATAGGAAAGACGTAGGATCAAGGATGCAGCTACTGCCGACAGGGGAATTTAGATGCCCATCACACATTTTTTGTGTGCCCGAATTGGGGAGGTGCTCGCCGAGTCCTGGAGGAGAGAGTAGGAGAGATTGCACCAGAGATCATTGTCAACAAAATGGAAGCCGGGAAGAATAACTGGGACGCGGTGGCAACATACATTTTTGCCGTCCTAAAAGCCTAAAAGAAGTGGTTCCGGGGTAGTTCTGTGTAAGAAGAGAGAGTGGTGGTTTTTAGTTGGTATGCCCTTAAAGCCCAAAAAGGGAGAGACTCCAACACTGTTGAGGAGTACAATTACTTCTCTTCGTTCATAAAAAAATGTTCCCCACTCCACAAAAAAACCCCATCGATTATTTATTATAATCAAAAAATAAACGCAATGTCGCGATGGAACCAATAATAAACAAACTGCTTCTTTGATTTGGTTACTGTGTGGTCTGAGGTCTATAATTTTGTTGTCGAGGACCTCTGTGGAAGACAATGTGGTTGTTCTTGTGCAGTAGGTTTTTTGTTTATTTTGTTTTTTGTTCATTTTTGTTTATACCTACCTACCGTTTTTTGTTTATTTTTCCGTTTTTTTGTTTGCATGTGTTTCTTTAGTATAATTATTAATTTATTAATAACATAATTTTCATTTTTGAAAAGGGTTGATGAGGTTGGTGGTGCGGGGAAAGAATTGTAGGGGAAAATCATGTCAACCGCCATTTTCTTTAGGCTACTGCCTCCCTAGCGCTCCTAGCGGTGGAGCTTGTTAGTTCGGAGCCCCATTGTCAACGTGGGACATGCTAGAAGCCCTCAACAACCATTTGGAACAGCACAGTGGATAATCATACCGAAATATTACGGAGTCATGAGTGACCGCTACAGCCGCGATTTGCAGGAAGAAAACAACATGAGTACTGGTTTTTTAATTATTTATAACAACAATGGAACGGATTATTCAATATCCAGTATTTATTGGGTCTTTTAAACGGTCAATAATAGCGGGCATTACAAGTCTTGATTACTTTACCCTAAAGCATTACCTTTCGTGTGAGGTCTGTGCCCAAACGCATTGCGAATCTCATCAAAATACCTAATAGTGGAAATACATTCTGAAACTTTATTAACATACCCAGCTTGAGCCAATTTTCTGAATAGCATAATTCCTGGCTGCATGTAAGTTGGTTTTAGTTCGTCGTCCCTCACAGAAGACGCTGAAGAGTTTTGTGAGGATTCTTCGTTATACGTCGGGAAGTTCTTTGGTAGGGTGAGAATTCCACCGATGTGAACTGAACCTGCAATAAAATGGTTCCATAATTGTCTTTTGCACAGTTTCAGCTTTTAATGGTCGATACCGATCTAGAGTTTTTGTGCTTCGGTTATATGAATAAAGCAAGTGCGCAAGCATATTAATTTCATCTATGCCATGATAATTTGTATTTATTTCAGATTTAGACAATTAGAAATTAAACATTACCTTAGTTTTATCAGAATTTTACTACCGAATGTATCCCTACTCCCTACTAACATTTTTTCACACTGCAACTTGAATTTCTCCATGGAATTTGACGGTAATCTTAATTTTGAGTAAGTATACCAATGAAAAGCATTTTACATACCTGATATAAAGTGTGGGTCTATATATAACCTCTAAAACTGCTAGTTTTTAAGGTCTTTTTTCAAAAAATTTCTCGGGTATTGGGAAGGGGAGGGGGAGTACTCCCGGTAGAGGACCGCCCCCACCCACGAAAATCTTATTAATCCGTCACTGCTAGTAACCACTCCAAAACCACTAAAATGGGAATAGATGTCTTAACAGATACTTAGTAGGGCTAAGCTAAAGTGACTATAAATCCATGTAGGGGCGCCAAGGGTAAATTATCTTGCGTAAGTTTATAAGGTCTACTCACCATTGGGTTTGCAATCCGACGTTTTGCTCTTGCCTACTTCCGAGGGTTTCTGCTTATCTGTGGTTTTTTTGTCTTTGGGAGATGGCGGTCCATTCTTGTAATCATTGAAAACTCTCATAGCCTCTGGCTGCAGAAGAAGATCATATGGACGGCAGCATCTGCTTTCCCAAGCTGACTGTGCCACATTTCTTTGGGTATCCGGAGGTATACCGTACACAGATCCCGGTTTAGCACGATAGGGTTGCTGCTGTGTGTGTACAAAACATGATTCCAGATGACCCAACAACCAATCATGAAGCATGCAGTATTAGTAGATGTTTAACAATCAAATCCAAAGATTAAACGAAATGGGTTTGATAGGTTTAGTGCTACCCAATAGGAGCAACATAAATGTAGAGCAAGGAGGATAGGAAGTTTGTGCTAAGTTGGAGCTACTTTGGTCCGTTATTTTTGGACAAAAGATCCGAAGTATTACGGTGGATGTTCGGACCTCGTTTCTTCGTTCTTTGAATTCTACGTACCTATCTTGAAACGTAAATCAACTAATCTTGTGTGGGGTTTAAAATTTGATTTTCTAGGACTTTTTTCAAAGGTTCATTATTGGAAATGGTTTAGCGGAATCAGAGCCAAGTGAGGTAAGTCCGCTGAATTATACTCATTTCAATAATTAAAAACAAAAAGTGAAACTAAATGTACCCATACATTTTCACGCATAATTTCTGAATTGCACGAAGCCCAAAAATATATATTAATAATTTTCATACTAGTGCAAGCGGGGTGACATTAGGAATTTTTGTCAGTGCGTGGGCCTACATTTCGTAGGAAGCCATCGGGAGACAAGTCTCGTAGTACCTGGAAATGTCTTAAAAATCGGGTGAAAATTGTGAAAGTAAGCCTTGTGGTAAGGTCCCGCGGAGATTCAGGCTGACAAACACGAGAAAATAGTTGGGTATAGGATAGACTACAATTTAGAGCGTAAAAAACTGAAATAACCAAAAATGCGAGTGGGAATTTAGATTTAGGAGCGAACCAATTTCACGACTCTAAGTGGACACAATTCTTCCAATCGTAGACACCTTTGAACTGTTAGTCCAGTCAAATGGTAGTTAGGACTAGAAAAAATTCCGGAGTTCGGTTTATAGGGTGATGAAAAGAAATATCAACTTTGCCGCACCGTACGGGTGACCCATCAGCCTCAAAATTAAACAAATTTATGGAAATTTAGCTCATTTTGATGATTAATGCGTATAACTAGCATATGCATACATAGCAATAATAGTACCTACATATCCTTGCCTTTTCGTTATCAGAAATGCAACAATCCGAAATTGGGGGGAATTCAAATTCCAACAAACCTGGCTCGTACTAGTTACAAAACAAGTGAACATTTTGGGGAAATTCCAAAATTTGACCAATTTTCACCTTTTTCTGATACAAATACAAATAAATGGGTACTTTTCTCAAGTTTCAGTTTCAGTTTTTTTTTTTTTTTCAATTTTTATTCGCCCGGTTCGTAAAAGAAACAAATTATTTAAAAAATGGCTTCGGCCGTGAATCTGGGACGTCCATATTAGGGACCCAAAAACAGAAGTAACCAGAGGGAAAGGTATCTGTATGTTTGGATATTATACTAAATAGCTAACTTGCACTAGCCGAGTGGGCTAAGATTCGGATTCAACACCCCAAAAATCAAAAAGAACCAGTGAGAAACTTATTAAAAAAAGAAAAAAACCCAGATTTCGAACCACTGATCTTTAACGACTTATTCCATTATTATCGTGTTATACTCATATTCATCTATCTCAAAACGGAAGTTAGTGAAAAAAGTCTATTTCCACGAAAAATAAAGAGTTACAATGTTAAAGCGATTTCGACGGTTAGGCCATCATCAGTAACAGACAATAACAATAATAACACAATAGCAAAACAAAAACAAACAGTAATGTTATTGTTTGTTACTGATGATGAATTGATTTACTGACCGATTTAATTCATTGCTACTGACCGTCGAAATTTATTTAACATTGTAACTCTTTATTTTTCGTGGAAACAGACAACGTTTTTTCACTAACTTCCGTTTCTAAATGGGTTACCACAACTCGTCGCGAGTGAATCAGTAAACCTATACCTTGTAACATTTAATCCTACATTAGAGCGTTGAGATTACTACTTTGTCATTCACCTGATTCGAAATGGAGGCTTCCCTGGCTTGAGTTGGGCATCTCGCATTGTACTGGTAGGGGTTCGAAGTGGAAGTTTGAACGCCCTGGCAGTAAACTTGATTCACGTATGGCCTGAACGCTATGCTTTGAACCGGCTGCTGAGCGTAGACAATTCTTGATTGAGATGGTTGGATGCTGCTTGCCACCGCCAGCCCCACAGGCTGAACTATTGTCGTGAAGTAGGGAACCTTGAGAAAAAGTGTGAAAGCTCGGTTGAAAGCTGTAAATTTATTTCGATTGACTCCTCATTTAAATGGGCCTATTTCCCCCTCCTTACCCCTTCTCAGAAGTACGAGGTATGCGTTTGCTAGATATACAAACTAAGTTGTGAATGATCTTAAAAACTAGCGCATCCAATCCGCGCAAATTTTGGCGAGATGATCTTCGGATTACAACAGTCTCTGGGGTACAACTCTCCAAAGAACGCGAATTGAAGACACACAGCAGCGCTCGGCAGAACATCTGTTAAATTTATTGAAAATGTTCTATACTCCATAATACAATCTCTCAATACACCACTTAACTCATAGATTTCCCTTAATATGACCGTTTTATTTCATCACGTAAACTTATTGCACGAACATCGTTAACTTGCCTAGCAGGGGCGTCGCTAGAGGGGGAAAGCATCATGAAATTCCCAACTGAACCAAAAGTATTTCCAACTCCAAAAAATGGGAATAAAAATGAGAAAATTATACCTGCACCCTACAGTTAATATCTGTTTCCTTCAAGTACCTATTACATACACGTAACACTTCTGTAAGATGACCATTTTCATGAGAGTTTTAACAGAAAATTTGATAACATATCACTTGTAGTAAGACCGTAATATCAGTTTTAGTCTAAGACAATAATGATTTTCATCATCCAAAACTTGGATAATATGTAAATGACCAGGATATATCTTTCAGATATTATTAAAAGCAAAAAGCGATTTGCGCATAAGTAAATCGGATAAATATTTATACTTTTTGAATTGAGACAATAATTACAATTGAGAAATTATAATAAACGAAAAAATACAATTATTAAAACATTTATCTCTACACGATTATTGTATTTTGAGTTTTTATTGACAGATATGCCGATTTATCAATTTACCCCTTGCGTGTACTACACTGCATCTTCTATATCAAGATTCCCAACAAGATCTTTTTCGCATTGTATTTGGAGTAATGGGTATAGACACTCATCAGTCATTGCAGTCTTTTAACTATTTCTGATATGTTTCAAACTACTGAATGTCCCAATTGACTAGAGAGTAGATTCGGATGAGTGTGCAGAATGGCTGTGGGTGAATCTACGAGTAGACCAAAGATGAAGTAAAACGCCGTCAAGTGCAATTATTTTCTATCTTAATCCGTTTTTGAGATATACCGTACTTGGGAAACGCTGAGGAAATTCGGGAAAATTCGAAGAAAAAATGCCAATTACATGCAAAAAATAAAATTACTCTCTTATAAACAGCTGGATTTCCAAATAGGTCACTTCGAAGTGCCTACGGGTATTATTTCCACCTCCTAAAATGTCCCAACTTCTACCAAGCCAGTAAAAACCAGTAAAAGCTGAGACTGCTTGCAAGTTGACGGTATTACGGAAAGGAGCCGAATCAGCTTAGTACCGAATCGAGGGGCCCAATAATCAGAGGTAATTTGGGTAAGTACATCCGTTCATGAATTTCTGTATACCTAAGAACCACAAACAATGAATTGCGAAGAATATTAATATTTACGGTGCCGTAGGACATATCCGTGAGGCAATGTATAACCATGTGTAGGACAATGTATGTAGGACGTGTTATGTACCCACTCAAGTGGGATGAGACTAACTTTAAGTTCCTTTAGTTCGTGTTGCACAAAGCTAAGCTTTGCAGCAGTTTTCCTCGTAATTATTAGTTTGCTATTCATTCTACTTAATATGTTCCATTATTGACTTAACCACTTTAGACGCTCTCACGAACGTGTTCCAAAGTTGGAACTATATTTTAATCTAAATATACTCGAGGAAAACACACAACTTACTTGTTGAGTGTGGCCTTCCATGGGACCACCGAGTTGAGGTACCAACTGAGGAAAGCTGTCAAGTCCCTCATTTCTTGGCATTGGGGAATAAGCCTCATTGCTTACATCTGCAGGAATCAAAGAAACTAACAGCTATGAGCTTCATTCATACGTTGTTGCCAAGTTTATTATACACCTGCTATATGAAATTAATTATTATGAGGTAATGTTAAACTCAACTTGAAGCGAGATTTTTGTATGAGAATAAATTGTTCTTTTAAATAAGTTGATTTTGGTTTTTATTTTCAATAATGAATCTTTGTAATCGACCAAGAAAAAAATTTACCCCCCCCCCCCCCCTCAAAATTTGTTGGTTCACATTTCAAGATGCGTAGAATCCAAAAATCGAAAGAAAAAAAACCCGTCCGTCTGCCGTACGCCGCACACTGGTTCAAAAATAGGAAATTTTGGACAAAAGTCTGTTTTCTATCTCTTCTTATAGGAAATTTCACGTCGTTTTCCGAATGTACCCCATGCTCCTACACCTAATATTCGAGTTTCACTTTTTTTTTAATTTATTTGTTTTTAATTTTTTTTCTTTTTTTTTATTAATTTTTTTTTTTTTTTTTTTTTTTTTTGCAAAAAATGCTGTCTTCTTCGCAATCCTGTGTTTTATTTTCTTCGTCGTGGTCATAAAGGCGGATTTTAGCTTCAACCTCCAACTCTTTCTAGGTTTGATCCACTGAGATCTCAGGTTGCTGATGAGAATAAGTAAATTATGGACTAGATCCTCGTTTGTCATTGACGTGCTGGTTTCTCTTGATTTGTATAGTCTAAAACGTTTAAAATCTTTGTTACTGCTTTCTTGAGCTTCCTCCGTGAGGTAACCTATCGGTATCGAAATAGATATCAGAATTGAGTTGAAGCTAACATTCTCCTAAATGACCACGATGAAGAAAATGAAACAGAGGATTGCGAAGAAGACAGCACCATGCATGTGTCTTGAGTTTCTTCATATACCTTCATGACGTACCTACTTATATACCTAATGTTTAATGTATGTTATGAAATAATAATTTTTTCAATAAAATTTGAATATTGATTCAGTTAGTTTACCAAAATTAATCATTCTGCAACCTATTTACATTATAATATACGGTATGCGGAGGTCGCACCTAATTCCGGTTGAATTGCATTCACGATGATCTAAACTAAACCGCAAGATCACATTCATAGCCCAGCATGGACCAGCACAGTTTTGGTACCATTTTTTGTGTAAATTTTTGTTTAAAGAAGTGATTTTTTGCAGACGAAATTCGCTATCATGCATTCTGATGCCCTTAATATGTGGCATATTCTTGATCAGCGTGAAATTTCCTATAAGAATAGCAATTTTAATTTATTTTTAAATTTTTTCAGGTGAAAATACGGTTTAATGAAGTTTAAATCCCTATACTACACTTAATAATGGCACTGTACCTATAGAGCTGGCAATGGTCACCATTCGACGCAAAACCTGTGATTTGAATTTTACGTTCAAGTTTACCAAGCTTCGGATAAATTTTTTTTCAAGCAATATCTTAGCAAGAAACTGCGTTAGATGGCAAAATATAGGCTTTTTCCCCAAAAACGTGGTTTTAAAGGTTCGTATTTAAAAGCCTTGGTAAACTTGGCGTTTTGTTCTTTGAGAAGAAAAGTATTCAGTGAAACTCGAATATTAGGTAGGTATAGGAACGATAGGACGTCGTGGTAGGGAGTGAAGCCAATATTCAGGAATCAGCGTGTATAACAATTTCCTATAATGAAGAAATAGAAAACAACTTTTGTCGTTTCAAAATTTCCTATCCCTTTTGGACCGTTGTTGAACTGTGGTTGGCGATAGATGCGGATCCGAGAAGCGAGAACCGGAAAATCATCTTCTCCGAACATAGCACATATGGTATTAGTATCTCTAATGGTACTGTCACGCCCCTCTCTCTCTCTTTCTATGAGTGCGGATTTAGTCCCCACAGCACCCCTGGGGCGATCTAAGTTCGATACATTACATAGAGTCTAAAAATCGAATAGAAAAATTCGTCCGTCCGGTTGGGGCCTTACTCCTTCCAGACCTTTTTTCCAATATGGAACAAATTTCTTAGGGCATTAGATGGCAAAATACTTTAAAAAAATTCTTTGCAAAAAAATAAGTGAAACTCGAATATTAGGTATAGGAACTTGTGGTATATTTGGAATCAGCGTGAATTTCCTACAAGAAGAAATAGAAAACAGACTTTTGTCCAAAATTTCCTATTTTTGGACCACTGTGCGCCGTCCAGAGCTTTTCTCTAACTACTGGACCAAAGTTCATGAAATTTGGCTCAAAAATCATACATCACCCGAGGGTGTGCCAGTAACATCGGCATAAATTTTGATCAACCCTGAAGGGTAATAATTAAGGGCTGAAATGTTGTAAGAGCGAGATCTCAAAAACTTTCTAGGTATCAGTGATGTTTTTTTAAAATTTTATTATTATTATTTTATTTTATTTATTTATTTATTTATTTTTTTTTTTTGTAGGGGGTCTCAACTATAGACATCATCCCAAAGAATCGGAAGTTGGTATTAGTTCAGATGTTCTTTTTTTCATTCGGTAGTATACGAAATTCGTTGGTTGTCTGATGGGACGTCTGTGAACATTATAACATTTTGAAGAGACTAATTCGGTAGAGCCCGTTCTATCGATGAGTAGAATGATTTTATAAATTTGGGCGTTTGTACCATGGTTGTATGATAAGTATAACTTAGTTCAATATATTCTTTTACGGAATTGTTTCTCAGTTTGGGTAGCTATTTTGCATATTTTCTTTCACCTTTCTGCCATCAAGATTATTATTTCATTTAATAAAATTAGTTTAATGTGAGTAGATAAACCCATCAGGCGGTCCTAAAAAATGTGGTACCATGATTATTACATGTAGATACTATTTCATTTCATGTTATTTCATGTACTTGGTTTAATAAAAAAGTTCCAGTCATGCAGCATGATCGTATGATCGTAAATTATCGTACTACTGTATTATGTTACATTGTTTTGAAAATTTAGGACTTTGAGAGAAAAAAAATTGTTAACAACCAATTCTATGGCAAAAAACTAGTTCTAAATAATATTGTGAGTTTTAAAAAGAAATTTTGGATATTTAACTTTTTTTGCAATTTTTATTGATTTTTTAGCACATTTTAATGAAATTTAAGTACATTTTTCAGCATAATTTTGTACATAAATTTTTTAATGTTCTACTTTATAGCCAATAAACTTTATTTGAGCAATATTCAGCTTAAATATAAATTTAACGATTTTTAGCCGTTTTTGCTATTTTTAGTGTGTTTTTTCAGCACTTTTTTTGGAATTTGACCAATTGTGCTTACAAAAAAAAAAAAAAAAATGCTGGCCAACGAACTCGTCCTTTCGTTTGAAAAGCTTGATTTTTTGGCGCAAGAACGGAATTTTTTTTCTCAATCCTAAGGAGAGTTATCGTCTGGAAGGACAGGACACACGCATATATATATATATATATTATATATATATATATATATATATATATATATATATATATATATACATACATATGAAAAAGTGTTAAATAAACTCTAGGAATCGTCTCAAAATGTCTCAAAACGGATTTCAATGAAGAATATTTTAGAAAATGTTGATGTTGAAATTTTCCGAGCCATTGCAATAGCTTCATTTTCTACGAAAATTCGCTAAAAACATGTTTTCTCCTTCTTCTATATACGAGGTTAACTAATATTTATAGGCTAATGATCTCCATAGCCATAGATTGGCTTTTGTGTAATAATTAGCAGCGTTTTTCAATTATTCACAATCTGATTCATAGTTGAAAACTAACGAGAAGCCGTGTCAAAGTCCAGAAGAAGTTGGGAAAACGGTGGTCCTACCTACTTTATAACGTACATAAATCTTTTAAATTAGCCTTACATGGGTATCTTGGATAAACGGCTGGAATGGGTCTTGAGTGTGATTGTGCCGACTGTTCATTGCTTGCAACTTCGTTCTGAAAACGGTAAGTAGTTTTAATACGTTTAATTCTTCTATCGATGACCCATGTTGAGAAAATGTGAACTCCAATGCCTGCCTGGCGTATTTTTATAGTGACGAAACTAACTAAGAAGACACAAAGAAATGAAACTTGTTGAAATTGTTTGTTTTGGGTTATTCCAGTAATGACCCTTTGTTTGTCAATTGACAATTAAACAAATTAATCCCCCTAAAAATTTGTAGGTTTACGTTTCAAGATACGTAGATTCCAATTTTCGAATAAAAAATAGGACAATCATCCACCAAGTAACTACTCCAATTTTCCTGAAACCATACTTTTTGAAATTTATCTCGAAAATCATGCATCGGCCCGGGATGTGCCAGTACTCTCGTCATCGCTTTCGATCAACCCTTAAGAGTAGAGATTAAGGGCTGAAATATTAAAAAAGTTCCAGTCATGCAGCTTTACAGTAAATGTGAAAAAACAGGTCGATAAACTTACTATATTCATTCTTGTTGTTTCCAGTTGGTAGGTACCTTCTTACATAGATTATACCGTAATAGTGAGATCAGTGAGACCAGTGAAATGTAGATGTTTTTATTAATTGCATTAATTTTCCCTCTGCAGGTGCCTATAGGTACCTATCTGCGCAGCAATTTGAAATGGAGTTCCTCTGTAATATCAAGAATTCAATATCAGTGCACACTGATCAGCTGTGGGGCTTCTGACACTAATTTGATTTCTAATCGACTTATGATATAGGTATGATGCTAAAAACTGAAATGCAGCTCCTTTTTGGAGATCTGGAATACAATTATAAATTATGGAGGGACAGAGATCAGCCTTGGAACCTCGAGGGGCCTCTGAACCTATATTTTTTCCTTACCTATCGGTTTTTTTAAACATTTACTGTGAAGCGTAAAATTGCGGGGTCTTGGAACTGTAAAGGTGTTAACCATTTTGGGAGGCACGATGCGCCATGTTCTGGTCATATATCACATACGGAGTTTAATAACTATAGACCAATGATCTGCGTAGAAGAGCATACAGAAAGAATAAACTGTGTAATAATGTGCAGCGTTTTTCTACTTTCAAATGGTTTATTTTTCATGATGAACTCGGAGAAACGAATTAGCAAATTTAATGATGCATTGAAGAAGAAATGCGAATAATTTTACAAGTTGGCTTTGACAATGAGTAGATGATTAAGAAAATTGGGGGCTCTGAAAAATATGAGTAATTTTGAAGAGATGGTTTTATTGATTCCTGGTTATTTAATTATTATAGCAATGGATGGCGAATCCTGAAAAATGTGACTTGATGATGTAAATAAAATGTGATTTAAGATGTGATGATTCTAGAACATACCCAACCTATGTATAGGATTAGTACCGGTGTATTAGATAATTTCAGACTAGCATGTGCCAATTTCAAAGTCGTTTTCCAAAGATAGTTAGGTACGTATGTTTTTTATGAGTTGTGCATTAATCTTGGTTGTTATATACATATATTTAAATGAATTTGAAGTTATTTATGATTTTTTCAATTAAAAAAAAAAAAACTGTCCTCCATATGGACGTTTTGTTTTCCCTCAAGTCCTCCATTCGTGTTAGTTCATCTGGTAGCCCCATATGTACAGCACTGGCCACTCTACTCAGTCTTAAAGACCGTATTACACTAGCGTTTTTTCATATTTTTTCTCGCATTTTTAATGCTGTATTGCGTGCTTTTCTGTACTATTGCGGGTTCGAAAATAGCAACTAAAGAAGACTAGAAATGTGAATGTTGAAGAGGAATAACTGCAAAAACGGAGCATTCTGGCGAAATGCAGTTTTATTGAGTCTGCCCTGGCTCCTTGGGGTTTTCCAGCGAATTATTACCTTCCCAGGGGTTACGTTTTAATATTTTTCTTGCGTCGAGGCAAAAATTAGAACATTTTCTTATTTTCTCGAATGACTTTGAAAAATGCACTGCCAGGATGTGCAAAGGTCGAAAAAGTTGACCTTGGAAAAAATCACGTTCGGGCATTAGAAATGCGAGAAAAAAATCAGAAAAAATGCTAGTGCAAGGACGAATATAAGGGGGGGGGGGGGTACCATATTCATTATTTAGGCAAATATTAATAGGAATTTTTGTAATGCATAATTTGCCAGATTTAATAGAAGTTAGGGTCAACAGTGGGCAGTAGGCGGTTTGATTGGTAGGATTCAATGTCGTCTCGGGCCTCTGCCCGCGGAAGAAGTTGATTGCTAGAGGCGACTACGCATGCGCAGATAAACAGCAGCCAGTCACCGCTATACCAAAACCTCATTAAGTCAATATAATTAGCAGGTCAATCTCATTTTTAAATATGTATCCACTTTACTGTAATGTTAGTTTTCTAATTTGTATACATAACTACCATTTTTTGAGCTGTCAATCACTTTGTTTACACCCTTTTTAAAACAATATTCAAATAATCTAGTTTTAATATTTACCGTGTGAAATCGGCCTTAAGAACTAGTATGAAAAATTTAGTATAACTACCTACTATATTACCCAAATTACCTAACATAACATGGATTTTTGCCCCCCCCCCCCCCCCCTCCAAATGTTATTTATATAATCCACTGTGCTTAGTGTTATTGCCTTTAGGCTTAAAGTATATTGGTTTGGATCGGCCAAATCCAAAGAAAACTCACCCTGTCCAACTCCTGTTCACGAGGTGTTCTTCGCTCAATGTCGTCCATCTGATGACCATCACTCGCCGCACAAACACAAAAGATACCACCTGTCCTGTGGATCGAGTCCACTTCTGATCTTCAGTTCCTCGTGAAGATGGGGTCCTTTCAAAACCGAATCGTCAGCTTTTTCCCCCTTTTGGGCATCCGACAAAATTTTCTTTTTCAGGAGCTCAAAACCGGAATCTTGATTAAAATTAACTTTAAGATTTGCTGATTGACGATCTACCAACCTGCGGGAAAGATGCCCAGTGTCACGTTACACTAAAATCGATCTTCAAAGGAAATGTGGGGAATAAAGAACGAAATTCCTGCAGGCTTTAGTTTTATAAAATAAAAACAGAGTGTTATTTAGATACATACATTTTTTACACAGAACAGATCACAGGATCGTATGTACATCAAATTATACATAGTTTTAGCAGGAAACCACAAAATTTGACGAACGTTCCGTATTGTCCTTCTCGAGATAGAGTAAAATGGAATGATTTTGTGTCTAAAAATAAGAGATAAACAATTAAACGAAAAGAGTGATACTTACGAAAGTTGACATTTTGGAACTTCTCATGTGTAAATAAATACGGATGACAAATTAGGCAAACTGTCAGCCATCCACGATGATAATATTAGTAGAGGGTGTTCTTTGATTCGGCAGTAAAATCAAAGTATGTAGGGATCGGTAATTTTGAAAAAATGAAGCCGATCCGGTAAAACGGGAAAATAGTTCTAATTTCTTGTCATTTAAAAAATATGCGAGTACAAAGCTTGAAAAAGATTTTTATAAATCGAAAGTTGTGGCTATATTTGGCTTCATGATTTCACATGACAATATCTAGCTTGAGGGTATGGTCGTGCATTTCCTTGTGCTAAAATACGGGATTTGCGGATATATCCGATATGTTTGTGACATTGTATCTTACTTTTATGGTACCCTTGGTTGAGAAAATATAAATAAATTTATAATGATGGTGGGACAGATCTTGCTGGACCTCTAGGTTGGTACCTTTCATTTACACCTTTAACACGTCTAGATCTAACGGGCCTGAACCGTAGCTCTAACATTAACCTTGTAAAATTAGCGTCATGAGAATGCATTTCTATTTTACAACTAAAATAATAATCTACGTAAATCTAGAATATAAATATATCTGAAACAAGGTAACGTTTTAAGGCAGTTATTTCTTCACTTCAAATTTGATGCATGAGGTTTGATCATTAATTTATCCAATTTCCTCAAGTATCGTATGCTACAAAGCGTATGATCAAATTGAAGCACAGTTTTGTAAATTTTATTCTGATCAACAGAATCTCCTACGTTTCTACAACCTTCATAACGAGCATTATTCAATATCCAACTATGGATAAATTCATACTATAAAATAATTTATTGATGTGATTTACAACGGTCGATAGTCTATTTCCGTACCAAAACTATGTTAACTGCGGTTCTCCTTAGCTATATGTTACACTTTTTTTCCCTATTTAACACCCCTGACAGCTATGATGTATATTTGTCAGTATTTTACTACTTTGTGAACTAAAGGATTTTTCGAAATAATCTGATATGTTATCTACGATATGGTACAAAGTCAACGCACTAATTGATGGTCTATAAATTATTTTTAAGCACAGTTTATCTTTTGATAATTAACGTATTCTTAGTTTACCTGTATGAAAAATTAGGGTTTTGCTAATAGTAGATTTTTGAGTGGTTTTGGTTTTTTCAAAAATCAAGGAACGTTCCAATTGCTATATCTACTAGCCAGGGTATTGGACACAGGTCTGCGTATACATTTCTTCGGTGATAAAGTTGAAGGAATAGGTAAGGCTGTGGTCAACACATCACCTCATGTTTAATGATGAGAATTTGTGCTCTCTTACGAATTTCAAGGTCCTCTGTAGCGCTAAGAACATTCGAGAGAAGCGACTCTCCACGAAAAAAATAAGTCTATCAAATAATTTTGTTTCAAGTTCCTTCCTAAGAATGGGTTTGCTATTTCAATAAATTAACTAATGTATTGATCGTAGAGGAAACACCGTTATGAGGGACGAGATAGACTTAACGTCTGAGGAGTTTTCTTACGTTTAATAGAGGCTTTTGATTGTTAGAGCTAAGGCGGCAATGATTGTGGTACTCGTGACGTAGAGGGATGGAGAGGAGTTGCAGAGATCGGTCGTACACGCGCAGACCTCCTGCCGCCCGCCGAACCCGGAGCGCTGGTAGCAGGAGTTTTTATAAGTTGTATCGTCCCACCCGCAGCTCCTGATAACTCGAGTGTCGGGTATGACTGCGCCAAAACCAAATAATATACGAATAAGAAATCAACATGGTTTTATATTGTCCTAAATTGAGGTCAGTTGGTATATACAGAAAGTAAAAAAGTACCCGTAATACATGAAAAGAGAATATGTGAATCCAAGCCCGCTAATTATGATTTTTAGGATCTATTAATCGATGCAGCACAATTTCCAAGGTAAAATAGCAAACCTAAACACAAGAGCTAACAGCATCTAATAGCATCCATGCAAATGTCTCAATGGACTACTCTCACTGAATTTAGAGGAGCCAATTGAAAGTGGAAAATTATGATTTTTAACAATCATTATAAGATGAATCGAAAGGATTGTTGAAGGTTAATATGGTGCATTGATGAAAAGGTCCTAAGTAATCTGTCCATAACCCATTGCCAAATAAATTGTATTTCATGCAGGAAACTATCGTGAGTTTTGTTACAACTGAATCATCTCAAAAGTGAAATCGCAATTTGAATAGGAGACATAAATTCCACTGTACAGCTAAAGGTTTTCGTACTTGCATTCATTCAAAAAAGAATTTATTTTTTTGCGGAAAAATAGAAGGCGAACTCACAACAGTTCCACTTGTCGAATTTTTAACATTAATGAAAGCCCCAGTTATTGAAAAGCGCCCACAAATCCTTAGGTACTTACTTGGACCGGTTTTGATTGGCTTTAATAAAATTACATTATGTACATATAACATCTCCATATAGTTGATGATACGGCTTTATAAAAGTAGGTGCGAAATGCTGGGATGCAAAGGTAGTACCATGTTAGTGAACATTTGCTATCTAATTTCGTGCTGATATATTACCATTACAGTTACACTAGTTGGTCTGGGCACATTCCATGTTGCGGACAGCGTTTCAAGCAAGATAACCATCTCATGCCTCTGGAGATGTGGAAGGAACAACGTCGCCTTTACAATTAGATGATGCAACTTTTGATGATCCTGCTAAAATTTGATTGATTTCTTAACTAAGAACTACGCCTAAAAATGTCTAAGCTATCAGTCTGTTTAATGAACAACAGCTTATTGAGTGTTTCATTACAATGATGTGATGAATGATTTGACTAGGAAGTTTCCAAAAAGGAACAGCGTGAAAATGACGGACAAGTTTCGATTGCATCTGCTGTACGTGATAAGTCAATATCTACAACCAAAGCGGTTACTTTGTCGTTTATATACATAGAAACTCAATGAACACAGGAGTTTTTTAAGAATCAATATCACGATAAATGTGATGTCTTTAGACATTTTGAGGAACAAAACTCAACAAAATACTATGGTTGTGGATTCATCACCAGGTACGCAGACATTATGAAGTAGTTAAAGTTGAAGCGTTTGTGCATGATTGTTTTCTAAAATCTAAAGCAGACATTTGATGGTCAAAACTAGCAGAGCGAAGAGAGCAATCTTGGCGTGGAGATTCTCGGAAGAATTGCAGAGATCGGTATAGCAGGAGCAGACCCTCTGATCCCCACCATACCCAGAGCGCTTGTAGCAGGTGTTGTTGTAAGCACTGTCGTCCCAACCGCAGCTTCTGATCACTCGGCTGTCAGGTAGTTCTGTTACGAAGGGAAACATAATTTTGATTTACAGCGTAATTCAGGTTTAATTAGTCCTTTCCACGAAATACCGATAAATTATGACTTTACTTGGCGATCTCGTAACTATTGAGTTTTTGTTATCCAAGGATTGACTTTAAATTAATATCTCAGTGTAGGTACCTAAAACGGTCTCCCATTATATGCAATGCAGCTGTAAACGCTGTTGGATTACGTTTTATTGTCCGGTAATGGTATCTAATATTATGGTTATCTTGAAGAAGAGATCTGCATTGGAACGGTACATTCTACCAAATCAGGAAGTTTAGAGCTGTAGAGAATATCAGAATTGCAGTTCTGTAGCCTTAAGAAGTTGTGGTTGAGACTCGGATTGAGAACGCCCGATGGCCAACTTTTCATTAGCACTGCTTGCCTGTTCTCCAGAGTCTCGGGTAAAGAACGCCTCACATAGAAAGTGGTTCAGAAATCTTATAAATTCATTGACATGAACTTTTTGATTGAGTATTGGAGGTTAAATTGATGAAGGGAACTTTTATCCATATGGTCACCCTCTGAGCCGATTGGCATTGGGATAGCTCAGATTACAGCTTTATCGGTTTCACGTTTACAATGCCCTTGGATGTTTCTAAGACAATTAGCCGTTTTGTTGCTTTTGGTTTATTATTCAATTGTAAACCTTCGTAACAAAAAAAAAAAAAAAAAGTTGTTGTTTAATCCCCCGTCAGAATTTGTTAGTTCTTATATCAAGATGTGCAAAATCTAAAAACGAAAGAAAAAAAAAAAAAAGTCCATCTGTCCAACTTTAGCTTTTTCTGAAACAACTGGACCAAAGTTTATAAAACGGGTCTAATTTGGCGTCCCCCACTCCCACCCCAACCCACCCCCCACCAATAGGCAAAATGGGCTATACCCCCAAAACTTCTACCAATTAAAAATTAAAACATTGGCTCAAGCCCTGCTTTTTAGAGTCCCCCCTTCCACTCTACACCCCCTTCCCCAAGCTTTTTGAAAGCCCCGGGACTGTGATGGATATGGGTAGCTCCTCCTCCTCGATTCTTGCGAATGTTCCAGCTGGGGATAGTTCCTGGGCTATTAGGTATCAGGATATCCTCTGGGTGTAGCAGGTTTATCGCCCCTACCCTTTGAAGGGGTAACTACTCCATTTCCATCACCTCTTTGTCATAAGTTTGAACGTCAGAATGTGATCTGAAGAGCAGGGCTAGTCTTGGTGAAAGATAGGTACAGCTTTGGAGATACAAAACAATTGAAATACCGTTACTAAAGACATAAAGGATCAACTAAGAGGGTTTTATGCTCTCACACAAGTTTAATGTTCTATCATAAGAATGATGAGGCAAGCATTCAGGGGTCCTGTTCGTGTACACCGTAAAAATAGTGGTATCCTCTGCAGATCCCTTCTCAAGATTTCACACAAATATCCTGTTCTAATTCGATTTAAGTAAGGAATTTAAATTCGACAATTTTATTGGAATCGATCATATTTTATTGGCAACTCATGTAATTCCCAATTTAAAAAACCTTCTTGTAGAGTATGATTGATATTAATATTCAAATTTCAAAATACTTTACATTGAATTTTCATCAAATATAAAACTGTTCCATATGTCATAAAAATATACTTACTAATTATACAACGGATAAAAATTTTGAAGAAACTTTTAATTTAGGCTGAGTAAACAACAAATATTGTACGTTTGTGCAGGAAAACCGGAATCAGTTTAGTGAGATAAGTCGTATTAGGGCAAACAATCTGTTACTGATCTCGTTGGTAAACATTTAATTACTTTTAAAAACCAAATCAAGTTTGTTAGAAAGAATCAAAAACACTCTTTTTATTTATCATTTATCAATACATACCGGATAAGTGAGTCTACTCAGATGGAATGTCGCTTAAGGGGGAAAAATATTGAGCTTCTAAAGCGTGATGCAATTACTATTGATGTCTCTGCACTTCGTAGCGGTAGATACAGGATTCGAAGACTGCTTTCCTACCTCAAATAATGGTGTTCAACGATGAAAATTATTCAAGATGAAACTCGTCTAGCTGATGTATCTACGTATTTGAGCGATCTATTATCTAATGTAGTAAGCCTAATGCAGATAAGCGACCATAGCGGCGCATAGTGAGCCGAAATGCGATTCTGGCGGGACAAAATTATTTGTTGCGCCTATTTTCAAAGAAATTTCACGCTTATTCCGAATAAACCCCTTAAACCTTTACCTAAGACTTCTAAGAAAGAAGAATTAAGTAGCCATTCGAGACATAAGAAAAAGGGGTACATTCGGAATCAAATGGAATTTCCAACAAGTTCGGGGCAAACAATTATTTTAATCAACCAGAATCGAAACTAGGCCAGCTAAGCGGCGTTACTACATCAACATGCGCTACATACAACGCTATTATGTTGCATAGGGGTGGGGAATGTCCGGTATTTAATAGAGTTCTGATTCCCAGAGATTTTATCTGTTATAGACTTTTCGTAGAATAGAATGTTCGGAGTATTCGAAAGATTGGAAACATTATACTTACCAACTTATATTGAATTTAACATTTTGGAGTTAGTATAGTTTGTATCTAGTAATTGTATGACAATTATGGCTTCTAGAATCGGATGAATTGTAGCCCGTTTTTTCATATTATTCAGCCTATCTGTAAGAAAATACGCTAAAAATGGATGGGAAATTTACTAGAAATTTTCTATATCCGTTAATGATTAGGAGTCATGAGTTTAGAGTGGGAGGATTTCACGTTCTAAGTAATATCTAGAGAATTATAATCTAAGTAATAAATATGACAATTTTAACATATAGTAATACGTATACGTTGAATAGTAATTCGATGTTTTTCAAATTTGTAAATTCGAATACGTACTTTTGGCCCACCATTTGTTTTAAAATTAGCAGGAAAACACGTTTTACTCAGTATTTTTGATAATAAGATTGGATTTTAATATTTTATTATTGCATATTTTCTGAAATTTGAGCAAATTTCTTCGCTCGGAAAATTCTACCGTTCAAATGTATTACATTGATAGGTCGGTAGGTAATAATTACGCAAAATTGGGGTTGGCCGCGATTTTTTGAGCATAAAAACTGTTTCTTGTACGTATCAAATAACCAATCTTTCTGAATACTTCGGTGATGTTTCCACCGCACTATTTCCGGAAATGTCAGAACTCTATGCAGTCAGATATTCAAGAATTTAGTATCAACAAGTTTGTAATGTCTCGGGTGGATCATGGCCAACCGAAGTTACAAAAATATATGAAAGCCTTTTATTATATTTATTTCCCGTGCAAGACATGTCTAGTTTGGAATGGCACTCGTCAAGCTGTAAGGAAATGTTAATCTCCTTGTAAAACGACATTATCAATATTCATGATTATTCATGAGCGTGATAATTTTCATCGCACATCGATAACGTCGTCTCCCTTTTAGTATGAAATGCGGGTTAGTCGGAACTTCGTGCAGGTTATTTGTGAGTTAGGTAAGACAGGTATTCTACCAGTAAATGCAATACAAAACATTCAACATATTCATAGTAGTTAAACAGCAATTATTTATAATTAGGGTGGAGTACATAAAAGGTAAGTGTACGTTTTAGGGAGTCCTCAAAATCAACCTAATGGATCATAACCACGATAACAAATTGCTTGGAGGGATACTCCTACTTCTACTCCATACTTCTACAACTTTGAATCTAACACAGGACAGCAAAATTACTTGTAAAATTAAAGTTAATTTCGTCATAGCTACGAAGTTTATCTTTTAGAGATAGTTGCACTTCAATGAAGGGAATAGGTAAAGAATAATAATGTTCAATAATGCTCAAGTGGAAAGAATCAATATTGCCACATCACCGAATGATACACCAAACCATTGGACCAAAATCCGCTATGCGAATGACATCTATCTTATGAATCGAGTACCAGATTTTAAAAAGTTAAGGCCCTTTTAAACGTAGTTAGATAAATATTAAAATTTGGATTTAGATGTGCCATGTCTTAAATTCAATGCCTACGCTACTTGATTTCCCCTGAATGATACATTTTTAAACCGAAATTTCAGATTCCTTATTGATGACCAAAATGTTTGATGAAATGTTTAATACACACCACTGGCATTGAATCAAGCTCTGGAGCTTTCTCCAAGCATCAGGCAATACTTGGACAGGTAGCTGAAACTGGATGTTGTTGAATCCATGAGATTGAACACATTAGATCAAGAATGAACAACAGAATCCCATGGTTCCAAGAGTTAAAATATATGTTTAGACCTTAGATGGAGTACGCATCTTCAATCAAGGCCAGCATAATTTTCGTAGTGTATGAGTCAAATTTGCAATTGTTTGTCACCTGCAATGAGGAGTTCTAATATTTTTTGGAACATTCCGAAAGTCCCACCTTAGATGTTAGTTCAGATTACTAACGTCATGTCAACATTGTATCCATACACTCCTAAGTATTATTTTTGATAACCTCTCTTACATGGAGCGCAGTGTTACGACCCTGAGGTTATGGTGGAAAAACCACAGACACCACCACAAACCAAAGATACTGTCGTGTCTGACTACATTATAATTTACTATTTACAAATAAACAAGAGGATACGGATCAAGCTTCTATGAACAGTTCTAAGATACGTTAGATATAGGTGTCGCCTGATCGTCATGCCACTCGGAAGTGGGGGCCTTTCCAAGTCATGGAACCATATAAATAGCTCAAGCTTGCTTCTCCTGATACTCTGGATCTGAACTTCTGCCTGTTAACATTCCAACTCACACCTTACTTTTTCCGTCTGAACCACACGGGTCGTTTCCCGGATCAGCTTTTTTCCGAATTCGCTCTACGAATTTTTCCGGGGCAAATTTTACTTTTCCATCGCGGGCCACGAATTTGTTCGTGTTCCCTTACTCTCCTTTCAACATCCTACGGGTTATTGCCGGCCACGCCAATACATAGTGACGAGGACCCAGGATACTAAGTTCCAAAATATTAATGCTAAAAAGTCACTAGACACCACCTGTCGCGCCTGTGTTCACAGCAGAACTGAGGGCAGTGACACTGGCTGTTCGACACTGCCAGTTGTTGGGAGTTGGGAATTATGTGATCTGTAGCGATTAACTTAGTACCATCGATGAGATTAGGGACACTTATTTTGATGATACTCTAATACAAAGCTTACGTATATCGCTACACCAAGCCACACCATCGGTCCCAACCATAATATTTATGAGGGTGCCAAACCATGAGGGTATTCATGGCAACGAGTGAGCTGATACCGTTGCGAGGAGATTCATTGGTGATAACTCCATCGACATTTTGCCTATATGCATTGCGTTGCCACAGGCCATACCCGACTTACTCACAGACACCTGCCTAGCGCATTAGCTCGAGAAGTTGTGTGCGGGAGGTCTGGGGGTGATCTGTCCATCCGCCACTTCCTGGCCCAGACCCATGGACCTCCGAGTCAAGCATCGGCCCCCTCAGTGGGTTGACGTTTTATCTGGACCAGACAAGGCCCAGTCCCTGTTGTCGTACCTGAGAGCCGCTGAGCTCTACCACGAACTGTGATATATTTTCGTACAAACTAGTCATAGTTTTAATTCACTTTGCTGATAATATATATCTAGTTATTAGCCTATTCTTGATCTAGGGTTAGTTGTATTATTTTACTTTTGTGGTTTTTTATCCGCTTTAGGGGCTAAACAGTGACCACCACTGTAAGCACCCCTAATTTGTTTCTCCCACCGATTGCCGCATGGCCCACCTTGGCATCGTGCCACTTGCAGTGCCCCTTCGGACACCATGTTTAATGCCGCTAATGACCCTTCTAGTTGAGGCGCGGCTAAAACCATTAACTAATGAAATAAAAATCAATAAAACCGTCGGATTTACCATTGGCAACTACTCCAGCGAAAAGATGTTAAATAGATACAGAGTCCTATGTCTGCGGATTTTTATCCAGTGGTCGTATCAAAAGCTGAGCGGCACTATCTTTTTCGTCATTTCTTAAGTACTTCAATTTTCCTATAAATTCGACCTAATTAAGTTTTATCTGATTTTTGATTGATTATGAGTTGAAGACGTTGCTGTTTAGGTAAGATAGGTGGGGATTATTTATGAATAACATCGTAGTGATTGGGTTTTACTTTGATAACATTGGGAGTTACTTACGCCCATTGACTTCGTACTCAATGGTCTGCACTATCTTCCGGCAGAGGACGTATTTTTTCGCTTCGTTCTGGTGAGTGGAGCAATCCTTCTCCAGCTGGGCAGGCGGCACTTCTTGAGCGCACCGCGAGTCATTGTGGCTGTTACATTCGTAGCATTTCAGCGCACTGCCTGAAACGACAACATCACGTGTATTGTAACCTTTTAAACGATTGAAATAGCTATTTAAATTAGACAATTATACTACACTGTACAACTCATGTGTCTGTTTAGAGGGTAATGGGCGTAACCCATGGGTGCGGAAAAGGCATTTTCACTATTCTTAATTTTTTTTTGTAATTTATTAATGCCATTTTTATTAAAAAAAGAATGTAAGTACATACTTATACACACAAAAAGATAAGGAAGTATTTGATACTTCGATCCATGGATACAAAAACAACACATCTTAATTAAAGTTTGGCAGTTACTGATCTCCAAAATTTATAAAAATTGTCTGGAGATCAGGAGTTTAAAAAACAAAAACAGAAAATATGACAAGTGCAATCATTACACAAATATGAACCATTTCATGACTTAATTAAAGGTAAGGGAATAAGATCTTAAATGGCACAACAAGTACGTACTATATTCTACCTAACAAAATAAATTTCAAATAAAACATACTGTCAAAAAAAAAAAAAAAAAAAACGAAAACTCTTAAGATGATGACAAAATTGCTAAATAAAGCTAAAAAAAGAAATGAAAATTATCGTTTTGATAGAGATTCTTGAAAAATATGTTAATACTCTTTTTAAATTGAATAAAATTGTTAATTAGCTTAATGTGAACTGGCAACTCAACAAACAATCTAGGGCCTAAAAAAGAAAGTTGTCGCTTGAAAAAATCACATTTAGGGTATGGGATTGGTATCGTAATATATGAATTCAAACGCGTAATACCTTGTAAAGGGGGGATATCTGAAAGTTAATGTTTAAAATAATACTTTAATACTTCTACCACATAGGTTAGTCGAGGAAGGAGAATATTTAATTGAGAAAATAAATTAAGAAGATAAATAAATGGAAGAAGATTCCATCCTGAGAAGTTTGGCATCAACCGCACTCTCCTCTATGATTTTACGGTTTCGCACACTAGTGACGTCAGAGTGCCCCTCCCCTTTGAGCGGGACCCCCCTGCCACCCAGTGTGACGTCACCAGTGCAAACTTTGAAAAATCATAGAAAGAAAACTACTCAACGTAGGAGAGTGCGGATGGTATCAAATTTCTTAAAATGGAATCTACTTTCATTTAAAAATATAAAATGAATACGTGGGTAACGCTCATTGTTCAGCCTGTAATGACATTTTTTGCTTTCTCAATTCCGTAGATAGGGAAGCTTTGTGTTTGTGATAGAAGTCGAAAAAATGTTTAACCTCAAAAATCAAAATTTCCTCTTGCTTTTTGCGTTTCAGAGCTTGTTGATCAATTTCGGTTCCGTGTCTGTCTGTCTAAAAAACGGAAGTTAGTGAAAAACGTTGTCTATTTCCACGAAAAATAAAGAGTTACAATGTTAAATCGATTTCGACGGTTAAGCCATCATCAGTAACAAACAATAACTTATTGTTATTGTTGTTATTGTTTGTTACTGATGATGGCCTAACCGTCGAAATCGATTCAACATTGTAACTCTTTATTTTTCGTGGAAATAGAAAACGTTTTTCACTAACTTCCGTTTTGAAATGGGTTTCCACAACTTCATCGCGAGTGATTTAGTTCGTATGTGTCTGTCTGATGTTTATCTGTCTGTGGTAAATCCTTGTAAAGCCCAAACTCATACCAGTTTCAGTCCGATTCCGATGAAATTTTCAGGGATTGTGCGGATTAGCTCCGAGACGGTCCCCTATAAATGTAAATGCCGTCGAATCAACAGCAGTCTGTGCGCATGCGCAAACGTTAATTTAATTATAATGTCGATTTCTTATCATCGATTTGTCCGATTTTGTTCACACTCGGGGAGTAGATGGGTATGAGTTCAGAAAAAATCCCTATGAATTATATCGTGATTGGTGGAGTAATAACTGTAGAGTATGTGCAAAAATAAAATTGATCGACACAGACAAAACTCCGAGACTATTGGACCAATTTATGAGAAATTTTCAAGGATTGTGCGATTTAGCTCCTAGACGTTCCCTTATAAATTTCATTGCCGTTGGATTAATAGTAGCACGTGAGCATGCGCAAACATTAATTTCTTATAGCGTCGACTTATCAATGATTTCGACACGTACTTTGTTCTTCAACTAATTCTATACGTCCATGTTACAATGTGTGAGGAAGCTATTCTCTCCCCCCCCCCCCTCGCCACCATCTTGGTAGACAATTATTCGTTGATTCTAAGTCAACTACGATTATATTCGTATTCGTGTCATCGTATTCGTCTGTCGAGAGACGTCCTATTGAAATAGATTTGAGACAAATAGGCTGGGCTCCAATCACTGAATTCGCTTTAAGGACGTCCCTCTGAAGCTGGGTAATATTAGCAAGGCATCGCATATTATAGGAGGGACGCCCTATTTAAACTGATGACCGTGACGCATTTTTATGGGTTGTATTCGTGTACTCACCGACAGACGAATACGAATATAATCGCAGTTGACTCAGAATCAACGAATAATTACACCGCGATTACAGTTGTATTTGTATTCGACGATAAGATTATGCCCAACACTGCTTTTAACTAATGTTTGCTAATAAGGAGGGAAGCTTGTTTAGTCAAATCAGGACCTTAAAAAAAAAACTTTTTTGATTACGAGTTACGCCTGCTTTTGATTTATTTTAAGTGATTCTGAGTTTATTTTGTTTTTAATAAGAGAAATAAGATTATTTTGAGTTTAAAAATATATTATTTATGTTACTTACGGGGGGTAAAAAACTAAAAACTAAGTAATCAAGTTATTTATGACATCAGCTGGCTGAACGAAATTCTCTCCTTTCCACCCAAGAAACTTGAGATTTAATACGGAGCCTCCCTGGGGTATCTGGAGACGAATGAAATGACGGATTCCATCCCGATCACCTGAAAGAGCTGTACTCTCTCCTGTTCACCCTATTCTCACCCTACTCCTACTACATTCACCCTACTCCTGTTTACACACACAAACATCAACTAGAGTGTACTGGCGTCATTTCATTACTCATTCCCACGCCAGAAATCCGACCTGTATTAGGTATGTTGGGTGTCACACATAAGGGTGGGGGTCATTTCATCACTCATTCCCATGAAGCGTAAAATTGCGGGGTCTTCGAGCTGTAAAAGAGTGAATTTAGTAGTTATCCTCCCTGGAACATCAAAGGACGAATGCAATGACGAGCTCCAGCCTGATCAGCTGAGTGAGCTAAATTCGGTCCTGTATAATTAAAATTTAATAACTTTAACGATCCTCCTTCTGTAAGAATCGATTGGTCCCTATTTACGTCACTTTGGTATTTGGTAAACACTTGCCAATAATAGAATTTGTCATTTTGACATTTTCATCTTTGCTTTGGCGGTTGGTCTCATAAACACGAAAATCGTCACGAAAAAGCAGAAGAGCATCACGAAAACTCAATAAACAAAGCGTGCTTGGTCGCTAAGGAATGATGTATACAGTTACAGCTTCGAATGTTTTGCTGCCACGATTTCGTCAACCTCCCATAATTATGGCGATGGAGTATTTAAGTCTGTGGCTCCCGATTCAACTACCACCGTGCCCCGCCAGTTGGAATTTTCGAGAATCGCGACCCACGAGTTATTAGGGAGTTATTGCTGTTTTCTATCTGAGTTGTTCAGCTGAGTCGTTGTACGAAAAGAGGTTTTCCTAGCGCAAGCAAACCAGAAGCTAACCACTGAGTCGTACTGTACGATTAGGGAATTGTTGTACGATTGAATGAAACGATTCAAAAGTCACACTAACGTGACTACACTACTCGAAATCTTCATAATTAAGCCTAAGTCATAGATTACCTAACGTGAAATGAATTTCTTTCATAATGGAAAAATTTCAAATTAGCAACAACTTTATCTGTGGTTTAATTTTTTCAATATTTAAATAGATGTATTAGAACAGGGGTGCTCAAACTTGAACTGCTGGCGATCTACCTTAATATTTTTAGACTACTTACGATCGAATCTGAGAGGCTGCAAGTATGTGTGATGCAGGGTTGTCGTACATACACGATACACCCTACCGTAGCAGAGTAGGTACCGTAGCATATATAGATATTAGCTTTCCGCACAATTTACATTATTTTAGTCAAGGTTTGGGTTAGGTTTACTTAAGTTCTTCTCTACAATATCAATGAAAAAACTCCTAGTTATTCAAAATTGCGAGTTTATTCGTTGTTACAAAACAAAAGAGTTACATATGGTGTTAAACTCAACTAAGGAGTGACTTTGGATGTTGAAGCGTGGCACTGCATGTCCTCAGCATACTTTTCATAAGATGGTGCGTAACCACTGAGTGCCAATCGCAAGCATGATGACATATATGATCGTCAATTAGTCGATTGCGATATTTTGACTTAATTATCTTCATTTCAGAAAATGCATACTCGCACAAGTATGTTGACCCAAACATTGCCGTCAGTTGAAGGGCGATTTGCCTTAGATTCGGATATTTATCTTTAGATATAAAACACCAGAAATTTGTATCAGATGCTGTAGCTTTGAGATGTATATCTGATATAATCTGCACCAACTCATTTTCAACAGAACATGAGTTCATATTAAACTGACTTGCTACTTCAGTAGCTAATTCCTCAATGTTTTTACATGAAAAAGTATGACTCATAAATGATGCTATATCTGCCAATTTACTGCAATCATAAAAACGCATTTCGAATTGTCTCAAAATATTTGATAATTCACCCTCATACGTATCATAATTCAACTGAGGAATCCTTGCTTTCAAAGACGGAAAATGTTTCAGATCCTTTCTTTTCAGTTGATCTATCATAAGTTGCAATTTACTTTTGAATGCGTTTACTGCGCTAATCATCTCAATAATAGTTTTTCCTTTACCTTGAAGCTCCAAGTTAATGGTGTTTAAGTGCATTGTGATGTCAGTCAAAAATGCCAAATCAGTCAGCTATTTTTGTTTTTCAACATCTCAGTGTCATCACCTCTTTCGTCTAGAGAAGCTGTTTTTTCGGGTAATAATTCTTTAAACCTTTCTAGGAATTTTCCGCGACTCAACCACCTGACGTCCATGTGAAGAACTAAACCAGTGTGTTCAGCTGACTCCCTATCTTCCAACTGCAACTTAAAGAGCCGCCGTTGCAAGCTACGTGCACGGATGGAATTCACAATTTTTGTTGCAATGCCCATAATTTCCTCCGTGTTTAAAACTTTTGAACACAAAACTTGTTGATGTATAATGCAATGGAATGAAAAAAATGAAGGGAATTCTTCATTAGCTCGACATAATGCCACAAAACCGTTCTTGTTTCCAGTCATTGCTGGTGCTCCATCGGTTGTAATGCACACTAATTTATATATTGGTAGCTTGTAGTTATCGGTGGATTCGACGAACTGTAAAGAAAAGTATGTACATTCCATGATATCACGTTTTAGTTTATCTGCGATGTCCTGACTCATGACTTCAATACGCCTTGTGACAGTCGGACGAGATAACTGAAGTTCTCTAATAGCAGAACTTTTTTCTTCTCGAGATCTACCCAAAACGCTGCAAATTATTTCACAAAGGTTTTTATTATTTTTTCAATTGAGTATGATCGTAGTTTTAGTTGGCTAGCTACGTCATAAGGCCCGTCCAGACTCCTCGGCGTGTCCTACTTCGAGTTGCCACAACCTATACTTCTATAATTATATACGCATGTTTATATTTCTCGATTTGAGCTCCTATCTATTCAAATAGTTATTGCCTTAATAATATCATTATCTAAGTGCGTACGAAAAGTCGAGAGGATATGTTATTAAATATGCGTAGGAAAAGCTTTGGTATTAACACACAAATATGACCTTGAAAAAAACATTCATGCCTCGAACGAACGCCGGCGCCGTATCCACCACAAGCCGCGGCGCCGGCGCCTCCTCTCACTCCACCCCCCCGCTCGCCCCCCCCCCCCTCTCCACCCACCGTGACCCCCTGCCAAGCGTGCCAGGCGTGCACGCGTCGAAAAAAAACACTTTTTTGCCCGTTTTTGGCCCATAGCATCTATGCGAGTAAAGCGATCGGGATGGTTAAACGTTAGGACCAACTAGACCCCAAATGGAGTCTATGTGCGAAAGAACGGGTTTTTTGAGTCAATTCTTAGGCCTTTTATGGCCCGGACGGCGGACGGCGAACGGCGGACGGCGGACGGCGGACGGACATTTCAAATTTGGATTCTACGTACCTTGAAACGTAAAGTGACAAAGTTTGAGGGGGGGTTATAAAAATTTTTTGCTACACGATCACATAGGCTTATTATTGGAAATAATAAACCAAAAGTACCCGCGATCGACTCGTCGATCGCGATCGACCGTTTGAGCACCCCTGTATTAGAAGAAGGAAGGGAACTTGGAAGGGTAGGTAGTGGTTAAGGCAACATCGAAATTCGCCTTGGGTTAGGAAAATCTCATTCGGGAACTTGATCAACGATCAAGATGTACATACTTATATTATAAACATGTACCTAAATACCTGTACCCATTACATACATATGTACGTTTCATTATTGAAGATTTGGATACCTACTGATACACGACAAAGGGCAAAGAAGGCTGTTTCTATCTGTGTCTATTTTCTCTGTAATGTGGCACAATCCCTACCCATTTCATCGAAATCGATCTATCAGTATTGGACCTTTGTCAATAACTACCAACCAATTTCAGGTTCGGCTGGTGAAATGGTTACCTTTTTCAACACTTGTGCCCGAATACCCTCGACCGAAATCGGACTGATGGTAGATCGTGAAGTTTTAGAATCCTTTATTAGGTATCAGCATAATTTAAGTTAGGGTGAATCCTACAAACCACCTTTTTTGATAAACACGAATATTACAATGCGTATATCATGCCACCTCGGAATAGGAACTAAAAAATTTGATTACCTATAGCATTATAGGTTATCGTCATGGAAGGTGTCATGCGTATTCGGATCTGTATTCGGTTTCCCTTGAGCTCCGAATAGGATTTTTCTATTCGTACAACGAATGGACCGCTAACCGATAGTATTTTTCGCGCATGCGCAATGCTCCTTTTCTTTTTGTACTTCCTCCCACTCGAATACGACTCAGCGTTGCAAAAACTCCCTATTATATGTCAATTTACCTCAACACTCCACCCATTCACCCTCTCTTGCTCACACCCCCTATAACAATTTTTACCATGGAACATGCTTTAGTTTTGGTTTTTTTTTTTTTTTTTTTTATTTTTAGAGCCCTCAGGGAAGAAATAGACAGCAGAAAAATTCGTTTGGAAAGTATTTAGCTCCTTGCTCGTTAAAGGGTGAATGTTGAGAAATTGATTTTCGATTACCTTGGATTTCTTCATTATTTTTTCTTATTTCTTTTTCTTCGCTTTTTATAAAGTTGTTCCTACTTAGTTGTTAAGCATTTCAGTAGGATAGCCATTTCGGTAAGTAGTGAATCAATATAAATTTAATCACATTTTCAGGCGACATTATTCATTTTCTGCTTATTTACTCCTAAGTTACCGTACTGGGTAGTTATTATTATTAAGCGTCAGTTAGTTATTTCTCAGTTCCTGCACAGTTACTATGTAGTATCAAACTTCTTCTAGTGGTATTACCCACATCAAAGTTAGCCTATGTAATTTATTAGATTCCAAAGTTTTTTATTATTATTATTTATTTATTTATTTATTTATTTATTTTTTACATAGATATGTCTATTGGCTGGGGGTCAAGGAATTTTTCGCGACACTATTTTAACACAGAATGTGTTTTAGCCATGGACTAACTGACGGATGATTTTCACGTACAACCGAGCCGTTGGTAGGGAAATGGAATTTCCGCCATTTTAATCGCACAGAAATCGTTCACCATTCGTTGGAAAGCTCTTGATTTATCACGAATTTATTTCGTATTTTTTTTTTTCGTAGTTTCATACTATAACTATATAAATTGATGTTATAAATGAATAGTAAACAATGACGCTTGTTTGGTTGTCACTTGGTTGCGCGACAACGCAATTTTCGTAGTTTCATACTATAACTATATAAATTGATGTTATAAATGAATAGTAAACAATGACGCTTGTTTGGTTGTCACTTGGTTGCGCGACAACGCAAACACATTCTGTGTTTCAATAATTTCGTCCGAAGTATATAAATAGAGGTATTTTCTCCACACAAAATGCAACGCTCCGGCACTTTAGATTATTATTAACTCGAAAAGTGAAGGCTAGGTAGAATTTCTATTGATTTTTCACGTACAACCAATGAGTTACTAGGGAAGAGTAACTCCCATAGTTTTCATAGTAGGAAAATCGTTCACCACTTTTTGGAATGCTCTCATTTTATCACTTATACCTCATGACCTCTAAGCTAAGTTTATTACTCCAAGTTATAAACTAATATTGTTTTGTAACCATAATGGAAAAGAAGGCACTACATGGTTGGTATACAATCGAGTAGTAGGTAACTACTGGTAAGCAGTAGGTACTAGACATATCCATGATCTTTTGTTTTTCCCATCGAGGGAGAAATTAAAATGCTTTTTCGCGACACTTTTTTTCTCCACACAAAATGCAACGCTCCGGCACTTTAGATTATGATTAACTCGAAAAGTGAAGGCTAGGTAGAAATCAATGAGGTACTACCGCAATGTACTTCTTTCCCAACATCCCAACAGAGTGGAAAGTAATGTCCATTTTTACGTTCCCAACATCCCAACAGAGTGGAAAGTAATGTCCACTTTTAGTTTCCCAAGATCCCATTAGAGTGGAAAGTAATGTCCATTTTTACTTTCCCAACATCCCAACAGAGTGTAAAGTAATATCTACAACTTTGACATATCCATGATCTATTGTTTTTCCCCTCTAGGGAGAAATTTATATATGGGTCATTCTCACAGAAAAGGGCAGTTTCCTCGTACTTAGGTTTTACGTTGTTTCACCTCCCGTCAATGTCATTATGGACCGAATGAAATGTAGGACTGAGTCTGGTGATTTGCTTATGAGATCATATGTGATTTCTAGACTCGAAGGTGCAATTTCGATCGTGATGTGACGCTCAAAAACTCCACCGTGACGTGACGCTCGTGACGTGACGAAAACAAATGGAAACGTCCTGTTAATCATTATTAAATTATAAAAATCGATGTTGGTTTTTACCTCGAATGTTGTTAACAGTTTTTTAAAATCAGGGGTATATCTCAGCTTCGTCCATATTTACAGCGGTTTCGGCAGTATATAATTTACGCATAAATAGAGGGCTTTTCAACGAGTGGCGAAGGAGTTTTGTGGGATGAAAACTAACGGCGATACATTTCCTTAGAAACGGGTCGGTTGTAAGCGAAAATCATTATAAAATCCCGCACTACTTTCGTTCCACGATCCCGCGCTACTTTCGTTCCAAGGTTTCGTCACGTTTTTGCCCGGTTAAGTGATGGCTAAAATATTTGTTTTTTCCTTTCGGCTGTTCCACTTAGAGTTTACTTTTAGGAAGAAGTATACCTAGGTATATGTGTACTGGGAGTTTAAATCGTCGGTGTGTTGTAAAGCGTAAATTATTTTTCCTATTCATGTATGATAATATTACGTTAATCTCTTTTTTTGTTACCTCAAGACGGTTTGTGATTTCAGTTAGGTATTTATTTTATAATCTTTGTTTCTGTTGTTTAGTTGTATTCCAATCTTGTAATGCCATTAGGCTATACAAATAAATATTTGAAGATGAATTCTCTCCAAAATTATATATGTACAATCCATTAATAGGGACGTCCCAATGCATGCATTACTTATCTGTGTATATGTTTAATCTGTTATAGGTACCCAGTTATCTACAAACCCAATCCGGGGAACGCCCTCGTGGTCAGCTAGTTCACTAGAATCAACGCTATCATCAGTTCGTACTGAATGTCGGCATCTATTAAATATCGATGTTCAACTAAAACAAGCATACTCTCATCCGAACGTCATCATCATCATTGTTGCTCCCGCTGACTCTGCTGAGATGAAAGGACGGCCACTTGTCAGCGCCTGTTCCGATGTTTGGGATATTATTTTTTATTAACAGCTCGAGATCTCGAGTGCTGAAACTCTTGAGGCGGTGCTGAGTCGACGAGTGTCTCCTTTTATCTCTACCAGGTTCTAACTAATCGAGGCACTTTGGATATCTGTACCTACTTGACTACTTTCTAATCTCTCTCTAATTGTCTCTCTCTCATACCTCTTTCATTTCCTCCTACCATTCTTTTATTTCTCTCCTTTGACCTCACTGTATCTTTTGCTTCCGAGACTACCCAAAGGTAGCGGAAGCATTGTTTCAATTTCGGGAGAAAAAAATGTTGGTCCCCAAAATCAAAAATCAAAATCAAAAATTTCCACTCGCATTTTACTTTTTAGACCATTTTGAACAACTTTGGTCCCCCCCCCCCTCTCTCTCTCTCTCTTTTCTCCACACAAAATGCAACGCTCCGGCACTTTAGATTATTATTAACTCGAAAAGTGAAGGCTAGGTAGAAATCAATGAGGTACTACCGCAATGAAGTACCTAATTCCGCCTTCCTCAACAACCGACTTAGACTTCTGTTTTAGCATGGAACGAAAGTAGCGCGGTAGTTTTTACTTTCCCAACATCCCAACAGTGTAGAAAGTAATGTCCTCTTTTACTTTCCCAACATCCCAACAGAGTGGAAAGTGTTACACAATAGTAATTATTAGTTTACATTGTTACCCACATGTTGGTTGTGTTGTTTGGTTGCGAAAAACCATGAAATATATCATTCCTATTTTGTCGTCATCTAGTTCATATTATTCACAAATATTAGCATTATATTGAAGATGCCACATTGACGACGAGGATTAAAAAAAAAAAAAAAAAAAAAAAAAAAAAAAAAAAAAAAAAAAAAAAAAAAAAAAAAAAAATGCCTAGAAGAAGACGATCACAAATCGATAAAGGGGGTGATGCTGAGCTACCTCAAGAGGAAGTTAGAAACTTACCTAAAGTCAACATCAGACTATTTGATCCGGAGGAGGAATCCTGGGAGTACTACTTGCCTTATTTCGAATTAGAGCTGAAAATAGCTCGAATTCATGAGGATGAAGACAAAAGGGATCTACTGTTGACTAAAGTAGGGGCACAAACATTTCGAATGCTGATTGACCATTTTCGTCCAGATAGTGTCGGAAACCAGGCTTACCGAGATATATTGCAAGTGTTGAATAACTATTACGTGAAGGAAAACACTGTAACAACACACCGAGTTGCATTCATGCTAAGGAAGAGAGCAGAAAATGAGGACGTTGGAAGGTTTATCAGTGATTTGAGAGCTCTTGCAGGGAAGTGTGAGTATGGCTCATCTCTCTCAGAAAGGGTTAGAGACCAGGTGATAGTAGGAATCGCAAATGCAGACTGGCAGTATGAGTTTCTAAAAACTTTCCCTGGAAATGGACATACCCTTGGACAAGTGGAATCACTAGCTCGGAAACTAGAACAAGGACACAAGGAGCAACAAAAATTGTCAGAAATGACCGAAAGACGTTTGTTTCCCAACACTAATCAAGTGAGACCAAGCAAGACATCCAAAGGAGAATCTCTTCAAGCAGAAGATCAACCACGACAGAGGGGTGGAAGCAGTGAAGGAGTTTATACCAGGGAGTAATTTAGCACGGGAGTACTAGGGAGAAATTTATATGTGGGTCATTCTCACAGAAAAGGGCAGTTTCCTTGGCTCATGACCGGCTTCAATTTTGACATTTTAAATATACATACCTATCCATCAACTTGGAGGACCCTGTGAGGATACTGTGGTTTCGAGTCCTGAAAGATCCCATGTATGGTGAGACTTATGTACTCCTAGCTTCCTTAAGATTTAAGCATGGGACATGCTTTAGCCATTACCTAACTGTCCAGTGTCACGTTATTAAGTCACAAAAAACTGTCACACCAATTTTCTTATGAGTTTCACGTAAAAACAAGCCGTTGGTAGATGTAGATGTATGGATAACTCTCAGGGTGGGGTTATTTTGGGCCCCAAGCACGAAAGTCTGGTGGCTTATTGTACTTTTCTTAGAGTTTTGCGTTTAATCAAAGATGAGGGACGAGAGTCCTTTGATTAATTGTTCGCTTCGAATGGACATCATTGCGGTTGGTGCCCCAAAGAGTTCAAATCTGCGATAGGTGAGTGCAGGGCACTCAAAGATTATGTGGGATACTGTTTCGCCTGTCTCCTCGCATAGCCTGCACAGGGTTGAGTTTTGTGTGACCCCTATGCGGTGTAGGTGGAAAAGTAGGGGTGCAAAGCCGGTTATAAGGCCGACTATTGTTTTAAGTCCCCTTCGGTTTTTCCTGGGACGTCCCTCAGTAAGTTTGGTGTTGGGTTCGACCACCATCAGCTTGCTGTGGACATGTCTCTCAATATTTGACCATCTTCTTGTGGTCTGTTGGTCAACCCACATGTTGATGATCCTTCTGAAGGTAGTTCCTGCGAGACAGTTGTGCAGTATCAAACTTCTTCTAGTGGTATTATCCACTTCAGAGTTACCCTATGTAATTTATTAGGTTTCAGCGTTTTATATTTTTAATTTTTTTAGCTTGGGACATACTTTAGCCATCACCTTACTGTCAGAAAGTGTCACGTTATTATGTCACGAAAAACTGTCACACCAATTTTCTTATGAGTTTCACGTACAAACAAGCAGTTGGTACCAATAGAACTTCCGCAGTGCTCATCGCACAGAAATAGTTCACTATTCGTTGGAAAGCTCTCATTTTAATGAAGATTAGTAAGACATTGATGTCTTAGTTTTATATTTATTTACAGAATATTAATCTAATAATGCGATATTATAAATGGTTAGTAAACAATGTTATTGTTCTGCTTGTAAGCCTTGTTTTATTGTCATTTGGTTGAGGCGGTAATCTTGGTTAAAATAGTTGAGCCGCTTGGTGGCAAGCTAATTAGTTTGGCCGTAGGAAATGGAACCTCCGCAGATTTCACTGTCAAAAAAATCGTTCACCATTTTCTGGACAGCTCTCATTTTACTGAAGATTAGTAATTTTACATTGTGCCACTATACTCGTACTTCAACGGAAGCTGAGTTATGCGCATTATAGCCCATTGATAGGAAAATGCGACCCCGAATCAGCAGGAAGATCAAAAATGCGACCCCGCCTTAGCGGGAAGATAAGAAATGCGATCCCGCCTTAGCGGGAAGAAAGCATGTTCCATGATTCAGCATTTAGCCGCAGGCTCAAAGCGGAAAGCAACCGGTGGGGTCAAGCGGCAAAGCCCTTGCAAGTCCTAATGGGCCGAGTTTTGTTTGATGTTCTTCATATTAATGATTTAGATGTAGTGTAAAGTTCTCTGCTGTACTGTACATATATTTTTTAAAATTTATTTATTTATTTTATTTTATGTTTTATTAATTGCTGATTTAATTTATTTTTTCAAGTTTTTTTAATTTTATAAAAACCGTCTAAAACAATGCGAACACTGATTAAAATAACTTATAACCTCGATATTATGTTCGAAGAATATTTTCTCGCCACCCGAACCCAAGTCTAAGAATTAGACAAGTGTTCTGCGTAGAAGCCTACCTAATACAGAAATCAGATATAATAAGCATTTTAGTTATAATTTGCTGCTTTTTAACGAATTTTCGTAGAAAATTAAGCTATTGCAATGGCTCAAAAAATTTTAAAATTGAAATTTTTGAAAAATTTCTCCATGGAAATCCGTTTTGAGGCATTCTGAAACAATTCCTGAAGTTTACGGTTTTATATATATATATATATATATATATATATATATATGTGTGTGTGTGTGTGTGTGTGTGTGTGTGTGTGTGTGTGTGTGTGTGTGTGTGTGTGTGTGTGTCATTCCAGACGATAACGCTCCATAGGATTGAGATAAAAATCCCGTTCGTTGGCCAAAAATTTTCGAGCACATTATTATTGGTCAAATTTCAAAAATTGGTCCAGAAAAATCACTAAAATAGCTAAAACTGCCGAAAATCGGTAAACTTATCATTTTTAGGAACATTTTAGTCAAAAGTAAATTTTCAACAATCAACTAGGGTATTTCAAATTTTTTCTCGAAATTACGCTGAAAAATGTAATTAAATTTTATTAATATTAGCTATTAAATCTAAAAACCCAAAAATCTCTTTTGAATCGTCGAAAGTTATCTGGTATGAGTTTTTTTGCCATGACATTGGTTTTGAACAATTTCCTTCTACTGAAATTGCTCAAATTTCAATACAATTTAACAAAACATTATAGATTGTTCAAGAAAATTCGCTCATACAATCTTGCTACATGAGTTTTTTTTTTTTTTTTTTTTTTTTTTTAGCAATAGGGCTCGGTAAAAGCTGTTCTACGCCAAAAAGGTAAACATTAGTACAAGTTCAGCCTGGGACCATTCAATGTTGATATCACAATCAATTCAATTTTATTGTATAACCCGTAGGTATTTCATTGGTGATATCACTGGTGCCCATTGACGGCTCAGACTCCCGAAGGTCGCACGTTTTTCACGTGACGGCGGCCGCCTAAATCCGATTTCTTACCGCACCGATCCGCTCTCGCTTCCCGATCAGGAAACCAAACACAAATCCCGCTGCGATAAACGTCACGAGTTTGTTTATACCGGTCTGAACTGGAGAAGGATCATCATAAACTGACATAAAGAGAATCCGTTAATCTCGATACATGACAGACCGATTTACCGTTAAACTAGGCGCCTGCCGCACCCTGACATTTGGCAATGGATCAAAATTTTCCCTTGAGCTAAACCGTGAAATAAGTGGCAGTGGTTTATCGGCTTATCATTGTTTCATCAGGGATAAACGGATCAATCCTGTTACGAGAAAAAACGTCATCAATGACTGCCGTTCTCGACGGGGACCCGTGAATGATTTTTATGTATGTTAAACGGAGCAATTAGGGAAATATTGGCTTTTCAAACTAAAGTTACAACTCTAAAAAAAAAAGAATGTTTTTTCAAAATTCAAAAGTTTTTGGGAAAGGTCCCAAGCCCTAGGCCCCTATGCTATATTCCTGTTGTTTCAAATTTGAAACCCTCCAATCAAGGTCTTGTATTTTTTTGAATGGCTTAAAACGGATTTCAATGGAGAAAATTTGCGAAAAATTTTGATTTTAAAATTTTTGTCATTGCAATAGCTTCATTTTCTACGAAAATTCGATAAATGGGTTTCTACCTCGAAACTTTCTCGTGATATGAATACGAAACTCACTTTTTATGAACAGCTTGAGGGAATGCTTGTCTCAACAAGGTGAAGGGCAGAATCTGCAACGCATGAGGAGCTTATGCGCGAATCAGCTGAAATAGAACCTCGTGATGACGGCGAACTTCATATAACCGCAGTGCCATCGACGTAGAATCTGTTGCCGAGTGGAAAATCAGCACGCTCAGAAGAACTCGCGAATCCGTCAAGGAAGGACTTGAATCGTAGGGAAAGAAAAATAACCTTTCGGCAGGTGCAAAATAAATCCTAACACGATCAGACGCAATTCATCTGACAGATTAATATTGTAATTTTTGTTTGAGCATATGGAAAAATGCATAAATTCCAACTTTTTACCCGTGAGTGTGTACAGGGTGTCCCACGAAAATGTAACAACCCACTTCATTTCCCCTGAATTCAATGCAAAAAATCGGGACCAACACCATTCTTCATAATGTTTTACGTAGATCTCAGGAAAAAATACTTTCGCGCGCGCCACTTGCGCTTGAAGTGGCACAAATGACATAAACTTTGTTTTTTCAAATGGGAACCCGCATTTTTTATTTCAGATTCAAATTGGACGTGAAATTTCGTGACAAAATGAACCATCACTCGATTTTTTAAGAGGACGTAAGCGGGCACAATTCCGCTTCAAATGTGGGGAATTCCGCTCTAAAAGTTCAAAAATAGTGAAATACTGAGTTTTTGAAGATATATGTTTAATACATGATTTCGGGGTATTTTTTCGTGCTGAACCTCGAACTGATATTCATTTATTGAAATTTGCAATACCAACACCGAAAAACCTACATTTACGCTTTGTGCTGTGTGGAAATGAGTAAGATAGGTGCAATTATTCTGGTCGATTTTCGGTGTTTTCCCAAGTTGGTATTGCAAATATTAATAAATGAACATCATTACGAGGTTCAGCACGAAAAATACCCCAAAATCATGTATTACATGTGGCAATTGAATATCTTTAAAAAAAAAAAAAACTCGGTATTTCACAATTTTACCCTTTTTGGGCAAAATTGCGCACTTTTGAAGCGGAATCGTGCCCGCTTGAGTGCACTTAAAAACTCGTGTAGTGGGTCGTTTCTCATGAAATTTCACGTAAAATTTGAATCTGCAATAAAAAATTGGGGTTCCCGTCTGAATAAACAAAGTTTATGTCATTTGCACCAGTTCTAGCGCAAGTGTCGAGCGCGAAAGTATTTTTCCTGATATCTGCGTAAAAAATAATGTAGAATGGCGTTGATCCCATTTTTTATGTTGTATTCAGGGGAAATAATTGAAGGTTTAACCTTTCCAGGGACAACCTTTATATTTGTGGCTTTAGATAACTCTTCCATAGCACATTTCAACAATAAAAATTGGAAATTACATCAAATTTTTCAGAAAAGTCTGACAAGTTATTCTCTCAGGAGCACGATCAGACGTTATTCAACTCAAAGATTATGTACTACGATAAGGTTTAATACTAGGGGAAGGAAATTAGGTATTTTAATATTATATCAGAGATGAAGGAGTTACATTAATATTGTATGACAGATAAAGAGAAATATCGGGAAACATTTTGAACTTATTAAAGTGAGCAATTTATCGAGGGATTAACGCGCCCCTAATGGTGATCAGAGATGTGGTGGAGAAAAAACCCGAGGCACCCTTTGGTGAGTTGGGGCTGGTAGGGGCCCCAACCAACTACCCCTCGATCCACCACCAACGGCACAAAAAACTGTTTAGGTACTTTATCTAACAGATAAAGGGAAAACATTCTAAAGAAAAATTTCTATTGTAAAGGAATTTTAAAAAAATTCTAAAGAAAAATTTCTTGAACCTGAAGTTGGCCATAACGTCAGGGTCAAAATTCCAGATAGGGTTGCCAGATTTTCACGAAGCGATATAAATATGTAGTATTTTTGCAAAAAACCTCGAAAAAAAATCATAAGAAACTTGCAAACGAGTCTGCAACACATTGGGACATTTTATGTCTTAAGTTGCAAATTCGTATGAAAGCTCTAAGAGCCACTCATCTGATCCGGACCCTGGGCATCGTCAAGTAAATGTCCTAAAGAGGCAATAAAGGGTGTAATGCATAGAAATTAGCTTTAAGAGCCACTCGTCTGATCCGGACCCTGAGCATCGTCAAGTAAATGTCCTTAAGAGGCTACATACGAAATTACAGCTTCCTAGAGTGTAAAGTATAGAAATTACCTATTAAAATGATTTAAACACCGCTTCACAAATCAAACCGTTCTCGCAATATTTGGATCACCTGCTATGAATCAAATCATCGAAACGCCAGCTCAATTAAATCATCAGAAATTAACAAGCGGTTGAAATCATGTTCACAATATCAATTATTGAGAATGATCACCTGAGTGTACATAATTATTCAAATAACCATGCTCATAACTCAGCTTCTTGGTCACGCACTGCTTAGTAGTTAACATAATATGGTTGGATAAATCGAGAGCTTTCGAACGAATGGTCAACTGACTTTGTGGGATGAAAAACAACGAAGTACCATTTTCCTAGCAACGAATCGGTCGTAAGCGGAAATCATTAGAAAACCAACCGTAACGCTTTTTTGACATGGATATGTCTTTGCTCTGGGGGGTCAACCAAAAATTCCCGTCACGCAAAAGTTGATGTCACGTCTAATGATGTTCACGTACCACCCAGCCGTTGCCAGGAGAATGGAACTTCCGCAGGTTTCATCGCACAGAAATCATTCGCCACTCGTAGGAAAGCGCTCGATTTATGTGATAAGTGTTCACACCTCAAGCTACCAATTTCCCCCTCCTTACGTACCTGGCTACATTCCTAAATTAAGTTGATTGGACTATAAACAATGAATTTTTTATTTCATTTACTCCATCACTTACTCCACTCCATAGGAAATATTTTCATCCCTTGGCAACAGTTTACTGTTAACAACAACTCATTATAGTGGCTATCATGAACATAAAAATGATAGCGTCTGTATTGGAGAAATAACTTTAATAGTATGTATAGTATGCTTTTCATGCCTCCAAGAATAATAACATAAATTCTTTATCCTACATTTCGTCGCCTACTGTCCAAAGTTAAAGGATTTGTTTACAACTCTCGAGGACAACCGTTATGAAATTCCCAATCAAAGACATATCCATGTAAACATGGTATCTGCTTGTAAAGCAGATAGTGGAACTCGTTTACGAGTTTCTGAATCATTTCACCAGTTTTTTTTAACGCTTTTTTCGTTTATGTGCCAAAGTAAAGACATAAAATGAAATAATGTATAGTATCATTTGAAAAGGTTCTGCTACACACCAAGAAAATAGATGCTCAAAAATATCTTTTGGAAAAAGCCCCGGGACCCGGTTAAAATGGACATCGAATCCATGTAATGGAGTGCAAATATTCCGTGTTTGACTTCAATCAACAACGGGGTTCTCATCTTCGGTTTTCGCGGATCAAACAGAATTACCGCAAGGTAACGAGGGCATGAGATTTTATTTGAAAAGAAGTGGGTGTAATTTGCCTTGGAGATATTTATGGAATATGCTCGAGCTAATAAAAAGTCAATATTCCTTGCTATGAAATTCATGATGTACAAACGAGAAAAGATAATTCGTCGATCCATGATGCTCTCTATGAAGGAACTCACGTACTTTCCAGTTTATTTCTGCTTATTGGTTGTATCGAAAATATAACTAGGGTAACGTGAATTAAACTGTTATAGCATTTCTCAGTGAAATCAATGATTTTCCCATTCAAATTAATAACTTCCCAACCAAGTTAATAAGTTTCCCATTCAAATTGAATGGGAAAGTAATTAATTTAACTGGAAAACGCTATAACGTATCAAAGTCTACCAGGATATCGAAAGCTTTTGGTTTATCATTTTCAATAATGAACAATTGAAATCGACCAAGAAAAATTTTTAACCCCCTCCTCCCCTCTAAAAGTTTGTTGGTTTACGTTTCAAGATAAATAGAATATAAAAATCGAAGAAAAAAAAGAAAAAAATCCGTCCGTCCGCAATACGCCGTCCAGACCTTTTCTCCAAAACTACTAGACCAAAATTTATTAAATTTGGCAGAAAAATCATACATCGGCTGAGGGGCGGGGATGTGTCAGTATCATCGACATCAATTTTGATCACCCCTATAGGGTAGTAATTAAGGGTTGAAATATTGAAACATCGAAATCTCGAAAACTTTCAAGGTAACAGTGTTAGGAAAGTTTAGGTGTGTTACTTAATTCGATTAATTTCTCTTCAGTAGAAGTCTACACCTATGCAGACACATTAAATACCTTCCTATTTCTTTTCTAATCAACCAAGTGAAATTCATTAATTGTATTAGTTTATACCCATTCATCAGCAGCTGAGTGAGCTTCGGAGCTAATTTCTTTGCCATTCAACCTTGTAGAAATAGCTGAGTTTTATGTAGAAAACGTAAAAACTTATTCTACGCTCATCACTCTTTAGCCTTTAGGCACAAGGTAGTAGTAGTTTATTATATATATATATATATATATATATATATATATATATATATATATATATACTCGGCGCTTCGCGCCTTGCCGGTGGGCTTCGCCCCCCTGGACCCTTCGGATCTTTTCTCTTTTCTACTGCGTAGAAAACGAGGATAATTTGCTATGCAATTCTTAGCCTGAAAACGCTTAAAAAATAAAGTACGACCAAAAAAATTTGACCAGTCAACAGGATTTGAACCCACAACCTTCGTCTCACGAGAAAAAAAAAAAAAAAAAAAAAATCGGGAGTTGTACGACCTAAAAAATTTGACCAGTCAACAGGATTTGACCAGTCAACAGGATTTGAACCCACAACCTTCGTCTCACGAGACAAATATTTGTCTCAGACGTTACAAATAATTTCCTCACGGACGTCACAAAAAAAATTGTTGGGGGTCGGCCTAAGAATTGCATAGCAATTAATATGTATATATGTACTGAGTGCTGCTTATGTCTAGGTAGTGAATATAATTGTAGGTTGGGTTGACCAAACTAGACTTGAGTGGTTTTGTTTATGTTTTATTCATAATAATCCACAACGTTTCTACCCAGGGGCTGGTTCCTAATCATGCGGTGATACAGTTGGTTGAAAGTGGTAAAGGGTCTTTCACCAAGTAGATAATATTAGTTTTAAATGTAGGAACATCTAACACTTTGGCAAACTTCGAATTACATATATAGGTAACGAGTTATATATTCGAAGTTATTAATTCAAAGTCAAGTTGGGTTTGGTCAATCCAACCTCCAATTATATATAAATAAATAGATAAATAAATAAATAAATAAATAAATAAATAAATAAATAAATAAATATATATATATATATATATATATATATATATATATATATATATATATATATATATATATATAAAATGTTTTAATTACCTACTTACCTACCTACCTACTACTTTTTATTATTTTGATAGCTAACTGATTTCACGCATTGCCTATAACGATTACAAAAACCGAATACTGTCCTATCACTCTAAATGCTACAAAATGAACAAAGATGATGTGAACATGTTAACGGTGTTCAGCGAACTGCGATTATCTTCGCCAAGGGTGTGTCGCACTTGGCTTTTTTTTAACAGGTCCGCCTATCGATCCACCGTCAGGTGGTTGACGACACCTTCAAAACCCTCCCACGCCTTTCCGATACATCAGCGGAAGGAAGAGTTTTCCAGGTCCCATTCCAGATGGGCACAAAGTTTTGCCGGCTTATCTGAGATTAGATCTAACTTGGGTTGAAGTGAAACCGTTCCTATCTTAACAAAAACGTTATTCGTGTAGGTATGTGAAGCACCCTAAATGTCACTTTATGTAGGCATGTATATATTTATAGTTAGAGAATTTCCGTAGAAAACTAAGTGATTACAGCGATTACAGCTAAGCGATTGGAGCGGGGGGCTCCGAAAATGTTTGAAAAGTTTTTTCATTGAATCCGTTTTGAGGCATTCTAAAACGATTCCTGAAGTTTGCGCATACGTGTGTGTGCGTTTGCAGTGGCGTAGTTTGAGGAGGGGCAGGGTGGGCGCAGCCCCTCTGAATCATAGAGGATACAAAAGTTCGTTGTGTTAATACAATTAAAATGAAAGATTTTGCGCTTCTAATTCCATTAGGTACCTAACACATAATTGGAAATTGTATTTCGTAAAAAACAATTATTATTATACGAATCCGCTTGCCTAGCAAGTTTATACGCTCTTAGAAATGAAGAAATTCTTATTAGGTTCGTTTGTGTAAGGGCAAAATGGCGTGGATATTATACAACCTCACGGAGAGGAGTAAAATCACCGTCAACGAAACGGAAACGTGGATACTATAAGCTGAAATCAAGTCTTTCCCCACTACCTTCAGGGGCTAGCCCATATGCGATTTTTTCCTAGAAAAAAGATCCGTAGTTCAGTATCCACAAAAGTTCCCCTAAGAACTTCCCCTAATTTTCTCTGCCTACCTGATCACGGTTGAATCTTTAATCCGAAACAGTTTCTCTAATTCTTGTATTCATCGTATATCGTACATATTCTACCATGTACGTATTAAATCTCAGTTAAAATAAAGCAAATATACAATAAATAGAAGACTACAGTGGTGATTTATAAAGTTTAATAGAAATGATTAAAATATTCTATCATAGCATTATTTATATTCTAACCTTGCATATTGCTGGTTTCAGTTTGTTTAAATATTTGTTTCTCGCACTCGGTTTCATGCCCGGTATTTTATTTCGCGTACCTATATAATACGATTGCGTGTTATTGTCCAGAATAAGTGTTTTTTCGCAGGAATACCTAACAACTGAGGATAAACCTGTAAGGGTGAAACGTCCACAGATATGATTTTGCAGGCAGTTCGTCGCTACCTAATCGTAATTATCGTAGTTTTTAACGTTTGGATTAGTTAATTGTCTAATGTTTTTTTCTAATTAGTATCATGTTTTAATAAACAATAAGATGAAAGCTATTGAATGAATGTGAAGCAATGTCAAAGCATGACAAAAGCTATTGAATATGTATAAATCGTTTGACAGTTTATTATACAGTCTTCGTATTTATATTCAACAACAAGTACTAGAAATTAATAATAAAACTATAAAATAAAATGAAATCCTTGACTGTTGCCCCTCCATGAGAAATGACTTAGCTACGCCACTGTGCGTTTGTCTCATTCCGTAGGATTGAGATAAAAATCTTGTACTAGCGCCAAAAAATCAAGCTTTCCAAGTGAAAGGATGAGTTCGTTGGCCAGCAATTTGTGAACACAATAAATTTGTCAAATTAAAAAAAAATCTTAAAAAAATCATTACAAATCACTAAAAATGGCAAAAATGGCCAAAATCGTTGAATTTATCATTTTAGCTGAATTTTTGTCAAAACATTCCCAACAATTAACTAGGACATAAAAAAAAGTTGCTCAAAAATATGCTGAAAACCTTTCTAAAATTTCATTAATATTTTGTGAAAAACCATTTTTGCGTACCATGATTCACTTGATAATAAACTGAATAGGTTTCATTTAAAACATGAAAATTTTGTATTTCAACAAAAAATCTCTCACTTGATAATAAACTGAATAGGTTTAATTTAAAACATGAAAATTTTGTATTTCAACAAAAAATCTTATTTAAATAAACAGATAGATCTGCAATCATATAGTGAGCCACATGTTAAGCGCATTTTCTGCCAAGTAGATGACTGATTCACAAGGAATTACGAAAATTTTCAGGGGGGATAAACAACGCTTGAATGGAGCAATGTTATTAGTATTGATTTGGGTGGTTCGGCAAGTGAAAATGATGTTTTGCCAGTCTCACAGAGGATCCGTTCCGAATTTCAGTGGTCGGTAATAAAAATTGTAAAAATCAAATAAGGTAAATCGATGAAAAGCTAATAGGGCAACTTGTGGAATCCCCAAGGATGTAGCCCAAAACGCTGCAAATCATTACATAAAGGTTTATTATTTCAGTGTTAGATAGCTATTCTACTCAGATCATATTGGTCTATAATTTTTACTCTTCATAGTAAATGTTAAAAAAAGTCGATAGGTAAGGAAAGAATACAGGTTCAGGAGCCCCTCAGCTGATCAGTGCGTCTTTGTACCTCGTAGTTGTTTCCAAGAAGTCCCAAAGGAGCTCCATCTAAATAGTAGCACCGTGATTCGATTAGGAAAGGAGTTAGCCTCAGAGGTTCCGAAGCTGATCTGAGTCCCTCCGTTCTTTGTAATTGTATTCCTGATCTCCAAAAAGGAGCTTTGGAATTATATTTATCATTCACAAGCAAAACCACACCACCACTGTTATAACTTGAAAGTTTTTGAGATCTCGATTTTTGAATATGTTAGCCCTTAATTACTACCCTTTAGGGTTGATCAAAACTCATGCTGATGTTACTGGCACATCCCCTGCTGTTTTATGATTTTTGAGCCAAATTTCAAAACTTTGGTACAGTCATACGAAACAGCGTACGGCGGACGGAAGGATTTTTTTGTAATCAACTTTTGGATTCTAACATCTTGAAACCTAAACAAACAAATTTTGAAGGGGGTTCGTTATTGAAAATAATAAACCAAAATTGATCACGTCAGATTCTACAGAAACATCTGAAAATTATGTTCTGCTTGTTTAATTTGTTAGTGGCTATGATCGACCGAAAAAGGCATAACTTTCTAACAAACTGGATGGTACCTTATTGAAAATTCATCGTAGATTTCGAAACGGGGGTCAAAATCTGCATTTGAAAGCGTTAAAGTGGAGAAATATTAATTTTACTGTTGCTTTCCACCTTGAGTATGCGGCTAAAATGCTAAAACATGGAACATGCTTTCTTCCCGCTAAGGCGGGGTCACATTTTTGTTCTTCCCGCTAATTCGGGGTCATATTTTCCTATCAATGGACTATAATGCGCATAACTCAGCTTCCGTTGAAGTACAATGGTACACTGTTAAATTACTAATCTTCATTAAAATGAGAGCTTTCCAACGAATGGTGACCGATTTTTTGCCGATGAACACTGCGGAGGTTCCATTTCCCTACCAACGGCCAAACTAATTAGCCTGCCACCAAGCGGCTCAACTATTTTAACCAAGATTACAGCCTCAACCAAATGACAATAAAACAAGGCTTACAAGCAGAACAATAACATTGTTTACTAAGCATTTATAATATCGCATTATTAGATTAATATTTTGTAAATAAATATAAAACTAAGACATCAATGTCTTACTAATCTTCATTAAAATGAGAGCTTTCCAACGAATAGTGAACTATTTCTGTTCGATGAACACTGCGGAAGATCAATTGATACCAACCGCTTGTTTGCACGTGAAACTCATAAGAAAATTGGTGTGGCAGTTTTTCGTGACATAATAACGTGACAGTTCCGGACAGGTGCTAATGCATGTTCCATGCTAAAAGTTGGGTTATGACTGAAAATACAGAAACTAAGGTAACGACTAAAAATTTAGATAAAAACTCGGCTCTCGCAAGGGGCTCCGCCCCTTGACCCTGCCAGGGGGGCTTCGCCCCCCTGGAACCCCGGTAATTTTCCGCCTCGAGCCTTCGGCTAAAATGCTAACATGGAACATGCTTTCTTCCCGCTTATTCTTAAATGTAAATAAATTTAAAACTACGACATAGATGTTCTACAAATCGAAATTAGACCAGAGTACCTAAGTTGGTAATTTTCTGTTATGGTGCGCGTCTACAATTACTATAACCAAGATTAACTTCTCAACCAAGTGACAACAAAACAAGCGGCATTGTTTACTATATCCATTTATAACATAAATAAATATACAACTACGACATGAATAGAAGAACAAGTACGAAAGAAATGCGTGATAAATCGAGAGATTTCCAACGAGTGGAGAACGATTTTTGTCCGGTGAAAAATAAAGAAGTTTCATTTCCCCAGCAACGGCTTAGTTGTACGTGAAAATCATAAGAAAAATCGATGTTAGTTTTAACCGCGAATGTTGTTTACAGTTCTTTTAAATCAGGCATATATCTACGCTTCGTTCATATTTACAATGGTTTTGGCTGTATATAATTTACGCATAAATTGAGGGCTTTTCAACGAGTGGCGAACGATTTTCGTGGGATGAAAACTAACGGCGATACATTTCCCTAGAAACGGGTCGGTTGTAAATGAAAATCATTAAAAAATCCCGCGCTACTTTCGTTCCACAGTCCCACTACTTTCGTTCGACGGTTTCGTCACGTTTTTGCCCAGTTAGGTGATGGCTGAAGCATGTTCCATGCTAAAATGGCGGTTAACTTCGTTTTTGGTGTGCTTTCCACCCTGATAGTGGGAAGAATTCTTCCTGGAACACCCTATATAGAAGTTTTGTTACGATAGAGCTGTAGGGGTAACGTTTGACGTTCAAATTGCCAGAAATATCACATCGGGTTAGCGGCCGATGAATCCTGAAACCGCGGACTCTCCGAAAACCACCGGCTATCGGCACTGACCGGTCTCCAACCGGTGGGTTATCCCGTAACCAGTTACAACTGGGCGCCCCTCGTGACCGCACCGGGTGAAAAAGTGAAAATAGTTTCATTTCCTCGAGGCCGATTCCGCTGGCTTCCCAACCCCGCGTGGAATCACTGACCTACTGAGAGCCAACGCCAGGGTATTTTGGGGGTCGGCATAAATTCTGCGCCCTCTCCTGCCCTTCCATCCGTTCCCAACCTACGCCACCCGGGGACTTGTTGATGCAAGGAAACCTTGGCCATTCGGGGAGGTCTTATCCCAGCGTTTTCGAGAAAGAACTGCTACAGTTTACCTATTTACTCGATTCTAACAACTACATGTAATTTAAATACTGAGTGTTTAAAATTTGATGGATCAGACATTTATTTTCATTTGGTTCCATGGTGATCACTGGATTAGACTTTCTCTACAGGTACCTACCTCCCCACTGTTAGCGCATTAAAAAAAACAGTTTTAATTTTTCAGTTTTTTTTTTTTTTTGCAATTTTAATAGATTTTTTAGCAAATTTCAATGACACTTAAGAATATTTTCAGCATAATTTTGTAAAAACCTTTTTTTCAATGTTCTATTTTATAGTTCACCAACTTTATTCAAGTAATATTCAGCTATTAATTATCCGTTTATCATCAGCTCTTATATGACCAACTTAACCCTGGAATGTCCGGCTAAATTTCCAACACTTAACTCCCCGGTGGGGTGTGTCAAACCCAAACTTTGAAAAATGTTAGAAAATTCAAAAATAACTTACACTTGAATCAAATTTTATTTTTATTCTGTTATCAAGAGTGTAAAGAAACATGAAGTAGGTACCTAAACTCATGACGAAAAAAGTAATAATAAGGCAAACCTCACGCTCTGAAGAAAAAAATAATAGCAGAAAGGTACCTCATTGTAACAAAATTTCAATATAAAATTAGCACATTTTCATTTAAAAACAAAAATAAATGAATAAATAAAATCTGCAAAACAATTTTCTGAGATTAGTTTGATACCACTTACAAAACCCAAGAACTAGAATGAAAAGGTAACATGAAATTGGCACCAAGCAATAGGATCAACATTCTTAACATTTTGAAGATCTATGATGTTCACAGAAGGAACATCGAACTAGTTTCTCCAAAACTGTCACTTTTGACGCTTCTTCATCGGAGGCAACTTCTTGTAACTCGACATTATCTTCCGTGTATGAATTTTCTCCTCCAAAATATACATCTTCTTCCTCCAACTGTTCCAACATGGATCTAATGTCTTCAGGATCCGAAAACTTGCGTTTTTCAGCCATTTTTAACGATGAGCCAATAACAAAACTATGGGAACGCCCACAAAAATAACACTTGCTATAGAGAAAATCACTAGCGGTTAACTCCCCGGTGGGGTTTGTCAAACCCCAGGCACAAGAAAGTACTACACTACACAGAAGTCTTGAACGTACTAAACTGGATAAAGGCTCAAGCCTTTAGGGAAGAAGTGGGGGGGTGATATAGAAGGGGGCGAGAAAAGCCAGACGTGCGGGATTCAACATGATAAACCGACTTAAAATCGCGATTGGGGTTTGACAAACCCCACGGGGCATTACAGGGTTAATGACCAACCTACGCCATCCGGGGACTTGTTGATGCAATGAAACCGTGGCCATTCGGGGTGGTCCTATCCCTGCGTTTTCGAGAAAAAACTGCTACAGTTTATTTATTATGTCAGTTTTCTCGACCACTTGTATAATAATGAAGTTGAGGGCCGTGAAATAGTTTCTCAACAGCCTCACAAAACTACTAAGCCGCTAAATGGGTTTGCTGATAATTTACGCACCAACTACACAACCAAAAAGGCAAAATTCCCCCCATCAATGTGGGCTAAAGCATCTTCGGAATTAAACATGACTACCAACGCCTGTGAATCATTCCATTCCCATTTTAATAAGCACTTCTCCAGCCCGCACCCCAATATTTTCAGTTTCGCGGAAGTCTTATTAGGGTATCAAAAAGAAATTGTTATTCAAATTAATACCCCCCACGCTTCACCGTCCACTAAGAATTCGTATACACGTAGAAAAAAGGAATTTTTCGAAAGCCACCACCAAAAATATTTTTCCGGTGAGCTGTTTAGTCTTGGCCTTGTTTCCCGGGTCAGCAGCCACTGCAGTTCAACCGTACATTAGGTAATAAGTATGTTCCAGCGCTACACAGTTCATGAACTAATTCTTGGAAAAAACGGAGTAGTGGGGGTGAGTTCGTGAACTTTTCAGTTCATGAACTGAAGCGCTGGAACGGAAATCACAAGTGGAAATTATCACGAGAGAAGTACGAATGTAAAGGAGAACAAAACGAACACTGGATGGTGGACTGAACCGCGCGAAACTCAAGTCATCAAATGATTTTTAGGGAGGTTATAACGTTAACGACCTGTTATCTTTCCAGTTCGAGTTCTCAACCCTCATCTCAATTCAGTGCGAGAAGTTCCCGAACTGAGATGAAATGAGTTCATGAACTCGTCGCGCTGGAACACGGTGTCTGACCTGAGTTCACGAACTGAAACACGCTGGAACACAGTTCATATGCGCATGGCTTCTACGCCGAGCTAGTTCATGAACTGGTTGTGCTGGAACATACCTAATGGTTTGATGAATTTTTTGTCTTATTGCTGTATTGACGACCACTTTTAAATTGTGCAATATTTATGTTATATCTTGACTTACGTGTACGACCCCTTTTTGACGGTTCATCACTTCTTATAATACAGGGTGATTCCCTCGCAGATGCAAAAAAAAAAAAAAAAAAAAATTGGGTATAACTACATCAAAAATGGAGTAAAATGCCGCCAACTGCATATTTTTATCTCAATCCATTTTCGAGATATGATTTTTTAAAGGTTTTTTCAGGAAAACCGTGTTTTTTTCCTTTTAAACTCAAATTTCTTCACTTTACTTCATTTATTTTTAACTTTTGACCATATTTTCGGAATTAGCATTAAATTTACTATAAGAATAGTGTACTTGGGTTCTTAAAAAGTACCATCCAAAGGCCCTCACATCAGCTCAAACATTGACGATTTTGAAAAAAGAATATTTCTGAAAATCTTTAACACTTTACTACTCTTCCAAAACGAATCCTGGAAACCGGCAAATCTCATGAAAACTGCTTCGTCTAATACTCTTTTCAACGGTATAATCAAGTTTACTTTTATTTTGTTATTTAGTGGAGAAAATTATGTTTTAATGTTAAAAAATGTGGGTTTTTCAATGAAATTGTTGGTTTTCTCGAAAGATGACCCTCCATGAACCTACGAGTATGGGGTCGGTTTCTATGTATTTTTTCACGCTGTATCGAATGGTAACATTTGTAGATCTCTCCAACTCCGTTATAACCGAGTTTTACACTTAAAATCGCAAATGTTTAGTTTGTTTGTTACGATTAAATGTATATGTGTTATGGGGTAAAACTAGTTAATTAAAGTGTAAAACTCGATTATAACGTAGTTGAGAGATCTGCAAGAGTTTCCATTCGATCCAGCGAGAAAAAATACATAGAAACCGATCCCATACTCGTTGGTTCATGGAGGGTCATCTTTCGAGAAAACCAACAATTTCATTGAAAAACCCACATTTTTTAACATTAAAACATTATTTTCTCCCCTAAATAACAAAATAAAAGTAAAATTGATAATACCGTTGGAAAGCATACTAGATGAAGCAGTTTTCATGAGATTTGCCAGTTTCCAGGATTCTTTTTAAAAGAGTAGTAAAGTTTTAAAGATTTTCAGAAATATTATTTTTTCAAAATCGTCAATGTTTGAGCTGATGTGAGGGTCTTCGGATGGTACTTTTTAAGAACCCAAGTACACTATTCTTATAGTAAATTTAATGTTGATTTCGAAAATGAGGTTGAAAGTTAAAATTAAATGAGGCAAAGTGTAGAAATCCGAGTTTAAAATGAAAAAAAACACGGTATTCCTGAAAAAACCTTTAAAAAATCATATTTCGAGTACGGATTGAGATAAAAATATGCGGTTGGCGGCTTTTTACTCCATTTTCGATGTAGTTTCACCCAATGTTTTTTTTCGCATCTGCGAGGGAATCACCCTGTATATTAATGAATACATAATACTGTCAACTCTCATTTGCGCTCATTTCACATTTCGCTTTTGCATTTTTTTTCATTTCACATTGCGCTCATTTCACACCAGCTTGTTGAGGTCAGTTAACGAAAACCTTTCGAGGTGTTGGGCCAGTTCGTCTTTCTCAGGTTGGGCTCAGTACACATTTCGATATGAAGGTCGGATTAGGGAGAAGGAAGGCTTGGGCTCAGTCTACAACAAAGGGTGAGGATTTGGGCTTAGTCTACAATCGCCTGGCATTTAGACTATAAAGACAGCAAAACTGATATAACGTAGGTACATAATGTTAACATAATTACTACAATTTTTTATACATAATCTGATACATAAATTGATGTGAATTAATGTGGCTACTTATAATGGAACGTTTGAATAATTATGACGCTGAAACTAGAAAATGTTTTAAGTAAAATACTGAATAACAAAGTAGGTAGTAACCTAAGCAGTGGAGCAGGAAAAATTTTTAGGCTATTATTGCTATTTATTGTAGGAGGCTGAAATTTGGAATGACAAGTCTGTGAGATAGGTGGAGTATGGTGTTCACATGCCGAACCACTCTAATCAGCTAATTGAGCTTTTAACGGTAATTTCTATGATATTCATCCAAAGAAGCTGATAAACTTCTGTTATTTTATAGAAGTATTAACAAAAAAAAAAACGCACAATCCATGAAAATGTCATGAAAATTGGTCCTTCAGGCCCGGACCAATTAATTTGTCTGTGTCGATCAATTTTAGTTTTGCGCATGCGCTATAGTTCTTACTCCACCAATTGCAATATATAGCTTTTCAGTCAAATGAATTCTTTTTTCTATCAAATGAAACTTCGTAACTACCAAATGAAACCTTGTTCCAATCAAATGAAACCTCGTACAGCCTACCAAATGAAACCATGTACGATCAGCAATAAGGTGGACCGAAAAGTTTCATTTGAATGAAATGAGATTTCATTTGTTATAAAAACAGTTTCATTTGGTTGAAAAGAGGTTTCATTTGATTGGTACATGGTTTCATTTGGTAGGTACGAGGTTTAATTTGATTGGAACAAGGTTTCATTTGGTCGGTACGAAGTTTCATTTGATAGAAAGAAGGTTTCATTCGACTGAAAAATGCAATAATTCATAGGGAATTTTCCTGGAACATACCTATACCCATATACTCCCAGAGTTTGAACGAAAACGGACCAATAGATGATAAGAAATTGACGTTATAATAAATTAACTTTGGGAATGCGCACAAACTACTATTTATGTGAAGGCAATGAGATCTCCGTCACGGGACATGACTTTTCACTTGTAAATCTGCGTTATTGATAATAAATTAAAAAATTATTCTTGTGGTCCAAATGGTAGAGTGAGAGCTTTACTCTTACTTCGCTCTGAACGAGTAGGTAACTTCTATCGGTATTGAAGAAGAGCGTAATATAGTTGCTTTCATTATCTTATCAGTTAGCAAAGAGGGAAAAAGGACGCCCGTTTATAATCGTTTACGTAGTCGGCATTATAAAATTCACTCGTATAAAGCTGCTGGATGAGCCGGCCGGTTTTATGGGTGATATTATCATCTCATTGAGCGCCCTTCCATTTTAGGAGGTTTCGTATAGGTCGGCTTGGAAAACGTGGCATTTCGAAGGAATTGAAAGGGCTGCATTTTATGAGTACTTACACTTGAAGTATTTACGGGGTTCGTACCTACAAAAAATCTCATGTCTCTGATTAGCAGAGTTGGGAAAAATGTACTTAAAAGTACAAAGTACAGGTACAGTACTTGGAAAAAGTACATCACAATTTTTACTTATCCATGGGCCTATTTCATAAAGCAACAAGTGACAAGTTACAAGCCGATTTTATGTACAAGTTGTAAAAAATGAGTGTGCAAGCGTTTCATAAAGGTACAAGTGTAGACTTGTAATGCACTGTGAAAATGAACAAGTGTACAGGCGAATTTGGACAAGTTCAAGTGTTTCCCCATCATTTTGAACAAGTCGCTGTTTTACAGTTGTAAAAAATGGCCGATTTTTAACCTACGTCCATTCACCTTAAACTTGTTATTTTTTAGCATTGTGAGTTGACAATTTTTCATTGTTAAATATGTGGGAATCATCTTCTGCTGAAGAATATAACAAGAAAGTTGCATTCAGCGTAGAAGACGCCAAAGATTTTTTCGGCCACGAATGAACGCTAATTTCGTGGGTATTTTTGAGTTTAACGGATGTCTTCCGAGACCCTTTGAAGATTCAAATGGTGCTTGATCTATGCAATTTTTCCTGGTCAGGTATTGAGGATTTCCCAGTAGTGTAAACCTGTACACTTACAATTAAGTTGTTTTTTCGCCTAAAAACTCACGAAAATAACTAGGATATGGTTGATTTTAAGCTCCAAACCGGCCCATATTGAAGCTTTTTCACTTGGAAACGCACACACACAGTAAAATTACATGATGCCTGCTTTTTAGTTAGTAAAAAGGTCCAGTCATGCAGCATGACCCCATGAGCGAATTTTTGAAGAAATCTTCGACATTTCAGTCGCTATTGATCGTGCAGAGAAATTTTAGTTTATGATTTTGATAGACAAACATGGAACCAAATTATTAAAAATAATTAGGAGGTCGTACAGGGATACTTCCATAAGAGTAGTTCAATCTGTATTTGGACAATGTTTCATGCAAATATTACCGATTTTTACAACTAGCGAACGGCATTATTTCGATTTTTGACTGATTTTTCAACTTTGAGACTTTTGAAAACTTGATAGGAAATTTTTCTTATAGGAAATTTTACGCTGATTCGGAATATACCACATGTACGTATGCTGAAAAAATTATTTCGCACAACAAATCGCAAAAAACAGGCTATTTTGCAATTTTCGACTACATTTTTGAAAATTTGAACCCGAAGATGTAATCCGATCATGCTGGCCAACGAACTTGAACTTTCGTTTTGTGTCCTTAACATTTTAAAATTTGTTTGAAGTTTCTAGCACAATTCTACGGACAGTTAGCGTCTGGAATGACACATATATACATACATACATAAAAAAGTCCAGTCATGCAGCATGACCCCATGAGCGAATTTTTGAAGAATATTACCGATTTTTACAACCAGCGAACGGCATTATTTCGATTTTTGACTGATTTTTCAACTTTGAAATTTTTGAAAACTTGATAGGTACATATTCTTATAGGAAATTTTACGCTGATTCCGAATATACCACATGTTAGTATGCTGAAAAAATTATTTCGCACGACAAATCGCAAAAAACAGGCTATTTTGAAATTTTTGACTACATTTTTGAAAATTTCAACCCGAAGATGTAATCCGATCAAGCTGGCCAACGAACTTGAACTTTCGTTTTGTGCCCTTAACATTTTAAAATTTGTTTGAAGTTTCTAGCACAATTCTACGGACAGTTATCGTCTGGAATGACACATACATACATATATACATACATACATACGTATACATATATACATACATACAAAAATGCGTTAAACTTCAGAATATGATTCAGAATAGCCTGAAACGGATTTCTGCATAATTTTTTTTCAAAAATTCACATTCTACAAATTTTGAGGCGAGAGCAATAGCTTAATTTTCTTCAAAAATTCGCTAAAAGGAACAGAAAACCACGGTCGGGAGCTAAAAAATGCATTGATTTGGCGCGCACTGATGGTGTGGCCGCCAGCAAACAGGAGTAGGTATAAAAATCTCATGAGACCATATCTCAGTTATTTTCGTGCGTTTTTATGCGAAAAAACAGCTCCAAGTTAATTACGTCAATTTTAATGAGCGTTCGAATGTGAGTGTACAGGTTTACACTACTACTAGAACATCTTAAAATAATATTTCTAAGTGTTAAGAACCCCGTGTTTAGGCATTCATTTCTGACGTGCAGTTTCACTCGATTCTATTTGTCGGATGTATTCTTAAATACTCCTTATAACCTCCACTACTGTTCAAAATAATCAGTTAAATAAATTTATAGGTGACACTAAAAGTTGCTGCTAAACTGTGCTTTACGGGAAGGAAGTAATTCACAAACAAGTTCGGATCGATCTCACTACCCACACGCGAATCGTCATGCGATACACCGTTCAGGCTAACTACAGCGGTACATCCAGTTTTTGCTGATGGTGTTTTTGATTTCGCAGTTTGATGTTTCACGAGAATTAGTGGCACGAATAGCATCGACTACTCAGTAATCATGTATTGGGATTTTAACATACTTGGAAATGTTTTTTCGATCGCAACACCACAAGAAATAGATACGAACATTGGCTGAGTGTGAAATGATTGTAATGAGAAAGGAAAAGGGTAATTTTCCAGTAATTGTCGATGGGAACCGGTCCGGATGTAGTTCTTTATCTGTCCCCACTTTCAAAATAATGTAAATCTGTCATTAATCAATCAAAAAATGAATTTGACGACTGTTTCGAAAACCTCGGAATCTCGTATTTCCCATGTTTTATGACAGATTATCTTTCTCTTTTGCGTACATGAGAAATATGGAATTGAAAAAATCGGAGACACATGCAGAACTACTTGTCTAGTCAAAAAGTTCCTTGTGTCCCCGCGATATATTCAAACGATCTAGCGTGTAAAGAAGGACGTAGGTATACAGTTTAGTAGTCTGGATGCTCGCAAGCTCGCATATCAAAAATACATAGCGTCAACTAGTTAATTCCTTAGTAAAAATTCAGATTAGTTGGTCATATAGGTCAGAATGATGTGGATAGTTAGGTGGTCTGGATAGTCACAAGCTCGCATCTCAAAAATATAGAACATCAAGTAGTAAAAATTCTGGAGCAAACCCTCCCTTAATAAGATTTGGAAAGTGCCCAGTTCAATTTAATGAAATTTAAGTACATTTTTAGCAAACTTTTGTACATAAATTTTCGAATGTTCTATCTTATACTTGATATACTTTCTTAGAGCAATATTCTGCTAAAAATATAAATTCAACAATTTTTAGCAGTTTTTTGCTAATTTAAGTGATTTTTTCAGCACGTTTTTTGAAATTTGACCAATGTAATGTGCTCAAAAAATGCTGGCCATCGAACTCGACCTTTTGCGCAAGAACGGAATTTTTATCTCAATCCTAAGGTGAGTCATCGTCCGGAAAGACAACACACACGCACACAAAACACACACATACATATATTTGTATATATATTTATTTATGAGAGAGAGAGAGAGAGAGAGAGAGAGAGAGAGAGAGAGAGAGAGAGAGAGAGAGAGAGAGAGAGAGAGAGAGAGAGAGAGAGAGAGAGAGAGATAAAGCGTCTCAAAACGGATTTCAACGATGGACATTTTCAAAATTTTCAATTTTTGGCAAAAAAAATGTTAAATGGATTTTTTTGCGGAATATTACTCAAAAATGTTTATCAACTAAGTACGAACAAAAATATTCAAGTTTGTGCAAAATTGCACTGATAAATGTACTTGGATAATTTCATTAATTTGTGCTAAAAATCGATAAAAATTGAAGGGTGCAGAGAGAAAACCAGGTAACTCAGCTTTTTGATATTTTGAGAAAACGCGCATTTTCTGCACGTGACTGGTTTCTCTCCTGTACCCGCATAAAAAATTTTAAAAATTCAAAATCTTATTTTTAGATTATAATATTAGGTACCCTATAACAAGTTTTTCCCCATAAAATGATAGTTAACAAGGGGAGGTTAAGGGGGGGGGGGGGGGGGTCTTTGTTATCTGAGACACCCTACATTTGTATAAAGGAACTTTTCCAAAAAGTCTCAAAACTAATTTCGAAGAGGAGAGTTTTGGAAAATGTTTGTTTTAATATTTTTGGAGCTATTTCATTAGGCAACTTCATTTTCTACGAAAATTTGCCGAATATGTAGAGCTTGAATTCAGGAAAGTTCTTTCAAACAAGCTTGGATTCCAATTTAGCTCGAGGCGAACTTAATGTTAACATGAAACCGAGGTCAGCTTGTCTCCCCTAAGCCAATAATCATTTTCAGAAACGGATGGAATCTGATTGGGAGAAGAATTTAGACTGGATCCCATTGATCCCGCGTTACGAGAGGATTCCGGCTGAAACCGCGTAGAGCTATCGCGGGCGGAACTTCCCAAGTATTTATACCTTTCCATTCACGCTCATTCACCTTCCTCCCCTATTTTTAGTAGAAAGATCGCTAGCTTGACCTTATGCTTGGCGAATGGAAAGACTAATTGGATTTTAATAGAACGAAGAGAATAGAATGTTTTAATAACTAATCAGTTTAGATCGAAAGAACAGGTAAATCAGCGATTTTCCTGAAAAGGGCGTTGCGAATGGGCAACTAAGTTTCAAGCCATAGTTATAAGCGCATTATGGCCCATATTCTCGTGACGTCACGCCTGGAGTAGGTTCGCGTTTTAGCCAAAGTCGGCCATGAGACCGCCCTACGTCAATGAATCGCTACTCAACCAACCTATTTCTCACAATAAGTTTGCCGTCTCACGTCAACATAACTCGTGGTTATAAGGCCATTTTTCAACAGGTTTGTTTTGAAAAAGTATAATATTGTAGCAATACAAAGTTTCAATTCGACTAAATGTTATAATAATCATGCCTGCCAGCGCAATAATTGATTGTAGATTGCTGTCAACAATACCAATCTAACGTGAACGAGTTTTTATTAGGACAAGGAGCCAACTAATAACTTAAAGTTAAGTGTCAGAAAACTAAAGAACTTCATTCGTTTCGGCTTTGAGAATAATTAACCTGAAAAATAGTAAAGAAAATATGATTGAAAATTCCTCAGGTGTCTGTACTGCTGTGTAGGTACCTAGCCATTGATAAGGTAGCTTCATCAGCGTTTTATTATAAGTTCTTAGTACTATGCTTAACTGAGGAAGCTTTACTTGTTATATTGAATGAAGAAAAGGAGAGATTTGATAGTTTGTCAAAATAAACAAGGCAGATTGTTGCAACACCAAGAAACGAAACTACTTAGGTAGGTACGTACGTCCTACCGGATTTGCTGTTGGTTTAAAGTGCCTAAACAAAGTAGGTGGGGCGTTGCTTTGCCGACGAATACAACCGCCGATTAGCAAGTTTGTCAAATATCGAATCAGGGAATATGCAACATGAATTAAAAACCAGCTGCAAGGAAAAAACCTTGAAATGCATTCCTCTGAAGGTAAGATTTCATAAAGACGGCATTGGCAGTGCAGTTATTGCGCGAGTTTTGCAGTTACGCAAATTTTATGGACAAAAAAAGTAATTAGGTACCTACTTTCGTTTTGATCAATGAAGTACCTAGATGAACAAGTAATAATATAGGTACGGAAAGTATGTAGGTATACCTTACCTCTAGGTACTTACCTTTCCACATGTGATACAACTTACTATTCCCGCCTAACAGAGCTCTCATAACACATCCTTTCACAAGACCACTTTCACAGTACTCTAAAGATTTTTAGTTTCAATTGATTCAAAGAACAGTTCTAAAACTAGATAGGTAATCCACACCATTTTTGCGGCTGAAGTCTGGATCATCTAGAACACTTGTATGTCAACTCCCCAACACACATTTCATATGGATCTCTACCCCACAGATTAAATCTTGCGTTCGTAGCGTTTGAGGTCAACACCTGATAATACCTTGATGTCATTTGCATACAATTTATCACCTTGCATATTACAAATAATGAAAATATTGACTCGGAATTCGGAAATAGGTGAGACTCAGACTTTGTTATGCTGTTGTCCGGCTGCGCCTACAAATGGCGCATTTTCGCATATGTTTACTCGTCACCATGACAACAAGGTGAAATAATTCGATTTCGCCTTGCCTCGATGTAAGGATGCGCTAGTTTCCAAGTCTCGAGAATATCACCCATATTGCTAGGTAATAATTACATATCATTAGGGGCAATATCATGCACAAAAGTCAATCATTCAGGGATTTTTATCAACGTATCCACCAGGACATGCGTCGAACATCTTTTCAACTCCTATCTCCTACCCGTCAGGCACCTACTACAGAACTCTCTTTCCAACACTTCCAACGAAACCTTGGGTTGACTATCCATCTGATGATAAAAACTTCATAAAAACTATTTCCAGATTACGAAGTGGACGCATCCTCTGTAATTCCTATTTTCAACGATTTAGGATTTGAAAGTAACCAGCGGCTGCGATGGAGAGGAAGACACAATATATTGGAGTGCCCCATATTTTCTGGAGAACGACAACTTCTTATGGGCAATATAAGCGGTAAAATCCCAGCTCCGTTAACTTAGATTTTATTCTGACGTCAGCGGAGCAAATGGTCAACAAAGAACTTTTCATATACAACTTTTCAATCAACTGTGATCTATAGTATTATCAGATAACTAAAAATATGTATTAATGAAAAATGTATTACCCAATATTGCGTAAAAGTGTAATCTTGAGCCAATAAAAATTTATTTAAAAAAAAAAAAAAAAAAAAATCAAATTTTTTATAGATATAGTTTTAACTTTATGCGCCACCAAAATTATGAACCAATTTCGATGCTGTTTTTTACAGCATGCCCTATGAAATTTAGCAACTCACTCCGTTCAGCCTTAAAATCACCATCTTATTGAAAAACCGTGTTTTCTTCTTGCTTCATTTTAAATGCTTCATTTGAACAATAACTGGTTCACTTCGACAATTTCATTAGACAATTCCGTGATGATATAAGATATTATCATGGTGTTTATTAGGTCTAAAGGACTTCTGATAACAAATCCAACGACACCAAAGCGATTTTGGTGGGTTGAGCCGAGCATTTTCCATTCGTAAAGATAGATCATAAAAAATAGATATTAAAAATGCCTTTTTAATTGCAGCAATCTTGGTTGGGCGAAACGGGAAGAGTTTTAACGAAGCTAGGGTTATATTGAGGTTGGAGGAACCGGGACGCTTTTACCAGTACCTATTGATTAAATAAAAGACCAATTTCTAAAAAAGTAAAATAAAAAACGAGAGCTAAACATTCTCTCCTCAACCAAGGGAGTTGAGATTTGATAGAGAGCCTCTCTATCATGAAACGAATAAAATGAAGGGCTCTTTCCTGATCAGCTGAGTGAGCTAAATTCCCTCTTTTTCACCCCAGGAATGTGCAATTAGTCATTGAGCCTTTCTAGGACATTAAGAGACGAATGCAGTGACGGGTTCCAAGCAGATCAGCTGACTTTGCTAAAATCCCTCCTATTCACACTAGGAATTTGAAATTTGATAGGGAGCCTCTCTACGACATCGAGAAACGAATAAAATGATCAGCTGTTTCCTGATCAGCTGAGTGAGCTAAATTCTTTCCTTTTCTCCCTAGGAATGTGAAATTTGACAGGGCACAGGGAGACTCGCCAGGACATTATGAGACGAATGCGATGACAGGTTCCAAACAGATCAGTTGGCACTTAGCTAAGGGAAAAGCATGAGGAACAGCTTCGGATGAAGAGGTATAGTTTTCAAAATGAAATGCACCAAAATGAATCAAAATTATAATCCCTTACACACCCGTATTCACCATTTATACGTTCTACTCTATTATTTACTTTCAACGTTTTATTCGCTTCAATTAGATAATAAATTTTAATAAATCAATTATCATCCTATTTAACCATAACTGAACGAATAATATGTTGAGCTGGACAAAGTCCTCCTGGTCAGCTGGCTAGTGATGAATCAATTACGTAGTCGTCGTAGTTATTTATAGGTACATCCTTTGTGTCGGGTTCATCGTCATCGCTCGCTCGGTATGGCTGTATTGATGCGATGGTCTTACTTTTGAGAGATGAAGAATGATTGGAAACGGCAGATCACTAAGGGTGGATAAATTGGGTGATTTGAAATGAGTAGGGGGTGTTGCTCGCATCGCTCGCTTGGGGTGGGTTTTCTTCCTAGCTTCGCTTGCTCAGAGTGTAATGGATGCCTTACTATCCAATATGTCCTCTCTTATGTGGAATTTACCCTGCAAATTGTCCTTTCTATTCAACGTAGTCTCTCTTTAGCATTCTCTTAGTTCTCTCTCTTTAGTTCTCTTTTTCGCTCTCTCCCTCTTTTACTGTCGTTCTCTTGCTCTCAACATGTTGGTTGCCGCCGCCAAGTCGGTGTTGGTTTGCGTGATGAATCCGGTTAAGCCGAAAGATCGAAACGAAGTTTACCAAACTTACCTACCCGTTGGAAATTAGGTCCAGAAACGCAACTTTGGTTATGCAAACCTCTTCATGTTTCCTGTACGTTGGTGGAACTTTGGTGTAGATCGTTTTCATCATACGATGGCTCATCAGCAGTGCGATAACAGCACTGTAACGATTGGATTTAAGCTGCTTTAGCTTGTTTGCTAAAACAACTTGTCAAACAGACTTCGTCAAAACGACGATTGTCACCTGCAATTATCTATGTAGTTATCATAACGGAGTGAGAGAGAGAGAGAGAGAGAGAGAGAGAGAGAGAGAGAGAGAGAGAGGAGAGAGAGAGAGAGAGAGAGAGAGAGAGAGAGAGAGAGAGAGAGAGAGAGAGAGAGAGAGAGAGAGAGAGAGAGAGAGAGAGAGAGAGAGAGAGAGAGAGAGAGAGGAGAGAGAGAGAGAGAGAGAGAGAGAGAGAGAGAGAGAGAGAGAGAGAGAGAGAGAGAGAGAGAGAGAGAGAGAGAGAGAGAGAGAGAGAGAGAGAGAGAGAGAGAGAGAGAGAGAGAGAGAGAGAGAGAGAGAGAGAGAGAGAGAGAGAGAGAGAGAGAGAGAGAGAGAGAGAGAGAGAGAGAGAGAGAGAGAGAGAGAGAGAGAGAGAGAGAGAGAGAGAGAGAGAGAGAGAGAGAGAGAGAGAGAGAGAGAGAGAGAGAGAGAGAGAGAGAGAGAGAGAGAGAGAGAGAGAGAGAGAGAGAGAGAGAGAGAGAGAGAGAGAGAGAGAGAGAGAGAGAGAGAGAGAGAGAGAGAGAGAGAGAGAGAGAGAGAGAGAGAGAGAGAGAGAGAGAGAGAGAGAGAGAGAGAGAGAGAGAGAGAGAGAGAGAGAGAGAGAGAGAGAGAGAGAGAGAGAGAGAGAGAGAGAGAGAGAGAGAGAGAGAGAGAGAGAGAGAGAGAGAGAGAGAGAGAGAGAGAGAGAGAGAGAGAGAGAGAGAGAGAGAGAGAGAGAGAGAGAGAGAGAGAGAGAGAGAGAGAGAGAGAGAGAGAGAGAGAGAGAGAGAGAGAGAGAGAGAGAGAGAGAGAGAGAGAGAGAGAGAGAGAGAGAGAGAGAGAGAGAGAGAGAGAGAGAGAGAGAGAGGAGAGAGAGAGAGAGAGAGAGAGAGAGAGAGAGAGAGAGAGAGAGAGAGAGAGAGAGAGAGAGAGAGAGAGAGAGAGAGAGAGAGAGAGAGAGAGAGAGAGAGAGAGAGAGAGAGAGAGAGAGAGAGAGAGAGAGAGAGAGAGAGAGAGAGAGAGAGAGAGAGAGAGAGAGAGAGAGAGAGAGAGAGAGAGAGAGAGAGAGAGAGAGAGAGAGAGAGAGAGAGGAGAGAGAGAGAGAGAGAGAGAGAGAGAGAGAGAGAGAGAGAGAGAGAGAGAGAGAGAGAGAGAGGAGAGAGAGAGAGAGAGAGAGAGAGAGAGAGAGAGAGAGAGAGAGAGAGAGAGAGAGAGAGAGAGAGAGAGAGAGAGAGAGAGAGAGAGAGAGAGAGAGAGAGAGAGAGAGAGAGAGAGAGAGAGAGAGAGAGAGGAGAGAGAGAGAGAGAGAGAGAGAGAGAGAGAGAGAGAGAGAGAGAGAGAGAGAGAGAGAGAGAGAGAGAGAGAGAGAGAGAGAGAGAGAGAGAGAGAGGGAGAGAGAGAGAGAGAGAGAGAGAGAGAGAGAGAGAGAGAGAGAGAGAGAGAGATTGATTGATTGATTGATTGATTCGTTTTATTTAGACACCAGGGAGGATTAGGGCCATTGGGCCCTCTCTTCCATCTTCCCTGGACATGTATAGTCAACATCTTACAATCGTGCAATGTAACATATAATAATGTATAATGCATATATATATACACAATTCAATTAAAATAATTCCATACACTTCTAATTTTAAGATCAATATTAAATCATTATTCAATTAACATAAAATAAATTTATCAACTTCCAATCAATTATAAGCAAAAAATAAAATGTGTTTCAATTAGAATTCATGAATAAACTTCCAATCCGATAATAAACAATCAATTACAAAAACGTTCTAATGATATTATTTCTATAAACTTCCAATTCAATAAAATCAATTAAATCGATTAACTATCTGTATCACTCTCCAACATAACTTTCTAATAGCATATTTTTAAAATTTTCTTTAAATGAGTCTGGTTTCAGCGAAAGGTCAAATAGATTAATGTTCTCGTTATAAATTTTGCATGCCTGTACCACGAAAGATCTTGCCAGTAATTCTGTCCGGTGAGTAGGAATTCTTAACATTCTGTTCTTGTTCCGTGTACTCCTTTCCGCAGATCCCGACAGGAATTCAAATTGATCGAGAAGATACTGTGGTTTTCTGAATTTCAGTACCTTGAACGTCATAGTGGCGACTTGTAACTTCTTCTTCTCTGCGATCTTCAGCCATTTCAAACGTCGGTAATGGGGGGTAACACTCTCGAAAATACGGAGTCGCAGTGCAAAGCGGAGAGCTGCGTTTTGTGCCTTTTGCAGCCTATCTACATCTCCACTTTTCAGGTCGGAGAGTGCGGCGGTGAGAGAGAGAGAGAGAGAGAGAGAGAGAGACTTTATTCAGTTACAAAAAAAATAATAATAATAAAAAAAAAAGAAAAATAAATGTACAAAAAAGAAATAACAGTATTCTGAACAATATTGCTCGTCATAGGTTAAGGCCCGTGTTGACGAGACAAGAGCTGCAGCTTCCACACTTTAAATATAAATTAAGTCTTGCTAAGATTTCCTAATATTGCGAGAGAGAGAGAGAGAGAGAGAGAGAGAGAGAGAGAGAGAGAGAGAGAGAGAGAGAGAGAGAGAGAGAGAGAGAGAGAGAGAGAGAGAGAGAGAGAGAGAGAGAGAGAGAGAGAGAGAGAGAGAGAGAGAGAGAGAGAGAGAGAGAGAGAGAGAGAGAGAGAGAGAGAGAGAGAGAGAGAGAGAGAGAGAGAGAGAGAGAGAGAGAGAGAGAGAGAGAGAGAGAGATTGATTGATTGATTTCTTTATTTATTGATCAGGTAACAATTTAGGCCATAAGGCCCACTCTTACATTGTCCCTGAAATTCAAAAAACAATTTTATCCTCAAAACAATCGTACATACTATAAAATACATAAATAAATAAATAAAAAATTTCGTACTTCAATGAAACAAATAAACATAAAGATTTCTCCTTTACATCGTCGATAAATGTACAATAAGTGAAATAATTGTTAATAATATATTATCCTTAATTGCAGGTGGTATTCCTCTCCAGATGCTCACCAAATACAGGCAGGCATCTGAAGAAGAACACCAAAATTCACATTGTTATTCCGTTCCCAAATACCTAGTCAAAGTGCTTCCTCTGTATTTACTTGCACTGTTAGGCGTTCCTTATATCTTTTTTTGAAGGTCTCTACCGTTATGCTAGTGTCGAACATTTCCGAGTTGTCATTATAAATTCTTATGGCTCTAGCACAGAAGGACTTGTTATAAATACTCGTTCGGTGAAGGGGCATTTGAATGAGGTTCGCGGCGTTTCGGGTCTCTCGTTGGTGGATATTTGCCATGAACTTAAATTTATCGTACAGGTACGAGGGCGTACCGAATTTGAGCACTTTGAATAGCTGGGTTGCCGTAGACAGCTTTAATCTTTCGGCAACCTTTAGCCACTCTAGCTCTCTATAGTAAGGCGTCACGTGAGTGTCTAACTTTAACCTGAAAACAAATCTGACGATGGCATTCTGAGCTCTCTGAAGTAGTAGGGACAACTCTTGAGTTATGTCGCAAAAGGCTAAACTTGCATAATCAAAATAATGTAACAGAAGAGTTTGTGCTAACTGCAGCCTGATTTTGAACGGGAAATCGATAGCTATCCTTCTCAATTGATAAAGTCCTCTATATACATTGTTACAGATGGATGTTACCTGACTTGACCACGACAGCGTATTAGACATCAAAATTCCCAAATTCTTTACTTCAGAAACATAGTCTAGCTCAGATCCTCCTATGCAGACTTTAGGGCATTCGTCCAGGTTTACTGAGGAGATCAGCCTGGTATATCCGACAATGAGAGCTTTTGATTTAGTAGCGTTAATCCCCATGCCGTGCTCGGCGCACCAACATTCTAATTTACGCATTTCAACGTTCATCACCTCTACACATTTATTTATATCCCCCACTCTGCATGATCTATACACCTGGAGATCATCGGCAAACATCATACAAGATGCGTCAGTGAAAATTTCGGGTAATTTATTGACAAAGAGGGTGAAAATCTTGGCAGACAGAACACTTCCCTGCGGAGTACCTATCTCGATATCGAGCCATGAGGACAACTCTCCGTCGGGCGCTCTAACGCATTGCCGACGCCCAGTTAAATATGATCGGAACCATGCTATCATCTGGTCAGAGAAACCTGCTTCATACATCATGGCTACTAACAGATCATGTTGAACCCGATCAAAAGCTCGGGAACCCGGAGAGAGAGAGAGAGAGAGAGAGAGAGAGAGAGAGAGAGAGAGAGAGAGAGAGAGAGAGAGAGAGAGAGAGAGAGAGAGAGAGAGAGAGAGAGAGAGAGAGAGAGAGAGAGAGAGAGAGAGAGAGAGAGAGGAGAGAGAGAGAGAGAGAGAGAGAGAGAGAGAGAGAGAGAGAGAGAGAGAGAGAGAGAGAGAGAGAGAGAGAGAGAGAGAGAGAGGAGAGAGAGAGAGAGAGAGAGAGAGAGAGAGAGAGAGAGAGAGAGAGAGAGAGAGAGAGAGAGAGAGAGAGAGAGAGAGAGAGAGAGAGAGAGAGAGAGAGAGAGAGAGAGAGAGAGAGAGAGAGAGAGAGAGAGAGAGGAGAGAGAGAGAGAGAGAGAGAGAGAGAGAGAGAGAGAGAGAGAGAGAGAGAGAGAGAGAGAGAGAGAGAGAGAGAGAGAGAGAGAGAGAGAGAGAGAGAGAGAGAGAGAGAGAGAGAGAGAGAGAGAGAGAGAGAGAGAGAGAGAGAGGAAAAAACTATTTAAATGCAAAAAAAAAAAAAACTACATGAATAAAAAGAACAATATGACCTTTGAGAAATGACAATATGATCTTTGAGAACGGTGTTAACAAACGTAACTACTTATTATAATTGAGTTGGCTTTTTCTACGCTCAACCCTATGACCCATGAAATGACTTTTTTCTTATAAGCAGGGAGTGTAAGTTTGGCAGGGTCTTTTAACTCTTCTGTCAAAGCCCTATGAATTATAAAAAGAATATTCAACGGACTTCTAGTTGTGGCAGTAAGTCGGATACTGGGATTTACTACGTTTCCCATTAATTGAAACCTGGTTTGATAGCCATGGGGATTGTTGAAAACCGAAACTAGATGTTGATTTTTGTAATAATACAACAAAATAGATTTGATAAATAAATTACGCAACGATAGCAATTTAGTGTAAGAGTAGCTATAAGATTATATTTAGCAATAAGAGTAACTATCTTCGAATCAACATACCTACTTGTAACAATGTAACAAACTTACAATCCATTTATAGGGTCGTCCCTGGATTGCATGCATTACTAACCATGTTCTCTCTTATGTGGAATATACCCCGCTCATTATTGTCCTTTCTCTTTTACGTATTCTCACTTTAGCTTTCGCTTAGTTCTCTCTTTCGCTCTCTCCCTCTTTTACTGTCGTTCTCTTGCTCTCAACATAACCCGCACGTTGCCGCCGCCAAGTCGGTGTTGGTTAGCGTGATGAAGCCGGCTAAGCCCGGATTCGGCCGCCCCCCTTATCGGCTTCTATAAATGCGAGAGCGAGTCACTGCAGAAATCCACGCTAAACTCACTTGCTAACGGGAACCTGTGGATTTCCGTCGTGATTCACAACATTTCTCTAAAACTCCTTAAATTTAGAATTAGTGGTTCACGACGTTCACTGCTTGATCTAGCCCGTAAAAAGTACTCCGTCATACTGCATGGCTAATATAGAGAACTATCAAATTAAATTTGTTAATTAAAACAAATTGTTGTTGTTGTGTTAATTGTTGTTGCTTGTTTTGTTATTTCGTTGAATTGTTGTTTGTTTTGTTTGTTTTAGCAAATTAAATTTGTTTATTTGTTGTTTGTTGATTTGCGTTTTTCAGTGGGAAAAACGTGGAAAAAATTCGATTTTCCAAGAAAGGTAATTTTTATGGTTCAGTAATCGTTTCTTTTAGCAAATTAATTGTAAAATCCAGAAATGATCGCCGTTCGTCGATTAAAACAAAATAAAGGCTGTAGTTTATTATACAAACATGAAATTTAGTGGAAACAGGTAAAACTGTGGGTAGTTTTCACACGATCTATTCACAGTCAGAATTTTTCAAGTTTGATTAGTACTTCACTTAAATTTTGAAGCCATCTAAATACCTTTTCTTTTTTTTTTTTTTTTTTTTTTTGAAAATTCGCTCAGAAGTCTGCCAAGTTGGGTGGGCAGTGTAGCTTCATCAGAATTGTTACATGGACTATATAGAATTTGTTGTAATTAGTTGAACATTAGTTGAAGAACAAAGACCTCCGAGTCGAAATTATTGAATGCGAAATAGAACAGTGTTCAATACATGTGTACTAATAGATCATGAAAAATCGACTCCAATCCCACTTGTTTATCATCTCTGTTGAAATTACGAAAAGAAAAACTACCCTTGTCCACCTGATGGACGGAGGTATTTCTGGCTCTTAGCAACACTGTGACTATTGGACTTGGGTAAACCAATTTTTACAATTAGCGCTAAAATCGCTTGAAGGGAAACTTGGGGATTTTGACATGGATATGTCTTTTGGCTGGGGATCAAGGAATTTTTCGCGACACTTTTTTTTCCCGACCGACACTTTTTTTCCCGACCAACACTTTTTTTCCCGACCGGCACATTTTCTATTGATTTTCACGTACAACCAAGGCGTTACTAGGGAAGAGTAACTCCCATAGTTTTCATAGTAGGAAAATCGTTCGCCAGTTTTTGGAATGCTCTCATTTTATCAGAACATCTCATGACCTCTAAGCCATTGTAGTGTCAAGGAATGCTGATTTATTACTTTAAGTTAAAAACTAATATAGTTTTGTAACCATAATGGAATAATCTTGTGAAAAGAAGGCACTACATACTAGTAGTACTACTAGTACATACTAGTAGTAGGTACCAACTGGTAAGCAGTAGGTACTAGACGTATCAATGATCTTTTGTTTTTCCCATCAAGGGAGAAATTAAAATGGTTGATTTACACTTTACAAATAGATTTGTCTCATCCGCTTCCTTGATTTCAGGTTTGAAATGTATACTCCCGCGAACAGTTTTAATGTTAATTTTACCTCCTTTTATAATAATGCATGATAAAAATGTGTAATAAATAACTTGGAGTCTAGTAAACCTACGCATAGCAACTGTTATTAATTTATTTCAATTCTAGTATAGTTGATGTTGAGAAAGGATTGGGTGTGCGGTGGGATGGAACATCTCACACATGGAAGTATGTGAACCTACGTATATCATTGCGGTCAAAGTTTGATATGGATATGTCTTTTGGCTGGGGGTCAAGGAATTTTTTTTCCAGGGAATAGTAGGTTGAAAACTGTTCCCTGGGTACTATTATCTCATTTAAAAAAAAAAAAAAAAAAAAAAAAAAAAAAATTGGACGGGTAGCTTTTGCACTAACCCCACGATATACCCAACTACTCCCCGAGTTTGAACGAAATCGGACCAATAGATTATGAGAAATCAACGTTATAGGAAATTCATGTTTGCGCATGCTCACGGACTACTATTAATCCAACGACAATGAAATTTATGGACAACCGTCAAGGGGCTAACCCCCACAATCCCTGAAATCTCCATAAAAATCGGTCCATCAGTTCCGGAGTTTTGCCTGTGTCAACCTATTTGATTTTTTGGGCGTGCGCCATAATTCCTGCATTACCAATCGCAATATCATTCATAGGGGATTTTCCTGGAACATATACCCGACTACTCCCCGAGTTTGAACGAAATTCGACCAATGGATGATAAGAAATCGATGTTGTAGGAAATTCACGTTTGCGCATGAGCGTAGGCTACTTCTGCAATCAAAGTTATAGGGGACCTTTTAGGAGGTAACCCGCATCCTCCCTGAAATTTTCTTCAAAATAGGTCCATGAGACTACGATTGCCAGTGGCAATCAATTTGTCTTGAGCATACGCAATAGTTAATACTTCACCAATACTTTACGCAATATGATTCATTTGCTGTTTCTCTGGAATATGTACCCATCTGCCCCCCCCCCCCCCCCCCCCCCGGTGTTTGAACCAAATAGGAAATCGGACCAATAGATGATGATAAATCGACATTATAAGAAATTTACCGAAGATAGACAGACACGGAACCGAAATCGATAAGTAAGCTCTATACCGCAAAAAGGAAGTGGAAATTTAATGGGGGGACAGCGAAAGGAAAAGTTCCCGTCATGCAGCATGGCCGTATGAGCGAATTTTAGCATATTATCTTATGTTATGGGGTTCTGAAACTTGAACACTTTGTGTGCAAAAAAATTGTTAACTACAATTTTTTTAATTTTTTATTTATTTATTGTTCTGAGTTTAATTTAATATTCTGCAATTTGAAAAACTTGGACTTTTAGGTTTTTTTTTCCTTCAGTTTTCATCAATTTTTTAGCAAATTATAATGACGTTTGAATACATTTGTCGGCACAATTGTGCGAATATATTTTTAATGTTCTAGTTTTAAAATTTTACTATTTATAGCAGTTTTTAGCCATTTTTAGTGATTTTTTCTCACTTTTGGAAATTTGACCAATGAACTGTGCTCAAAAGATGCTGGCCAACGAACTCGTCCTTTCATTTGGAAACATTGATTATGGATGGAAGAACAGATTTTTTTTTTTTTTTTTCTTTTTTTTTTTTTTTTTTTCAATCCTAAGGAGATTTTATTGTCTGGAATGATATACAGGAATGATGAAAATCGTTTTACTCTAGGATTCGTCACAGATTTTATTTATTTATTCGAATGCCCCAAAACGCATTTCAGTGACGAAACTTTACTAAAAATTGGATTAAAGAACTGGAAGAAAAATGGATGGAAGAACAGAATTTTTTTTTTTTTTTTTTCAATCCTAAGGAGATTTTATTGTCTGGAATGATATACAGGAATGATGAAAATCGTTTTACTCTAGGATTCGTCACAGATTTTATTTATTTATTCGAATGCCCCAAAACGCATTTCAGTGACGAAACTTTACTAAAAATTGGATTAAAGAACTGGAAGAAAAATGGATGGAAGAACAGCATTTTTTTTTTTTTTTTTTCAATCCTAAGGAGATTTCATTGTCTGGAATGATATACAGGAATGATGAAAATCGTTTTACTCTAGGATTCGTCACAGATTTTATTTATTTATTCGAATGCCCCAAAACACATTTCAGTGACGAAACTTTACTAAAAATTTGATTAAATTTATTTGTTTATTTTTTTGAACCATTACATTAGCTTCATTTACTAGAAAAATTCGCAACAAAAAAGTAGACAAATAAAAAAAAGGGCAAATTACCGATCAAAAAGCTTATTATATCGTTCGCGCCTTCTGCATTCATGAATTTTCCAGTCGTCTGACTTTGTCCAGTCGTTTATAGTAAAAAATGCAAAAACGCTGCAAATTATTAGACAAAGTTTCATTATTTCTGTATAAGATAGTCCTTGCACGCAGATCATTGGTCTATAATTATTATTAAGCCCCATATATATCTAGTAAATGATCAGCGCGACCATCCAATTAGCTCTCCAACTTTGACAGGGAAAATAAATATCAACATGAGTGTGAATGAGAATTTTTTTAAACCTGGTTAAAATCGCCAGCTTAAATCGTTAAATTCTATCTTTTAGTGAATTTTCGTAGAAAATGAAGCTATTGCAATGTCTCGGAAAATTTTTAAATCAAAATTTTTGAAAATTGTCTTCATTGAAATCCGTTTTGAGGTATCCTGAAACGAATTCAAGTTTGACGCTTTTTCATATATATGCCCTTTCAGACGATAACTCTCCTTAGGATGGAGACAAAAATTCCGTTCTTGTGCCAAAAAACCAAGCTTTCCGAGGTCTAGTTTGTAGGCCAGCATTTTCTTAACACATTAAATTGGTCAAATTTCAAAAAAGTGCTAAAAAAGTCACTGAAAATAGCAAAACACGGCTAAAAATTGTTAAATTTATATTTTTAGCAGAATATTGCTCAAATAAAGTTTATTAGCTATAAAAAGGAACATTCAAAAATTTATGTACAAAATTATGCTGAAAAATGCACTTGAATTTCATTTAAATATCGATGAAAACTGCAAAAAAATTACAAATTCAAAATCTTTTTTTGAATAGTAGATTATTGTATAGAAGTAGTTATTTTGCCAAAAATTTGGTAGTTAACAAATTTTTTTCCATTCAAAGTCTTCAACTTTCAAAACAATAACATAGTACAATAATTTACGAAAATTCGCTCATACGACCATGCTGCAAGACTATAACTTTCTTATTTTGATAGGATAATTTAATGGGGTTTTCAAGGTCATACCTGGTTGTATGAAGGCCGCGATGAAAATGGCAAGACTGGCAATGGTTACCGCAGATGTTCGCTCCATGGCCGCTGGTTTTGGACTAGGACGGAGACGGCGAGACGGCTCCAGAGGTGGGAGCGGCGGTGGTGGGAGGCGCGAAAAACGGCGCGGCGCCGCTGAACCCGGAGGAAAAACCGGCGCTTCCTGCGGATCGCCCGGACGTCCGGGTGCGGACGAACGGGCTCGGACGATCGGCTCGGACGTTTACCGGCTTTATCTCTGACGTCGCGAACTTGACGGTCCAAGGTCGGGAGACTGTTCCGGGGTAACGATCCAACATCCAGCCGGTCGCCTTGGCGACGACCTCACCAGGTGGGGGCGGGTAATGGGGGTGGGAAATAAACACAAGTTCCCCACTTTGTGGCTATTTATAGCGAACCACCCAAAAGACTAAAGGAATGGAAATTAATAAAAAAAGTTCCAAACATACAACGTGACAATATGAACTAATTTTCGTAAATTATATTACTAATTTATTTTGAGTTTGAAATTTGAACACTTTTTGTGCAATGAAATTACTAACTGATTTTTTACGGCAAAAAAAAAAAAAAAAAAAAAAAAAAAAAAAAAAAAAAAAAAAAAAAAACTCGTAATATTCTGCAATACAAAAAAGATTTTGAATTTTTAGCTTTCAGCGAATTTTAGAAGAAAATTAAGCTATTGCAATGGCTGGGAAAATTTTTAAATAAAATTTTTTGAAAATGTTTGTCATTGAAATCCGTTTTGAGGCATTCTAAAATAAATCCCAGAGTTCAACACTTTTCATATGTATGTAAAGGGATGTACAGGGTGTTCCCAAACCCCAATCTTAAAAATTGCGCATGACTCATTCACCCCTCACTCGATTTTTAAGGTGCACGCAAACGTGCGCAATTTCGCTCCAAAAGTGCAATAACTGAGTTCTTGAAGATACTCAATCGCCGCATGCAATAGATGATTTTTTAGTATTTTCTGTGCTGAACCTCGTTATGGTGTTCATTTATTGATACTTGCAACACCAACTTTAGAAAATACCGAAAAATTGATCAGCATTGCACTTTTCGAAACCCATTTCCACAAAGCACAAAGCGTACTTATATGTAGGATTTTCGGTGTTTTCCTAAGTTGGTGTTGCAAATATCAATAGATGGACATCATTACGAGGTGTAGCATGAAAAAATGCTTTACAAACATTTATTACATGTGGCAATTGAGTATCTCCAAAAACTCCATGTCAAAAATTGCTTGGTGACACTTTCGATCTGAAATTAGTATTGAATCGAACCCTGACCGGTGGTGCGATCTTAATGTGTAAACCCTGTATAATTAGGGTGAGTTAAAATAAGATTAAAAAAAACAAAAAAAAAAAAAAATTAAAAAAATAAATAAATAAAAAAGTCTGCCAACTGGCACATACCTTCCTCGTTTACCTATCATGAATGTATAGATCATTGAAAAGCTTTAAATGTTAAGCTCCCTTTCCCCTTGCACGGTCACATATATCTTCCGAAACTAGACCGAATTCATAGTTGAACAAAAAAAGAATCACGAAAATCTGACAAGAATAGATAAAGCATAATGATTTATTACTATTACCCCCTCCATTCACCTCTTACCATGATGAAATTTGAAACTCCCGATATTCGATTCAAAACTAGACCAAATCCATAGTTTAAAAGAAAAGAATCACGAAAATCGGAGGGGAATTGTTAAAACATCATGATTTATCAGCATTTCCCCCTCCATGAAATTACCATGATGAAATTTTAGAATCTTCACTATATCGTGAATCTTCACTATCTTCAAAACTATATCGAAATCGAAATGAAACCAAATAAGATTAACGAACATTGGTCGATATTTTTAGCTTCGGCAGCGCTTGAAAGAACTCGGTAACTATCCCCTACACCCCCCACTGCGATAGTAAATCCGAAATTCCCAAAGCCCGTTGCTCAACTATACTGAAATTGGAATCGTACCAAATAAAAATCGCGAAAATCGGTTGAGATTGGTAGCCTGGGTGGTGTCGACAAAATTTGTTGAAAAAAAAAAAAAAAAAAACCCGCGTTTTTTCGGCTTTACCCCCTTCGTCTCCTCTTCTACCACGGAATTCAAAATTTTCGGGGTTTTTCACACAACTAGACTAAAATTGAGATCGATCAAAAAAATAATCTCGAGAATTGATTGAGAATTGCACATGAACATGACACAGGTTTTCATTTTTACCCTCGCCGGCACAGCAAAGAGTGTCTACTGTCTCGCGACTACTCCTTGAACACCTCACCGAGTGGCTAACGAAGCCACCCGGACGGCATGAAACGACGTTAGTCGCGGGCACCAATGCCTTCTAAAGCCCATTCTACCCACTGGGAAGGAATAAAGGATTCAGAGCACTGCCAGAGTTCTTTACCATCAACTGCTTATACAGCGCAGCAGCAAACTCAGCAGAAGAGCTGGGTTTAGGAGCAGTTGGTGTTGATCGGTTGCACCACAACAACTGCTGCCTGACCTGGTCAAAGTCAGTAGCAGTGCAGGCGACCTCCCAGCTCGAGTCCCTGAGGGCAAGGAGATGCTTGCAATGTAAAGGTATGGATGCTGGCTGGACCTTGACCAGTGCGTGGATGTAGGCACTTGGGGCACCAGGTGGGAAACCTAGCCAAGAGTGAACAATAAAGCGAACTTCACGATCTAACCCAAGCAGCCTTCCCACAGTAAGCCTACCAAAGACTAGCCCACAGTACCTTTGGCGTGCTAAGGAGGCGCAGCTTCTGCTGTGGTTTCAATGAAGCCTTGGTGATATGAGCTAGTGCTCCACCAAGGTCTTGCAGCTATGGTGGCGACATCCATGAAGTCAACTCCAAGGCACTGCCACACCTCTAGCATGGATTGTCCTATGAAAAAACACTTCTCATCCACCTCCTTCACCTTATAATGGTGACCTGATGGGACCAAGTAGACTGGCCCACACTTTCCTGGGTTTAACACGAAACCACAACTGGCTAGCTGCTCAGCAATGGCATTGTGGGGGATCTGCAAGCCCTCATGGGTTTCCGTGAGCAGGATAACATCATCGGCAAATGCCAATGCACCTACTCGTACCTAGGGGGCGAGATCAAACCCTATTTCAGTTGGCAGCTTACCCAAGACCAACCAGGTTAAAGAGAAGCAGCGATAGAGGATCACCTGGCATACCCCATGACTATTGATGATATCCCCTGACATACAGGCAAGATACTCATTCAAACCAGCTGGTACCCTGACACCACGAAGGCAATCGGTCCGGGCAAACCGATGGAGCTGCCCCTTTCTGATATGGGCCAGCAAAATGACAGTTTGGAGAAGTGATAGGTTCTTCGCTGTGCCAACCACTGGCCGAAACGCTCTCTGGACGTCACCTATGACACCAGCCGCTTGGAAGTAAGATGCCAGACTCTTTTGAAAGTGGCAGAAAACTATGAGTACTATGACGATATAGAGATCGGACGGTAGCCTCCCGGCCCACAAACCTCTTTCTTTGGGATAAAAACTGTTTGGGAGTCTTCCTGATTGAAGCAACAGGTTGAGGATGAGCAGCTTAACGATCTTCGGTGCTTCATTCCAGCGTCGATCTGAAACACCATCAGGTTCAGCAGAAGTAGAGTTATTGACATTGCACAGATGCGCCTTCATGCGGCACCGGCGTGCACATATAATACTGCGCAAGGAATTCCTGGTTTTTAAGAAGCTTGTTTTTGAGAGTCTAATTTTGCTGGGCTAGAAGGGTGGTGAGACCTTATTCAGTAGGCCTCCCCAAGTTTGATTACACCTGATTTATTCAACCCTACAAATCATTGTTAATATTTCGTACTTATTAACCATATTAAACTTAGGTTTATAATTTAATTATAATATACTTAATATTCTACTAATTTTGTTTTAATATATCAAATTCGATTTATAAAAACTAATGAGCTTGAAAACTGCTCATCCTGACACTACGGACAATGCCTATTTTTGGGTTAAATCAATTCCATTTGTAAACTTCTCACTTTGTAATTTTGAAAATTAAATCTCTCTCTCTCTCTCTCTCTCTCTCTCTCTCTCAAGACAATTATGTAGAAATTGGCAAATTCCGGCACTCATAAGTTAACAAGCTAATGGTGAAGGCATATAGCGTGCAGATGGCCGGAGAGATGAGTCATTTCACGAACGCTACGTACTTACTTGTTGAGTGAACACTAACCACTTGTTGCAGAATGTGCACATTCAAGAAATGTCAATTGAGGGGTAATTTTAAACAGCTCGTGGAGAGCAATTAACAAATCAGGATATTTGACCTTCATGTTTTTTTTCCCCCAGTGTGGCTTTCGAAGATGAAGATTTTAAATTTTGAAGGCGCTTCAATAGCTAAATTTTCGACAAAATTAAGATAAAACGTGTGAAGATAACTGATGGCTGATGGCTGGTGTTCACATCTCCCAATGTTCTGTTTCTATAAAAGTTCATCAAGTGACTGCCGCGCCAATCTGCCTTTTGTTTGTGGGGCTTCAGTAGTTGTGAGAGCTATTAAGTAACCCTCGATTGATTTGAAAGAGGTCACCGAGGCCACGTCAATAACTCGTATTATCCAATGAACGTAAACAAGTTCTGGTACTCACACTCACACAGCTTGAGAGAGCGGGCAAGCTTTTCTCTTTAAGTGAGCTCGTTACCGTTCATTGTATCGCATAAATATGACATCTATTATTTATTTAATTATTTATTGAAATTATACTGGCGAGCCTATTAAACAAGACACATACAGTTCATAGTTAATATACTGATCAAAGAATAAATACAAAAATGGCCAGAAATGTGTAGAGCAAGTAGGTAAGGCATTAACAGAAAATATTCAGTAGAAGATGAAAATAATTACAATTTCTCCGGGATGTATGAATTAATGAAAAATTAATTGAAATGAAATTGATGAAGAAATTATTAATGACCTTGATAAAGATAATGAGTTAGTTGAAAAAATCAAAAATCGGGGTGAATGTTCAAAAAAAGGTTGGCTGAACGAAGAATTCTGCTGAGCGGACGATGCTGGAGGTAGTGCCCATGAAGGGGATCCAAAACAGTGGTGGCGAACGGGCAGATAAGCGAGGGACATGAAGCCAAACCTCACACAATAGAGCTGGGCAGTCAAGCAGCAAGAGGCATGAATTCTTGGCACGAATGTATTCTACCTGCTTGAACACTATGTATTTAAGAAACTTATGCTGGATCCTCTCAAGGAGGTACTTATGGACGGCATAATTAGGAGACCATACTACAGGGGCATATTCTAAAACTTTAAGGACCCCCTGGTGTTCCTTTTGAGGAATCCTAAAACTCTCATTGCCTTCCCTGCCACAACCAGTATGTGTTTAGTGAATGAAAGTCGCTCAATCAGAAGCACACCCAAATCCACATCTCCCTCACCCGGGTAAGTGGTTGTCCACATAGAGAGTATTCATATTTTAAACATTGTTCAGTCCTGACAAAAGTAATAACGGAGCACTTTGCAGGGTTCAAAAACGCTATCAACACACCAATCTTCCAACTCCCCAACAGCCACCTGCAGCAACTCACAGTCTATCTCAGAACGCACATTACAGAACAGCTCAAGATCATCGCAACGAACAAGAGGCAACGGATGTTGGGGTTGAGTCTGATTACCACTCCATTAATGAAAATGAGGAAACAGAAGGCCCAGATGACTTCCCTGTGGTATTCCGGATGTAGCAGTGAAAGGGGACGACACCATACCCCTCATGCGAACCACCAGCCGCCGACCGCAGACGCGTCAGGGAAATCCTACCTTAACACATCGACGTTGACTGAAAGCAATTTTGTTTTACCAGATGGTCGGAAGTAATTCATTCTTCATTATGTGTAGCGATTTGAAGCTGAAAATACAAAATTTTCTAATATAGGCAGGTGGTTGATTCTGCCACACTTTCCCCTACATACATTCTGTACGGATTTCGTTGATACCAGTGAAGGCTGTTTGTCGAAATCAATCTGACATCATAACTCTTTCCTTCAAGGAAATGAACAAAGTTATTGTTTAATAATTTTTAAAGTGAATTATAACACTTTATTGAGAGAATCATAAGTTCTACATAATAGATTGTCCACTTCAGAGCCGTATAGGTTTCCGTGTTTCGAGTTGGATCATCCTTGTATTGACGGAGTTTCAGAAAACTATTTTCTGGCAGGCCCAACCAACCCTGTTTCTGAAGGAGTGACGGACGGAGGTTTGATTCGGTGAGAGCAAAGTGGGACAGGATACGCTTTATAAGGTCTTGTTAGGGCTGAATGGCGCTCAATGTCACGCTACAATCGTTGTCGACTTGCAATTGTGTTGGAGACATAATCCCCCCCCCCCTCCAGGCCTCCTTCTATGCACTCTAATCAAATAATCCGATTGATCTCGCGGACTATTGCCCTGTGCATCGAGGAATTGTAGAATAAAAGCGACTAATTGTAAGTGCAATGGTGTAAGTACTCGTAGTATGAAGCAGTTGCGTAGCTAAGTCATTTCTCATGGAGGGGCAACAGTCAAGGAATATATTTTATTTTATAGTTTTAGTATTCATTTCTATAAACTGTCAAACGTTCATATAAGCAGATATTCAATGGTTTTTCGTAATGATTCGAAATCACGTGCGCTTTCGTATTCACAAACCTATCTATGAATTATTAAAGCATACCTAATTCTATTTAGAAAAAATATTATCCAATTAACTAATAATCAGAACTAGAATGCTCGACTTAATGCCTGTAAAATCATATATTTATGTATGTGGTCGTTTCTCACTTACAGGTTTATCCACAATAAATTGTTACCTACTTGTTGATGTGGACAATATCACACAATAAATTGTAATATATATATAAGTACGCGGAATAAAAAACGGGGAATGAAACCGAGAACGACAAACTACAAAATGTGAACAAAACAAACTCAAACCAGCAATGTGCTTGGTTAGAATAGAAATACCTACTGCTACAATAGATTGTTTCAATCTTTTCTATTAAACTAATTCAATCACCACAGAAAACTTCATTTTTTTTTCTTTGTGAGTATTTTAACTGTGATTTAATTCGTAAATGGTATATACACACATTGTGCTCCTGAAGTGTCTTTAAACTTCAGGAGCAATGTTCGGGGTTAGCCTCATTATCGCCAATTACCACAATTAGTAGGGAGGTTCCTACCGGGAACATCTCGCAAACTTCTTCACTAGATATTGTTTGCCGTGGAATGAAACATTTTGGTTTATTTCTTCGGGAATGTGTTGGGAGAAGTTAGATGAACAGAATTAGGTGTCGGTGGTATAGAGGTAAGGGGGGGGATTTACATTTAAATTCACCAAATGAGATGATTCAAAGCGTCGTATGAGGACATTAAAATGCACCATACAAGATCATGAAATGGTTAAAGTGCAAACTTCGAGTACGAGTCGAGTAAACACCATTCACGACTTCACCGAATGATTCCTACCCTGGACGGTAACATCGGACCAAGTAGAGATAGAAAGATGAATGAATACTTATTTTAAAGTTAATTAAATTCTCTAAAACCTCTTATTCATTAGTTTTGCCGTAAGAGTAATGGCTGAGGCAAGAGAATGAAATCTTGCTCGAAAAGCGAGAGGGGAAAACTTTTTTCTTGTTAATTTACAATTTTCACAACCCTTTATCAATTCCCAAAACCTATGTTTGGAAGTTTTCTATTTGAGTGTTGTGTATTTCCCAGAGGAATCGAGTCTAATCAAATATTGAGAATGAAAATATAAGCGGGGTAATTATTACAACATAAAGTTTTAATTATTATTTTGGAGTAATATCTAATCTGTTTTACAAGAAAGAAGGAGATTGGTAATGAATAATGAACATTTATTCTATCCTCCTTTAATACTGTTTTGAGTTCACCTTCTTCTTCAAATATGTACCTAGTAGTGTCAACCTGTATATTTAGATTCAAAATCGATTCAAACTCGTGTGAGATGAACCTGGAGCTGTTTTTTCGCTTAAGAACGTACAAATGTAACTGAGATTATGCGCGCATTCGCTGACAATTTCATCAAAATCGGATGAAAACTGTAGAAATTAAGGTCATTAGAAGTATTTCACATTGGCACATGCGCAGTAGCTATTAATGATACAATCGTGCTGAAATTGATGTGAGGTAATCAAGTCATCTTCTTCCAACTATCATCCAAATTTAAGCAAAATCGAACGACTAGGGCAGGGCCCCCAACAGGGGGCAAATGCGTCGTTTGAATGCTTCTAGGTTTTTCCCAATTCTTAATGAATTACTAACTCTAGTTCATTATATCCACATGTTTTTCGACGCAGAAATGTCAGGGGAAAGTAGTAAAACTGTAGTCATTTTAAGGGATATAGTAGCATCACAAGCCAGATCTATGAAAAAGTCAGATTTATGAAAACCAGGTAGTCTGTGCGCATGTGCAAACGTTAATTTATTTATAACGTCAATTTCATATCATCTATCTATTGATCCGATTTCTTTCAAATTCGGGGAGTAGAGGAGTAAAATTCCAGCAAAATTCCCTATGAATTATGTAACGATTGGTGGAGTAATAACAATAGCGCAAGCGTAAAACTAAAATTAATCGTCACAGACAAAACTCTGAAACTAATGAACCGATTTTCATGAAATTTTCAAGGATTGTGCGGGTTAGGTCCTAGGCGTTCCCCTATAAATTTTATTGCGTTCGTTGCATGCGCAAATATTTTCTTATTACGCCGACTTAACAATAATTTCGACTCGTACTTCGTTCTTCAACTAATTCTATACGTCCATGTTATTATATGTGAGAAAGCAATACTGCCCACCCATCTTGGCAGACGTTTTATGTAGTCCATATTAATATTTCCAAAATATAGTATAATAATATAAATGATAGTATGTCTGGCAACCCTATTTGCATCCCTCTGTTCGGAGATCTCAAAGAAGATCACACGGCCGCGCGGAGGTCGACAATTTATTGCGAGTGGGCCCACTTACACATTAACACAATAATGAGCTTATTCCGGTTGACACCAAATGCCCGTTGACCTTTCTGTTGACAAATCGCACTCGGATACATCATCTAACCCCAGTGGACCTATCACGGGATATGCCCTGTTAGGTAACACTTGTGCGCTGATTGTTCCTGCCGCACTAACGATGTTCAGTGCTAGAGATGTTGATATCGCGGGAGAATATAAGGTGACTCAGACACGACTCGCCAAAGTTCTGGGATCGATTCTACAACTAATTTGCTACAAAAAGTGCCTCCTTGACTTTTTTTAGAGGCTTTGTTTCCGTGTAATTTCACTTTCAAGATTTTGTTTCGTGTTTTTTACCATATTTCACTAAAATGGTGATAACCCCTTTAATTTGATGAGAAACTTAAAATTTGATTTCACCGTTGAAAAGAGCATCAAATTCCCTCTCTCTCTGATACCAAAAAAAGAATTTTTGAGCAGCTCCAATAGCTTAAAAATGTCAGTCATATTTTGCTAAGTCGCCCAAATTTCATTGTTTTGAATCCGCTTATTGACTTCTTTACTGTTGTTCTTTTGATTCCCCATCTTCAGGAAAACTACCTTAGAATTTCAGCTTTTCAATGGTATAATCAATTTTTATTTTACTTTGCTAATTAGATGAGTAAAGTATGTTTTTATGTTGAAAAACAAGGTATTTTATAAGAAATCGACGGTTTTTTTGTTGAAAAATTACCCTCTGAAAAAATTCGAGTTTGGGGCCAGTTTCTATGTATTTTTTTACGCTGAATCAAATGGTAACACTTACGGATCTTCCCAGCTCTGTTATAACAGAGTTTTTCACTTTAACTCACAAATTTTTAGTTCATTTGTGATATTCAATTTTATGTATTTTTAAGGGTAAAATTCTGCTATAACGGAGTTTGGAAGATCTGTAAATGTTACCATTCGATTCAGCGTGAAAAAACACGTAGAAACACGTAGAAAAAACACGTATAAACACGTAGAAAAACACGTCCATTTCATCGAAAATACCATGTTTTTCAACATACAAACATACTTTTCTCCTCTAATTAACGAACTAAAATAAAAATTGGTCATACCGTTGGAAAGCTGAAATTCTAAGGTAGTTTTCCAGAAGATGGGGATTCTTGCTCAAAAATTCTTGTTTTGGCATCAGGGAGATAGTTTTACGCTCATTTCAACGGTGTAATCAATTTTCAATTGGATCCTCAAATGAAGGGAGTTATGACCATTTTAGTGAAATATGGTTAAAAACACGAAAAATATCTTTAAAGTGAAATTACTCACGAAGCCTCTAAGAAAATCAAGGAGGCACTTTTTGTAGCAAATTAGTTGTAGAATCGATCCCTGAACTTTGGCGAGTCGTGTCTGTGACAGCCTGTATAGTTACATCAAATATCGATATTTCAAAAATATGTCGTAGATGTATTGTGAAAAAAATATCAAAATTTCGTTATATCGGCCATTTTTTATGAACAAAGGTAGGTAAGTAGGCGAAAATAACTCGCTGGAAGAAATAAATAAATGCTTTCTTACAATGGTAGAAAGATATGTTGTTTCTCTGTCTATAAATTTAATTTTTGTGCCTGGAGTTCTAAAAACCAACTGCATAGGTAGGTGATCAAATTTTTTATCTTCATTTTGATCCACGTGTTTATGCTAGTTGAAAACTCTTCCAAAATCCCAAGTGAACACTTAATTAAAAATTTAGCTTTCCCTGCGTCAATCTATTATATATAGCTATTCCAGATTAAATTAAACATTTTCCAAATTAGATCCAACATTTTCCAAATAGATTCCAATTTTTCCAAATAGAGTTCAACATTTTCCAAATGGAATTCAAGATTTCCAAATAGAATTCAACTTTACATGGAATTTTGAAAAATCAAAAAAAGAACCTCATAGTCCGGTTTTTTCTTTAAAATAGATTATCCTTTCTTGGGATATTACTGACCATTTATCACCAGTTTTGATCTTTTAGATCGTTCCTAAGATTAGTTAACGTCTGAAAAATGTAGATTTCTCGAATAAAAATCACCATTTTTCAAATAGGTCTCAACATTTTCCAAATTGAAAATCCACACTTCATTAAATTTTCTTAAGATTAGAAAAAATAAGTAAACGTTCAAAAATCGTTAGATTTTTATTTCAAATTGTATTAATAAATTTTATTATTCATCATTCATATATTATTATATAATTTTATTACTAAAAAATCATTCATTTTTCGGAAGCCGTTCATCATTCATTACCTTGCAACTGTTTATTCATCAAACAGAATTTGAACGGGTGAGCCCGGCGCGTAAATCTAGGCAAGTCCAAAATTTCACCCTTCTCTTTTTGCCACCATTTTCTACGACTTTTAAACCCAGTAAAGTGCGCATTTTCGGAAATTAAATCAATCGTTCGGAGCACCCTCAGCGCACAACGAGACCACATATTAGATGAGGCGACTGGTCAAGGTGTTAAAGCACTCACCCCTACAGATCGCTCCAATTTCGTGATGCACACTTTTCTCCCCCTACCAGCCACAACAGCTATGCAGCCCCTACATTATAAATTCAACATTATTTCTCACTTTTTTTGTCTTTATTCAATTTTCATTTAGTGCTTTGATGGTGTTCAAATTCTGTTTGACGAATAAGCTTTAATAGGGATCAAAAGACTCGCAGCCATAAAATAATTTTGCGTCGCAGCTCATGTCGTTCCATTCCCATTGGTTTCTCGTTCCATGGCACCGCCAGTAAGACAGGCAGGACTCCGGACCACTGCAACAAAACTCACGTTTATTGAATAGAATATTAAATAATTATTACTAATTACTAATTATTATTACAATACCTACCTATGTGGTAGCTTTTAGTTAGCCAATACAATCATCGTAAATAATTTTTATTACAAGCAGGGGCGTCGCTATAGGGGGGGATAATTAGGAGGTGTGGCAATAAAACCCTTCATTCGAAAAAGCCTATCTGGAAGTCTAAGTCTAATCAAAACCTGATTTTCCCAACTGTAGGTAACAGGTATTTATAAAATAAAAAATGAGTTATTTTCATTTTATGCGTGAAACTTTTTTCGTTCAAATTTTCCCAAATTCTATTAACGTTTTCCAATTATGTTATATCTCAAAAACGGATTAAGATAGAAAATTGAGCTTTACGGCGTTTTACACTATTTTCGGTCAACTCAACCAAAAACATTTTTCACACTCATCCGAATCCACCCTTCAATTCCATGGAAACAATCAGTAGTTTGAAATCTATGAAAAAAGCTACAATGACTGATGAGTGTCTATGTCCATTGCTCCAATTACAATGATAAAAAGGTCTTGTGATGGGTACAAGCGTGGGCTAAATTGGAAAATCGGCGATTCAATTTCCAGTAAAAACTCAACTGTTTAAACATTAATAAATGAAGATAAATGTTTTAATAAGATATGGGGGGAAACTCTAGGACTCCGACGACATTGTGATGGATGCAGTGAGCAGATGGACCTAAACCATGGGCTTAATTGTAAGAAAGGAGGCCTGGTAAATATGGTCACGATCAAATAAGAGACCAATGTGCCAGAATGGCCGGCCTGGCGTGGAACTCAGTGGGAATCGAGCCAGTGATGCAAGATGGAGATGACGGATAGGTCCATGGCGTGTGGAACCAGGAGAGGGTGGCGTACTTTGATACAAGGGTGATAAACTCAGACGCCTCTTCTTACTGTTCCCTCGATAGGCCAACTACTGCCCAACGAGCTGCAGATGCAAAGCACAGAAAGAACGATGCAGCAGCGGAGGATCTTCGTGGATCGTTTACCCCCCTAGAAGATGGGTGCGACGGATCCCTACACAAGGAGTAAAACATCTTCCTCAAACGGCTCGTCGAGAAGATCGCCGACAAGTGGACCACGCCCCTCTCACAAGTTACATACTGGGTGAGAGTGAAAACTCAAATTAGTGTTATCCGGGCAGTCTCCATGCGCCTAAGAGGATGTAGAAGGAAGGTGAGATGCCTAGGACTTGAAGATGGGGCCTTGATGCCTCTATAGCAAGAAAAAACAAGGTAGAAGAACAAGAAGAAGCTTTCTTTAACACAGTTCTCCGCAATCAGATGTAGTCCAGTAGATGTTATAAATATATTTATAGTTAATAAAAATAAGGGTGTAATATTAAACTATGCCAATGTTTTAATAATAGTATTTTTTCTTATTATTATTTCTTAGGGCCGGTTTCACCAACAATCCCTAACCATGGTTAAAGTAGATCATTGTTTTACGAAACCAGAGTTTTGAACGTTGATTTAAAACAAACGGGTTTCACCAACGTAATCAATGGTTACAGTTATCAGTAAACATCGATTTACAGCGTTTCCGAGAAACGTCGATTTAAAGTTTAAACGTTTATTTAGATGATATCAAGGAGGCATTTGCCGGTAAAATGAGGGTGATAACGAGATAATAGTTAGGGAACAGCTGTTAGCAACCTGAAATCTTCAATGCTTTATGCTTCTATCTTTTTTAATCCATTCATTCCATTCTGATAGCATAATGTTTTACCAACTCGTACGGGTAGTCCTTTACTGCTCTATCATTTTGAAACTAGTGCAGCGATGATAATAATGGGTTTCTTCCAGAATTCTGGATTTGAGTTTGAAGTAAAAACCGCGAAATTTCGAACCACTGAAATACTCCATTCAAACACGATTTTGATTCGCCTACATTGGAAATTTCGGGAGTCGGTCTCCCATAAAGCAGTGGTTGGTTGGTATTCGATGGATTATTACTGTAGCCGCTGCAGACGCTGAGATCCCAGAGTTATTTCGACTCAAAAAGCGCTGGAAACAAGTTGTAATACAAGTTGAAACACTTGTAATATAGTATGGTAAAGTTGCATAACTAGGTATAAACATGTTTAATGTTTTACGGCTGGGGGTCGTTCTGTGAATTCCGACACGACACGCAAATCTGCAACGTTTTTTTTCTGATGATTTCCGCTTACAACCGAGTCGTTGCTAGGGAAATGGTACTTCGTCGTTTTTCATCCCACAAAATTCGTTGACCATTCGTTCGAAAGCTCTCGATTTATCCAACCATATTATATTAACTACTGCGAAGTGCGTGGCCAACAAGCTGAGTTATGAGCATGGTTATTTGAATAATTGTGTACACTCAGGTGATCATTCTCAATAATTGATATTGTGAACATGATTGCAACCGCTTGTTAATTTCTGATGATTTCATTGAGTTGGTGTTTCGATGATTTGATTCATAGCAGGTGATCCGAATATTGCGAGAACGGTTTGATTTGTGAAGCGGTGGTTAAATCATTTTAATAGGTAATTTCTATACTTTACACTCTAGCAAGCTGTAATTTCGCATGTTGCCTCTTTAGGACATTTACTTGACGATGCCCAGGGTCCGGATCAGATGAGTGGCTCTTAAAGCTATTTTTTATGCTTTACACTCTAGGAAGCTGTAATTTCGTATGTAGCCTCTTTAGGACATTTACTTGACGATGCCCAGGGTCCGGATCAGATGAGTGGCTCTTAGAGCTAATTTCTATGCTTTACACTCTAGGAAGCTGTAATTTCGTATGTAGCCTCTTTAGGACATTTACTTGACGATGCCCAGGGTCCAGATCAGATGAGTGGCTCTTAGAGCTAATTTCTATGCTTTACACTCTAGGAAGCTGTAATTTCGTATGTAGCCTCTTTAGGACATTTACTTGACGATGCCCAGGGTCCGGATCAGATGTGGCTCTTAGAGCTAATTTCTATGCTTTACGCTCTAGGAAGCTGTAATTTCGTATGTAGCCTCTTTAGGACATTTACTTGACGATGCCCAGGGTCCGGATCAGCTGAGTGGCTCTTAGAGCTTGCATACGAGTCTGCAACTAAAGACATAAAATGTCCCAATGTGTTGCAGACTCGTATGCAAGCGTATTTTGGTATGAGTCCCATCGGAAATATCTAATGGTAAAATAAAAATGTATATAAATATAATAAATTGTTTTGGTTAATTAGAATCTTTTCTTTTTTCTTGACCTTAAAAAAATATATCTAAGTTCTCCCTTGCGAGGGAAAAACATTAAACATGATTTAATGTTTTTCCCTCTCAAGGGAGAAATTATGAAATTTGAAATTTTTTTGTAATGTCCGTAACGAAATTAACGATGATTTTTTCATGTTTGTTTCTCCCATCACTTCAATGACAACAGCCTACGACACCGTCTAAGCACATTGTGTCATTACAAATTGTGATGAGCCGTTGGCTATTCTAAGACACTATTTTACCAATGTATTTATACATTCCATGTATGTGCCTGTCACTTGTGTATTCGATGCTATCATAAATTTGTTCAAGGACTGACAAAAAAGAAGTTCAGGCTCTTTAGAAGATCGATTTCATTGAGATTGAAATCCGCCGTACTCTCTAATCCAACGAGGACGGTGAATTGTAAAGTCTTCATATCATCCTCGTCAAATTCGTCCTCAAAAACCAATGCTCTGAACAATCCTCTGTGGCTCATTTTCGTGCATGTAGGAAAACGTAGGAAATAACCATAAAAACGTAGCAAATTAGATGGAAAAACGTAGTAAAAAAGGATTTTGGTCATGTAAACAAAGATGGCCAATAGAACTGCCTACCTAGTAAATCGTTGGACGCTAATTTGAACGCTAACCACCCGAATTCGGCACATTTGATCATTGATTTATCTGAACCGGAGTTGGTGAAACCTAATGTCGTTGTTCAACAGCTGAGAGTTCAGTTTAATGATTAAAGTGTAATGATTAAAAACTTTGGTGAAACCAGCCCTTAATTGTAATTATTGTTTCAATTTAAAAAAAAAATATATATATATATATGATTTACTGATGAGCAAATCTCTTTGGGCTATTATTAATATCCGGAAGATTTATCAGGTAATTTCCACATTCTTCGTGCGCGCATGTGCGTGATATTTGTCTGTGTGACAAATTTTGTCGACGCTGACCAGGCCACAATTCTCAACCGATTTTCGTGATTCTAGTTTCGTTCGTTTCCAGTTTCAGTTTCAGTTGTGCAACAAACCTAGGGAATTTTTTGATTGCTGTCGTGGTCGGTAGTGGAGGGGGTAATTACCGATTCTTTCAAGCGCTGTGTATGCCACAAATCTCGACCGATTTTCGTGATTCTTGTTTGGCTCGTTTCTAGTTTCAGTTCAGTTGTGCAACAAACCTTGGGAATTTCGAATTTGCTGTCGTGGTGGGTAGTAGAGGGGGCAATTACCGATCCTTTCAAGCGCTGTCTATGCCACAAATCTCCACAAATTTTCAAGATTTTTATTTTGTTCCATTAAGAATTTGATTTAGTATTGGAACGTATATCAGGAGTTTCAAATTTCATCATGGGAGGGGGTGAAAGGAAGGGGTTGTACATACTGGTAAATCTGGATCTTTTAACTACTCTCGTCTGATTTTCGTGATTCTCTCATCTTTTTCAATTATGAATTAGGTTTGGTTTTGGAGAATATGTCAAAGGTTCCAAATTTCATGATGGAAGGGGGTGAATTGAGGGGGTCATAGCGATAAATCTTGATATTTTTACTATATTTATCTGATTTCCGCGACAGTTTTTATTTTTTGTTCGATCCAGATTTTAGTCCAGCTATGCAACCATGGGAAATTCAAATTTACAGTCGGTGGAGAGAGTAAATGGGGGGGGAGGGGGTTAATTCCGATAAATCATGATATATAAATATTTATTTCTTCTCTTATTTAATTCTCATCAACATTATAAACAAACCATTCATAGGGACGTTCCAGTGATGCATGCATCATTTACCAACATGTTTGCAGTCCCAATGGCAAGATTTTCCCACATAAGTATGCAGTAGGACATTTAACTTTATTGGTCCCGAGTCGAACGTAAATAAACGCTCTTAAACTATTCCTATTACTTCTAATTTGTCATCTACAATTTGTGGTGGAAAAAATTGATCGATGATTCTTGTTGTGGCTGCATGCGAGTGGTGTTAAGTGAGTCTATCGAATATTAACTTCGACCTGATCGTGATGACTCTGAACTAATAAAACCCTAGTTCGTACTTATGATTATTGAGAGAACAAGATTTGAATTTATGTCCAGGATGCGAAATACCGTTGGCTAAACTCAGGGAGAAGTTGCGTAGGATTGTGACTGGAATGCGAGATACCGTCGCCAACGGGAGAAGCGACCGGAGAGCAAAACATACTATACTATAGTGGTCATTATTACACTCTGAGCTTATACAGACAAATAGTTACTGAACCCCCCACCCCCACCCCCACTCTTGGAATCCTCTTGTTACTGTTTACATTTTCTATACCCTACATAATTAATGTTTGGAAAAAAATTTTTTGTGAAAGTTGATGGTATCTAAGAGTAATTTTGAGGGAGTGGCAATTTTTAAACATTTTTTTAAATTTCCCAATTCCAAACGAATAAACTTTTCTTGTTTTTAATAAATGAGTATGATTGATGTTAAATAAATACGAAACTCGTTTTTAAAGACAAATTAACGCTGATCCCAAAATTAAGGTCAAAAACAGGGAAAATTTGAGTTTTTATGTCCAAAAAAGTGGTTCCCTTGAGAAGAAAATGTGCTATAAAAGTCATATCTCGGCAACGGATTGAGATAAAAGATGCCATTTTCTGTCTAGTTTCTCCCAATTTTTTATTTGAGACTTTGAACCAACCACCGGGTATGGGTAAGTACATAAATATACAAAACTATACGAGAAATAACTTCAGTCATTTTCCAAGTTCAGTATGAATAGTAATTAGAATAATTAGATTAATTAAATCACTTACTACTGTTTATAGTTGTCCGGCTGGCCCTCTTGCCAATTGGTATAATCAAGTAATTCACCATCTGAAATCCAGAACCATCCTATTTGCCATTCCAGGTCGAACCTCTTTTGTGTTGTACCTCCGATCCATACCGATTCCATCTTATTGACGCCTGAAAACGTTGATTATTACTTCAAAGTCACTACGAGCAAGCAACAAAAATTTGATTTTCTAATGGCTATAATATTGCATACGGTCAACAATTGAGTACGTCTATGCGAATTATTCTATTTATTCAGTGATGACAAAGAGAAAGCATGGATATTGTCTCAAGAACTATGAAAAATCGGGTGAGGAGATCACTTCATCAGTTTTAAAATATCAAGACAAAATTAGTTGGCGTCAGAACAAGACAATATTCCTGACGTTCCTGAATCGGCCATAACTTAAAAAATCAAGTTTTTGATATTTGCGGATGATGTCAATAATTTTACTGAGGTGAATGATCAGTCTGACTGCTTACTATTACAAACCAATATTGACATTGACGTTGTCCTGGCGTGAACATTTACAGTTACATTTACAGTGGTGCGGGACCTAGGTGTACTGTTTGATGTTCAGCTGAGTTTTTCGAATCATATTGATTTCATGGCCCTGAATCTTTTATACACCGCACTTGTCAGATCCACGATTGAATATTGCGCTATAGTTTGGTCTTCTTTTTATAATATAGCTAGAGTTATATTGGAGAAAATCCAGAATAAATTTCTAAGATTTTCAGCATTTAGAGTGGGAGTGCCGATCAGTGGTGACTCTTTACATGAAGCGATGATGGGCATAATTGGTCTGGCTCCGTTACGGACAAGACAAAGGTGGATGGATGCAGCATTCGTGGTCAAGCTGTTCAATGGTGGAATCGACTGTCCCTCACTCTTATCCATATTTAATTTAAATGTCCCCAACTACAACATGCGCCACCATTTCATTTTTTCTATTCCTCACACCCACACTAATTATTTATTAAATAGCCCTATTACTAGAATTCAGAGGCATATAAATTATTTGGCTTCATTGTCCAAGGATTTAGATCTGTTCACCGCCAGTCTAAGTTACTTCAAGAAGCAGGTTTTGTCCCTAATTCCATATTAGTTCGGTTTTGATTTCTCATGTCCCGTGACCATCTTTATTGAAATTCGTATTAATTGTTGGTGTATTTTTACTGTACCTTGTAATTTTGGTTAAGTTTAAGAGATTTCATGAACTCCAGCATCCATGTCATGAACTTTTCTGTTTTGTTATATACATCTATTTTTTTCATGCATATTGTGATTGGGCTACGCCCGTATCTATTCAAATAAATAAATAAACTTCCTTCATTTGCTCCGTAAATTCAAATTTGAGGAAACGTACCGTTGGAAAGAGGATTGCATTTCCTAGATTAGATAGATGCCTGACCTTACTTTAGAATTAAGGTTTAGTATATGAAAAAGCCCTCTGAAAAGCAAATTTTACCTAGTTTGGGAAAACTCGATTTTTTCAAACAGAAATTGAAGTATAAGACCCAATATTTTTTTTCAAAATGAAAGAACGTTAAAAACGGCGCCAAAATCTCTTCTTTCCAACGGTGTAGTTAATTTCACTTTTACTCCGCTAATCAGGAGTGAAAATTATGTTTTAATGACGAAAAACGTTCTTTAAATGAAATTGAGGGTTTCCTAGAAACATTATCTGTGAAAATACAAGTTCCGGGTCGGTTTCTACGTATTTTTTTTTATGCTGAATTAAATGGTTACACATGCAGATCTTCCAAACCCTGTTGGGGGTTGTGAGTTTTTCACTTTAGCTAAAACCCTTCACCATAAAAACACATAAAATTAATTATACCAAATAATGAACTCAAATTTGTGATTTAAACCGTTAAACGACGCTTAGCGTAAAGCGTAGGTATATAAGTGAGAAAAATCGATGTTTTGGTAGAAAATGCCAATAATTGACTAAATGTTCACGATAGGGCATGCGGGGTGTCACAGAGTATTTTTTAGCATTGAGTGGATTGATACCACTCCCAGATCTCTGATTCATAAATAAATGAGGAAAATCGATTTTTGGGTGTAAATACCCTCAGTTGACCAAGTTTTCGAGTTCGACTGCGAGTCATAGAATTTTCTTTGCAATCTCGTCCTCTTAGTTTTATTTACAACTTTTCTTTGAACTTCTCTATTGGCCATGCTACATGACTCAATACTTTTACTCTCCCATCCCATTTCCATCGTAAGCACTAATAAATCAAGAAGAAAATGGCACGAATAGAACGGACATCTGAACAGCACGAAAGTTGGGACAGAGTGGAACTGGATTTGCCAATGCTGGGAGACGAGTTCACCCAGAGCGAGCAACGAGCACGAGCCTTGGTGATTCGCCGAAAAACCGACAGCAGGAGTAAAGTTGATACTTTCGGATAGTTTAAAGTTGATACTTCGGACAAGGCCAACAGAAAGAGCAGTCTTCACCACAGATTCGCAGTCAGTGCTATCTATGATATGGTCTACAATTCCTAGGAAGAAAATTGGGAAGTTGGAGATGGAGATTAAGTCAACCTTGTTACAACTCAGGAATGTTGGGATGGAAGTCAGATTTATCTGGGTACGAAGCCACAAAGGAATTGACGGCAACAACGTCGCTGACTCGAATGCTAAACAAGCTACATGTATCTGGGACATCTCCAGCGGTGACCTCATGGTATCCTCGTATAGACCTCAAGAAGATAGTAGCGGCAAGCATCAAGAAACAGTGACAGTGGAAACACGAAAACTACGAAGCAGGAAGACGTTATGACAGACTATTTCCTCCTCCCCGTATGCATGCTTAGTTCACAGATATGCCACTGAAACCTAAAATGTTCTTCAAGACGTTGTGCAGATTGAGAACTGGCCACTGTCGTACCAAGTCATATCTTTATAAAATCGGTAGAGCGGATAGTGAGTGCCAGAAGTGTGGTGCAGTTGAAAACGAACTCCACTTTATAATGGAATGCCCAAAGTTCAGAAATTCCTGGGGCAAGTTTTTTGAAGAAGTGACAAAGGTCGTTGTGCTGCCATTCAACCTCGAAGTTTTAGTGACATCACAGGACATCAGTATCTACGATGCTCTTCAAAGTTTTTGAATGACTCAAATATTGTGATTTGATTCAAAGAAGATCATCATATTGTAACCTAATTATCATTCAATGATAAATTATGTATATTTTAGTAGAAGTTTTTTATTAATATTATGCAGATATTTGTATACTTCAATTCATTTTGATAGGCTGAATAGTTTGTACTGATTGCCAATAATAAAATTTTAAAAAAGGAGGATCAACTCCGAGCACTGCTTGCGAACCTTAAGCCTCCTCCGAATTCCTGTGGAGTATCTGCGTCGAAATAGGGCAAGGCGAAGAACACGCATCCACTGGACCCCCTGGTTGCTTTCCGCTTTGAGCCTTCGTCTAAAATGCTAAGACATGGAACATGCCTTCTTCCCGCTAATTCGTAAATGTAAAAGTACGACATAAATGTTATACTAATCGAAATTAGAACAGTATACCTAGGTAGGTAATTTTCTGTATGGTGCGCGTCTAGAATTATTGTAACCAAGATTAACTTCTCAACCAAATGACAAAAACAAGCGGCATTGTTTACTATATCCATTTATAACATTAATAAGTATAAAACTACGACATGAATAGAAGAACAAGTACAAAAGAAATGCGTGATAAATCGAGAGCTTTCCAAAGAGTGGAGAACGATTTTTATCTGGTGAAAACTAAAGAAGTTTCATTTCCCCAGCAACGGCTTAGCTGTACGTGAAAATTAAAAGAAATAAAACGTAAAGACGAAACGCTTGCATACGAGTCTGCAACACATTGAGACATTCTATGTCTTTAGTTGCAGACTCTTATGTGTTCCAAACTCGTATGCAAGCTCTAAGAGCCACTCAGCTGATCCGGACCGGGCATCGTCAAGTAAATGTCCTAAAGAGGCTACTTACGGAAATTACAGCTTCCTAGAGTGTAAAGCATAGAAATTACTTATTAAAATGATTTAACCACCGCTTCAAAAATCAAACCGTTCTCGCAATATTCGGATCACCTGCTATGAATCAAATCATCGAAACACCAGCTCAATGAAATCATCAGAAATTAACAAGTGGTTGCAATCATGTTCACAATATCAATTATTGAGAATGATCACCTGAGTGTACACAATAATTCAAATAACCATGCTCATAACACAGCTTGTTGGCCACGCACTTCGCAGTAGTTAACATAATATGGTTGGATAAATCGAGAGCTTTCGAACGAATGGTCAACGAATTTCGGGGGATGAAAAACGACGAAGTAGGTACCATTTCCCTTGCAACGACTCGGTTGTAAGCGGAAATTATCAGAATGTTGTCGTAACAGATTTCGTCCCACATTTCGTTTCAGATTTCGTTAGCTTTTTTGCCTAGTTAGTCCATGGCTAAAACACATTCTGTGTTAAAATTTCGTGACAAATCCGCGTAACTTTTTTCGCTAGTTAGTCCAAGTTTCGTGATAGGTACTTCCGCGTAACGTTTTTGGGCAGTTAGTCCAAGGCTAAAGCATGTTCCATGCTTAAAAAAAAAAACGCATTAACGTGGGTCCCACGCCCTCCAGCGAGGGGTAAAAGCTACCTCGCCTCCAAGATCGCTCGGTCTTGCGGGTCATTGCCTAACCTCAACAAACTGACTCCACCCCCTCCCACCGCTCATCCAATGGTTCGGGTGGGGGTAGAAAATTTTAAAATTGCTTATTCGGACAAACCCTCAAAGATCCCCCTACTTGTAGACGTGCATAGACTTGCATAGACGCTTGGCCGTGTATAGCGTGGACGGAGTTTCATTCTTATATGATAAGATATAATTCAATAATTGGTAAGAAGATACCGCGAGAGAGTGAGGAAAGCAATTGGGATATAGATATAATCAATGATATCTGAATAATAGTTATTAACTACACACACAAAATAAAGTGCCTACCTACAAGAAGGTACGATATGGAATAAGAGAGGGGCTGACGGACTCGCCGATCTATTAGGAACGTATCGAGTAACAGTTCTTTCGATCAGAACTGATAAAATATGCTTAATATGCTACATGTAATTAATGAGGCTACACTGTCCACCCAAAACTACCAGTAATCAGCTAGTAACAAAGTTCACAATAATTTTTTAACACAGAATGTGTTTTAGCCATGGACTAACTAGCCGAAAATGGAACGCGGGATGTAACGAAATGTGTGACGGTGATGATTTTCACGTACAACCGAGCCGTTGGTAGGGAAATGGAACTTCCGCAATTTTAATCGCACAGAAATCGTTCACCATTCGTTGGAAAGCTCCTGATTTATCCAACCATATTATGTTAACTACTGCGAAGTGCGTGGCCATCAACCTGAGTTATGAGCATGGTTATTTGAATCAATTGTTTACACACATATGATCATTCTCAATAATTGATATTGTCAACATGATTGCAACCGCTTGTAAATTTTCTTATGATTTTCACGTACAACCAAGCCGTTGGTAGGGAAATGGAACTTCCGCAATTTTAATCGCACAGAAATCGTTCACCATTCGTTGGAAAGCTCCTGATTTATCCAACCATATTATGTTAACTACTGTGAAGTGCGTGGCCATCAACCTGAGTTATGAGCATGAATAGTAAACAATGACGCTTGTTTGGTTGTCACTTGGTTGCGCGACAACGCAAACACATTCTGTGTTTCAATAATTTCGTCCGAAGTATGTAAATAGAGGTAACCGGGGGTCCAGGGGGCTTGCCCCCTGGCGAGGCGCGGAGCGCCGAGTTTTTTTTTTTTTTTCTAGAATTGAAACCACTAATTTAGACTGCATGACTTATAACGAACGGGGATAAACCCGAAGCTACTTGACCAACGGTCATTTTACGCTACCTTCGCTTTCCAGTAATTCAGTAAAAGCATTGTTATCTTCTTGACTGCGAATAGTTGCCAAGTCCATACGTTTTTCCCTACAGGATCTCAGTGCCCCACGCCAATCAACCTGGCAAAAGAAATAAATAAATGAATAAAATAACAAATTCTCAAACCAGCAATATAACATAACCTCACCTGCATCTTAGCGTGAAATATGCTTTCACCAGAACCTAAAAGTGAAAAATTTCACAAAATGTTGTCATGGAAGAACAATACTAAAGTAGCGGTGGATCTAATGTCGTTGCTATTCAAATTTTAAACCTGAAGTTTGAAATGGAGGCTTCTTAAACGAAGCTTAAAGTCTGAAGCTCCCTAGATCAGCTAAGTGAGCTCCAGAGTTAATTTCTTTGCTACTCAACCATTGAAGTTAAAATTCTAGATGGAGGCCTCTTGGAACACCTAGAAATTAATTATTAAGTCTATAGCACCCTAGATCTGCTGAGTGAGTTAATTTCTTTGCTATTCAACCTATGAAGCTAAAATTTGAAATAGAGGCCTCTTGGAACATCTAGAAATTAATTATAAAGTCTGAAGCTCCCTAGATCAGCTAAGTGAGCTCCAGAGTTAATTTCATTGCTATTCAACCTTTGAAGTTAAAATTTTAAATGGAGGCCTCTTGGAACATCTAGAAATTAATTATAAAGTCTAAAGCACACTTGATCAGCTTAGTGAGCTCCGGAGTTAATTTCATTGCTATTCAACCTATGAAGATAATATTTGAAATGGAGCGTGTTCCACGTACCTCCAATGGTTAGCCTAGGCTCAAGGTGAAAGCAAAAGGTGGTCTGGGGTCTCGCCAGCGGCGCTGCGTCGAGTTTTTATTTTTATTTCATTTTTATGTACTTAAGTATTTATTTTTTTCTATTTTTGTTTCATTCACAACAATGAATCTTGTATTTAGTTACACTAGTATTTTGGAAACCAAAGCGCCCTTCGAGTACCTAGAGTTTTATACGTGACCCAATGAGCTTCTAACTTATTCTATACAATATCCTTCTCTAAAATGAGCAATTATTGATTTTAAAACCCTATTATTTTGAGGTTTTTTTAATTACTTATTATTATTATTATTATTGTTATTATTTTTATTATTTTTCCATCAATTTTCGTTTTTCATTTTCAGTAGATTCTTTGAACCCGGCCGAGAAAGAAATTTTTTCAGCACCCCGCCAAAATTACATTAATTGGTTTTCGATACAAAAATAGATTTCAAAAACCAAAAGATTTCACACTCCAATGAAAAGTGGAGAACGTTTTACGCCGGAAATCAGAAGGTGAACTATTTTATCAAGTTACGAATTATGCTAGTTTGGATATTCCAAAATATCTAAAATTCTTCAAAAGTTGAAGTTTTTCGCCGGTTTTTTCAACAGGCCGAAAAAATTCCCCCACTCCCAAACTCCTGCAGTGTGGCGGCGCTTATTGGAAATGTAGAAAAATGACAGTTTTACGGCACTTAAATTCAATAACGTCTTCCAAGCTTGGTGTGGCACATAGCTTCCTCGTTTACCCATTTTGAATGTATAGATCATTGAAAAGTTTCAAATGATCTTGAAAAATTCCACAGCGCAAAAGAGTAAATCAAGAAGTGCTTAGCGTGAAATATAATTGGTCAATTAAGAAACGAAAAAATGATACACAATGTAATCTACTTTTGTACAAGCGCTGAATGAACTGATTAGTTGAAAACAATGAAATAGGTACGGGACCATCTATAAATAATCTAAACTGCGCATTCGCTGATAATTTCATCAAAATCGGATGAAAACTGTGGAAATTAAGGTCATTACAAGTATTTCACATTGGCGCATGCGCAGTAGCTATTAATGATACAATTGTGTTGAAATTGATATGAGGTAATCAAGTCATCTTCTTCCAACTATCATCCAAATTTAAGCGAAATCGAACGACTAGAGTGTGAAAAAATGGAGCATAATGGAATTACGCTTGCGCATGCGCAGAACGAAGTATTGATTTGGCAACAATGAAACTGATAGGGGACCATATACAACTTAGCCCGTGCATTCTCTGACAATATCATCGAAATCGGATGAAAACAGTGGAAATTGAGGTAGTTTCACATAGGCGCATGCGCAGTAGCTATTAATGATACAATCATGTTGAAATTGATATGGGATGATCAAATTGTCATCCCCCAACTATCATCCTAATTTAGGCGAGATCAGTCGACTAGGGGTGAAAAAATGGAGCATAATGGAATTTACGTTTGCGCATGCGCACAGTGAAGTATTGATTAGGCAACAATGAAACTGTCAGGGGACTATCTACAACCTAACCCGCGCATTCTCTGACAATTTCATCGAAATCGGATGAAAACAGTGGAAATTAAGGTCGTTACAAGGATTTCACATTGGCAAATTTAATTGTAGTTCGCTGTCCTCGCGTTATGATGCTCAGAAGTATATAATTGCAATGTATTTATAGAAGTACTTACTAGATGTTAAGCTTACCTTCGATTTAAATAGATGATACGACTTAGAGGTCTTCTTTCCTTGATCCTGTACAAAATATTGTAATATTAATAGGGTAGTTTAAGAACTCCATGCCATAAAAAGCATACATAATCCTATGCAATGAATTATTCCCTATGATTTGCAGGCTTTTGTGTCCCCGAAAAACGAAGGTCATTTTAGTGGGATTGTTTTTAGTTTACAAACCCTTTGATCAAAAGAGTTAACTTATTGAGAAAGTAGTGACATAACTTAGTTTGAAATCTTTGTAGTCAAAATGTTAAATCCTATAGCTCAGTAACTCAAACCGCGAGAAGAGTATGGCAATTGAAAAATTAATACTTTAAGAGAGAGTTAAATACTATAGGTACCATAGCACTATATTGCTAAAAATTAAAATCCTCGTAGTTCTAAAAGTTCCAGTCATGCAGCATGATCGTATGAGCGAATTTTCGTAAATTATCGTACTATGTACATTTTTACTATTACTACTACAGTTTTGAAAATTGACGAAGAAGAAAAACTTGAAAGTGAAAAAACTCCAAAAATCAAGGGTTAAAAACGAAGTTGCAAAGAGGGACTTTTTGTTGTAAATTAGTAGCAAAATCAATCCCTAGGATGTTTAATATCTCAAGTTTGATGTGTGAATACCCTGGATAATATTGGTAACTATGGATTCTTCACAAATATCAATATCAATACTGATTTTAATTTTTTCCCGATATATCCCATCTTTACAATATTTTACTGCAAGTGTATGTTACCTACATTATCAGCAGTTGAACTTACATTTGTTGTGAGTGTAGTGATCGTCTCCTCCAACTGTTTTATCATTACATTCTGTTCTTCTGTTTTCTCTGTCATTATAGTGAGTTGGGAGTTGAGTGCCGTTCGATCATCAATTAGTTCTTGGATTTGTTTCGTTAGTGCAGCATGCCGTTCTCCGAATATTTTCTTAAAGTGTTCCAAATCCTCTGACTTGTTATCAAATGAAATTGGAATTTCATCCCGACGGCGAAGGACGTGATTCTCACGTTCCAGCAACACCTGTCCAATTTGAAGCTCTAGGATCGAAACTTTCAGTTTTACTTCCAATTCATTTCTTCTCCTCCTCTTCTTGTGGACTAAACGTTTTCTACCTCTAACACCATTTCTCGCCGTAAATTTTGTATTATGTAAGTCATCTTCAAATTGTAATTGGCTTTCTTCATTCTCCAATTTCTCCAATTTGGTTTTCTCCTCACGGAGTTGAGTAAGTGCACTATCTAGCCAAGTGAGACTGCCGTCAAACGTTCCGTTAAACGTCTGCAACAAAGAGCAAATTACTGCGCAAATCTGTAAATGAAACAATGATTTTGAATAAAGCTATCTTCATCTTCTACAAAAGTGCGAAAAAAATAGCTTTTTCATGTAAAAATACTTCCAGCGTTTAATCATCAGATTTTAATTTTGTTTTAATCAGTACACAGATATACCCAAACTTTCAGATGTTAATTTTAATTTTTTCAGCACATTTTTTGGAACTTGATCAGTTTATTGAGCTCAAAAAGTGCTGCCCAACAAACTCATCTTTTCTTTTGAAATGCTTGATTTTGGCGAAAGAAAGGATTTTTCATTTCATTCCTTCGATCGTAAGAATTATCGTCTGGAATTATTATTATATATATATGTGTGTGTGTGCACAATATAGAATGACAGTTCAAGTAGCATTTTAAACTAGAGTTGACACACATTCATTTTTTTTTTTACTTGCAGTTTCCCTTGCAATTACAATTTTTGAAGCCTTTCCCGCCCGATAAATCGTAGCAAGTTCACGAACCTACTGATTTTTCTTCAGATGAGACATAATCCAAGTGCATAAGGCTATTTTTACATATGATGAATTGGTTTCTGGAGAATCGATGTGAAATAGTACCTTTTCTGTTTCCAAGTTTATATAAGTCATCCTACACATCCAAAACTGCTACTAGAATGTTACGGAAATCTCCACTACTACTAAAGTAAGGTATTAAAGGAAAGGAAAGGAGAGCACGGAATAAAATAGGAAACGCAAGAACACAAACATCGACCTGAACAAACATGAAACAGACAGCTTCATCCAAGGCACCTTGATAATGCCAGCTCGATCCGGTTAAACCCCACGAACTACATCATCATGTGTTCATTGCGCGCTTTACCCAGCGCGGCTGGTTAAGGCCGACTTTATCCGACTAAAGCTAAAGCATTGTCCAGTTGGCGGGCATTACCCGTATCATATATAAACCAACCAAACAAACCTCCGGCCCAGACTCAAATCTGAATAAACTGTCTAAGTTAGTTGAGGAAGTAAATTGAAAATTTGTGATTAAGGTTAAAAAACGGATCATGTTTCACGGCTAGGTTTCCAATGATATCCGCTTACAACAAAGCAGTTCCTAGGGAAATGTAACAGTCATTTCTCACCCGACCGAAGTGGTTCACCACTCGTTGGAAAGATCTTAATTTTATGTTGCCAGAACCGTTCCGAAAATGAAAGCACCTGAGCCACACGCTAAGATATGAAGTGTAAACGATTCTGGAGTTGTCGCATACCCACTACGAACCGCAAGGTGATTGAAATTTGATAGGGAGACTCTTTGGGACATTATGAAACGATTGAAATGATGCACTCATTTCTGGTCATCCTAGGAAGTTGAAATTTGCTAGAGACTCTTTATAGGACATTAAGAGACGATTGAAATGATGGGCTCTTTCCTAGTCAGCTGAGAGATCTGAATTCTGTTCTGTTCACCCTAGGAAGTTGATATTTGATAGAGAGACTCTCTGGGACATTGAGAGACGATTGAAATGTAGGGCTTTTTCCTGATCAGCTGAATCAGCTAAACTCTCTCGTGTTTGCCCTAGGAAGTTAACATTTGATACAGCTTGATGATTTCTTCGTAACATTAAGAGATGATTAATATGATGTTTAGTTATAGGAATGCCTGTTCTAACATGTGTGTTCATAAATGTCAAAGTTTCTACCGAAGAATTACCCCAAAGAGTGCCGTACTAATAAATCAAAGTTCAAATCCAGTTCTTGTTCAAAAATTGGACACATCCCCGATGTCTTTATTAGCACTCTACTCGCTCCTAGTTATCTACCTTTTGGGTCTCCACATTCACCTATATGCATGTTATTACGTGGTAGCATTTTCCATCAGCAGTCGACAACGGAGGGTTACGATCAAACAATGCAAGACTAGTTTTGAAGCGCGGATTGTAGTGAACATCACTCTTGAAATAAATCCAATCATCGAAAGACCCACCGCATTGATAAACTGGTAGTAGTAGCACACAAATAAGAAGAATCCTGCAACATACACGTAGGTACCTAACACTGAGCAGCTCATCTGTTCCTACGACTACTGACCAACTCACAATGAACGACATAAAGCTGAACATGGATGATACGGAAGCCAGATAAGTACATTCACTCAAGAGAAAACGAAATAGACTGCAGAAATTATAACCGAGTAGTACACTTTAATTAGGTAACTTGTTTTACCCTTCAAAACTCATAAAATTGAGCACAGCAAATAAACTAAAAATGTATGAGTTGAATAATAAAAGTAAGCTAAAACGGAGTTGGGTAGGTCTGTAAAGGTACTTACGTAAAAACTGACACCAAACTCGTAGGTTAGTAGAAGATCATTTTTTAAGAGAATCCCAGATTTCATGGAAAAAACCACGTTTTTCAACACTAAAACATAATTTTCTCCCTTAATCAACAAAGTAAAGGTAAAATTGACTATACCGTTGGAGAGAATATTAAATAAAGCAGTTTTTATGAGCATTGAAGGTCTCTAATATTAATTTTTAGGGAGTGGCTAATTTTTAAACCTTTTCAAAAATTCCTAATTTATAAAGAATTAACGTTTGTTTTTTTAATAAGGAGTCACAATGGTGATAAATGAACGTGAAAATAGTCTGTTCTAGAAGAAAATTTAATGCTGAGTCCAAAAATGAGGGAGAAACGTGAAATAAGATACTGATAAGTTTAAAAATAGTGATTTTATGAGGTATGTAAAGTTGGGATTCATAGAAAAAAACACGGAAAATTCATAAGTTTCGATCAGATTGAGACACTTTTTTGCGGACACTATAAGGTACCTACTAGAATTTTGATTAAGTTCGTCCGCGCGCAAAATTGACCGAATTTGTTAATTTGAATATTGTAATTTTAACATTTTTTGAGCCATTGCAATTTTTTCTCACTATGTATATACTTTATAGTCTTTGTTGACATTCCAGTTAAGTATGCATAGAACATACTTAATTATACGAAACCTAATTGTCCAAGGTTTTACCCATTGGCTGTCCTAAAATATAAACGTTATAAAGGAACCAACGCATTTGCTTCATTTACGAAAATTCGCTAAAACTAAAATAGGTACCATCATTTAGGGACTTACTTTAGTACAGGCATCGGTTTCTTCATCGTGCACAAAATTAGGAGGGCATCTATTGGCGGAAGGCACGTCGAACTCCAACCCTTCGACATAGTCAAGTAATAAGAGAAGAAGCGATAATCCAGTTAAAACGGAAAATTGCATCCTGATCAGACATCCGATGCAAGAGACAAAGTTAGACTGAGGAATATAGATGTATGCATCTAGAATAAAAACAAAACATAATCTCCTTCAATCGTATCAAATTGAATGAAGGATATCATGAGAGTTATAGCTAATTAATTTTCTAATCTCCGCCCAATTTTTTTGTGGGGTACAAGAGAAGGGATGGGGTGGTGTTTAATAGAGGTTTACGCAAACTCAGATACCGGAAAATAGGCAAGAAATCTGAGGTGCAACTATTCTCAAAAACACTGCACGCTATTATACAAAGGTATACTTATTATTTCCTTGTTGGATGACCCTTCTGATCAGATCACCAGTTCAGAGATAACTAGAAGGAAATATCTTTGTTTAAAATACAACGGGTGCTAGCAGTGGCGTAGCTAAGTCATTTCTTATGGAGGGGCAGTCAAGGATTTCATTTCATTTTATAGTTTTAGTATTAATTTCTAGTACTTGTTGTTGAATATAAATACGAAGACTGTATGATAAACTGTCAGACGCTTTATACATATTCAATGGCTTTTTGTAATGACTTTAAATCACGCAAGCTTTGATATTCATTGCTTCATATATTCATTCAATAGCTTTCATGGTATTGTTTATTAAAACATGATACTATTTAGAAAAGAATTAGACAAATAACTAATCCAAACGTTGAAAACTACGATAATTACGAATAAGTAGCGATGAACTGGGGAGCACTAGGCCTATTATTATCGTATTGCACTAGACTTACTGCCTGCAAAATCATATCTGTGGTCGTTTCTCTCTTACAGGTTTATCCTCAGTTGTTAGGTATTCCTGCGTAAAAACACTTATTCTGGACAATAACACGCAATGCGAGAAACAAAAAAGGAAACAAACTGAAACCAGCAATATGCAAGGTTAGAATATAAATAATGCTAAGATAGAAAATTTTAATCATTTCTATTAAACTTTATAAATCATCACTGTAGTCTTCTATTTATTGTACATTTGCTTTATTTTAACTGAGATTTAATACGTACATGGTAGAATATGTACGATATACGAAGAATACAAGAATTAGAGAAACTGTTTCGGATCAAAGATTCAACCGTGATCAGGTAGGCAGTAAAAATTAGGGGAAGTTCGTAGGGGAACTTTTGTGAACACTGAACTATGGATATTTTTCTAGGGAAAAATCGCATATGGGCTAGCCCCTGAAGGTAGTGGGGAAAGATTCGATTTCAGCTTATAGTATCCACGTACGGCTGTATAATATCCACGCCATATTTCCATTACACAAACGAACCTAATCAGAATTTCTTTATTTCTAAGAGCGTATAAAGTTGCTAGGCTAGCGGATTCGTATAATAACTAATAATAATTGTTTTTTACGAATTACATTTTCCAATTGGTGTGTTAGGTAGGTACCTAATGGAATTAGAAGCGTAAAATTATTCGTTTTAATTGTATTAATACAACGAACTTTTGTATCCTCTATGATTCAAGGAGGGGCTGCATCCAAACTGCCCCTCCTCAAACTACGGTACTGGGTGCTAGATTGATGACAACCTAATAGAAAATCCCGTTTAAATTTTCAACGTAAAATAACGAGAAAATTAGGCTCAGAGCCTAATTAGCTGATCATTGTAACCCAGATATCCCAAAAAAACTCCATTTCAAATTGCAGCGCACCAATTATTCAGATAGACATTGCTTCAGAGTTTACTCAATTAATGATGGTGGCTCTGTATCTTGTCATTCTTAACCTGCCTTTGGCTACTGGAATTAACCTGTCTTTTATACATTCATTATTCAATTTAGTGGTAAAGGATGAAATCCTCCTATACAGGGTGTCGCATTTTCGGGTGCACCACCGGCGAGGGTTCGATTCCACAACTAATTTGTGACTTTTTTGTCCTATAACATATATTTTTTAATTCACGCTAAAGACCATTTTTTTCACTTTTAAGATTTTTTCGCGTATTCGACTTTGTGTCACTAAAACTGTCATAGCTTCCTAAATTTTCAGTCAAAACTCAAATCTAATTATACCGTTGAAAAGAGCGTTAGATTTCCTATCTTTATAATGACTTTCCATTTTTAAATGGAATGAACGTGTGAATAATAATCGGTAAGTGAAAAATTTGTGGAATTCCGAAAATTTACACTTCCTTCAAAGTTTGTCTCTCGAAACGTTCTGTATGGAAATTTGCATGCTGTAAGCCTAAAAGTTGAAATACAATCCCAGCTTTTCAACGGTATAGTTAATTTTTATTTTACTTCGTTAATTGAGTGAGAAAAGTATGTTTGTATGCTGAAAAACGTAGTTTTTCTGTGAAATCGAGGGTTTTTGTGAAAAATGACACGCTAAGAATGACCCTCTAAAAAAATTCAAGTTTTGGCCAGTTTCAACGTATTTTTTCACGTTGAATCGAATAGTAACACTTGCAGATCTCCCTAACTCTGTTATAACAGAGTTTTGCACTTTAACTCACGAATTTTTAGTTCATTTGTGGTATTCAATTTTACTTATGTGTTTTTAAGGGCAAAACTCTGCAATAACGGAGTTTGGGAGATCTGCAAGTGTTACCATTCGATTCAGCGTGAAAAAACACGTAGCAATTGGCCCCAAACTCGACTCTTCTTTAGAGGGTTATTTTTCACAAAGACTGTCGATTTCATTTTTTAAAAAACATGATTTCTACATACAAACATACTTTTCTCCTCTAATTAGCGAGGAAAATAAAGATTGATTATACCGTTGGAAAGCTGAAATTCTAAGGTAGTTTTCCAAAAGATGGGGATTCAAAAGCACTACAGTAAAAAAATCAATAAGCGGAAGCAAAACAGTGAAATTTTGTCAACTTCTCAAAATTATGACTTTGACCTCATTTTTTTGTTATCGGAACTGCTCAAAAATTCTTGTTTTGGCATCAGAGAGATAGGAAATTTAACGCTCTTTTCAACGGTGTAATCAAATTTTAATTTACTCATCAAATTAAGGGAGTTTCCCAATTTTAGTGACATAAGGTCAGAAACATGGAAAAAGTCTTCGAGCCACTTTTTGTAGCAAATTAGTTGTAGAATCGATCCCTGAACTTTGGCGAGTCGTGTCTGAGACACCCAGTATTGAGTAACCCGAAACGTGGTCAGCTTGCAAAAACCTCAGCAAGATTTTTTTTTTTTTTTTTTTTTTTTTTTTTTTTTATCGTTTGGTGTGGTACCTATGTCAAAACCAAGTTTGCGGCCTTGAAAGCTGGAAGATCACTTTTTGGTGTCCGATAAACCTCGAAATTTTCGGACTTATTCCAGTTTTTCGCTTATAACTTTAAAGGTAATCAAATTTCGTTAATAAACGCCCAATAGTAAATTGAAGGAAACAAAATTCTGTGTCGAATAAGAAAACATAATCAAGATAGGTCCAGTGGTTTGGTTTTTACGGGGGTCCAATGAACAGCTAATTTTTCCAACTTGGCCAAAAATGTGTTTTACTGTTTTTCGGTGAGTTGTAATTATCCGAAATGAAATGTTATCAATACCCCCCTCCCTAAAAGTCGTAGAGTACAATCAGTGACTTCAAAAAACACCAAATTTTCAAAATTGAGCCAGTTTTGGACCATTTTTTACTCCCAAAGCGAAATAGGAAAAATCTTTAAATCACACTTTTGGGTTTTCTTTTACGTTTAAGAGTATGAGAATCAATTCAAACTTTATTAGAAGCTCAGGTACGTCATCTGAATGCATGTAAAAATAAATTTGAAGGAATTTAGCCAAATTTTTGAAATTCAAAATTGTTCTTTAAATGCTTATTTTGGTAGTGCCGGTTTCTTGTTCCTAACACAAAAAATTACTTAAAATTGACTTCTTCATCAGTTCAAACTGAACAGGTTGTTCCTTATACCCTGATTATACAGGGTGTCCCAGAATTAATGAGCCAAACTTCAGGGTTTGAATCTAAAGTTCATTAAAATTCCTCGTGAAGATTTTTTTTTTTTTTTTTTTTTTTTTTTTTTTTTTTTTTTTTACGCTTAGTTTTCGAGTAATTCAATTTTTGAGATTTTTTTCTAGTTTTGACCTTAAGTCACTAAAACAGTAATAACTACTATAAATAAAACAGTAAGTTTAAATTTGAGGGTACCGTTGGAAAGAACGTTAAATTTCCTTCCTATCTAATGCCAAGTCAATATTTTTTAATAGGATTCATTTGGTGAAAAAAAACTAACTGAACTTGAAATTTCCACGAGTAATTCTAATTTCTAATTCTAAAATTCTAATTTTTTAAACCGGCTGTGAGTGTCCCATTTCTGTACTGTTTTTCGCGAACTTCGTCTGTAAAAACTGGCCCAATATCTCAGCTTTCTAACTGTATAATCAATTTTCATTTTATTTTACTAATTAGGGGATAAAAGTATGTGTGTATGTTGAAAAACATGGTTTTTTTTTTCATGAAATCAAGGGTTTTGTGAAAAATGTCCCTCGGAAAATTTAGAGTTTGGGGCCGGTTCCTACGTATTTTTCCACGCTGAATCAAATGGTAACACTTGCAGATCCCCCTCAACTCCGTTATAACAAAGTTTCACTCTTCAACTCGTTCATTTGTTATGCTCAATTTTATGAGTTTTTAAGGGTAAAACTAGGTAGTTGAAGTGTAAAACTCTGTTACAACGAAGTCGGGGAGACGATTTCATTTAAAAAAACAAAAAAAAAAACATGTTTTTCAACATGCAAACATACTTACTTTTATCCCCTAATTAGTAAATGAAAATAAAAATTGATTATACCGCAAGCAAGCTTAGTTATTGGGCCAGTTTTAACAGATGTGAGACACGAAAAACAGTACAGAAATGGGACAATCACAGCCGGTTTCAAAATCAGAATTTCTTACACTCGTCTAAATTTCTGTAGGTAATTTCACAATGTCTAGGTTAACTTCTCAACCAAGTGACAACAAAACAAGCGACATTGTTTACTATATCCATGTATAACATAAATAAATATAAAAGTACGACATGAATAGAAGAACAAGTACGAAAGAAATGCGTAATAAATCGAGATCTTTCCAACGAGTGGAGAACGATTTTGGTCCGGTGAAATCTACAGAAGTTTCATTTCCCCAGCAACGGCTAGACTGAACGTGAAAATCATAAGAAAATTTCGTGACACATCCGCATAAAGTTTTCGTGCAGTTAGCTCAAGGCTAAAGAATGTTACATGCTAAAATTTATTTGGCATTTGATAGGAAGGAAATTTAACGCTCTGTCCAACGGTATCCTCTAATTTAAACTTATTGGTTTAATTATTGTAGTTATTGCTGTTTTAGTGACTTAAAGTTCGAAAACTAAAAAAAAAAAAAAAAAAAATCTAAAAAATTGAATTACTCAAAAACCAAGTGTTGAAAAAAACTCCATGAGGCACGTTTTGTCGGAAATGAGCTCTAAAATCGATCCCTGAAGTTTGGCTCATTAATTCTGGGGCACCCTGTATACTCGTACCTACTAATGAAATGTTTTCCTAAACGCCCTTTTATTTTACTTTACTCATAAATCCATGTTACACAAAAGTTAGGTATCGGGAAAGACAGTGTTTAGAATAAGTAGGTACATCAATAAACCATTTTATTCATCCAAAATTTAAAAAATGAAATTTCTTGGAACTTGCAAATTTCATGCGTTTCATCCTCGAAATTCGAAAAAAAAAAAAAAAAATACAAACACTTATTTAAACGTATTTTATAGCATAATTTATAACAAAAACTCATCAAAACTTACATGTATGTAAAAATAATATAACCTTAGAATTTAAGAAGCTTTGAAGGTCGCGGCTGAGGCTCTTCTTTCGGTGGGTTAAGATCGAAAGCTTCCTCAGTCCACAAGCTCTTCTTCTGGAACATCCTCAAGGTCATCTTCGCCGAGATCACTGGCAGTTGTTAGGCTGAAATAGTGACATAACTTAGTTTGAAATCTTTGTAGTCAAAATGTTAAATCCTATAGCTCAGTAACTCAGACCGCGAGAAGAGTATGGCAATTGAAAAATTAATATTTTAAGAGAGAGTTAAATACTATAGGTACCATTGTACTATATTGCTAACAATTAAAGACTAAGTAGTTCTAAAAGTTCCAGTCATGCAGCATTATCGTATGAGCTAATTTTCGTAAATTATCGGACTATATTATGTTACATTGTTTTGAATATTGAGGACTTTGAGGGAAAAGAAATTGTTAACCACCAATTTTATGTCAAAAACTCGTTCTGAATAATATTAAGCGATTCAAAAAGAGATTTCAGAATTTTTAACTTTTTTGCAGTTTTACCGAAAATTCGTAGAAAATGAAGCTATTGCAATGGCTCCAAAAATGTTAAAATCAAAATTTTCTTCATTAAAATCCGTTTTGAGACATTCTGAAACGAATCCTAGAGTTTAACATTTTTCTTATATATATACGATTTAAATCTTTTTCAAAGTTAGAAGAATAAGTAATGGTTTTTTTGAATTTAGGGATATATATATATATATATATATATATATATATATATATATATATATATATATATATATTTATGTACACACACACACACATACACAAACATACATATATATGTGTGTGTGCCATATATGTGTGTGTGCGTGTGTGTGTGTGTGTGTGTGTCCTTCCAGACGATAACTCTCCTTTGGCTTCAGATAAAAATTCCATTCTGGCACCAAGAATTCAAGCTTTCCAAACGCAAGAACGAGTTCGTTGGCCATCATTTTTGAGCACATTAAATTGGTCAAATTTTAAAGAGTGCTGAAAAAATCATTAAAAATAGCAAAAATTGGGTAAAAATCGTTAAACTTATATATCTTAGCAGAACGTTGCTCTAATAAAGTTCATTAACTATAAAATAGCACATTGACAAATTTATGTGCAAAATTATGCTGAAAAATGTACTCAAATTTCATTGAAATGTGCTAAAAAATCAATGAAAACTGCAAAAAAGTTTAAAATCCAAAATATGTTTTTGCGTCGCAAAATACTATTCGGAACGAGTTGTTATCCATAAAATTGGTAGTTAACATTTTATTTTCCCCCAAAGTCCTTAATGATCGTATGAGCAAATTTTCGTAAATTATCATACATTTCATATGTAAATTATGTTACAATGTTTTGAAAATTGAGAACGGTGAGTGAACAGAAATTGTTAACAACCAATTTTATGGCTAAAAAATTTAAATAATAATCTGCTATTCAAGAAGAGATTTTGAATTTTCAACTTTTTTGCAGTTTTCATCGATTTTTTAGCACATTTTAATGAAATTTATGTACATTTGTCAGCATCTATTTTATAGTTAATAAACTTTGTTTGAGCAATATTCTGCTAATAAACAGAAATCTAACGATTTTAGCCGTTTCTTGCTATTTTTAGTGACTTTTTCAGCACTTTTTTGATGTTTGACCAATCTAATGAACTCAAAAATGCTGTCCAATGAACTCGTCCTTTCGTTTGGACAGCTTGATTTTTTGGTACAATAACGGAATTTTCATCTCAACCCTAATGAGAGTTATCGTCTGGAAGGACACATATATACATTCTTTCTACTATTCTACTTCTATACATAGAAAAAGCGTTAAACTCTAGGATTAGTTTCACAATGTCTCAAAACGGATTTCAATGAAGAAAATTTTCGAAAATTTTTGGAGCCATTGCAATAGCTTCATTTTCAACAAAAATTCGCCAAAACCATCAACTGGCGCAGGTGCCAGTGAAGATTATCTCTGTAAAAATGTGCACTTTGCACATGTGCATTTTGATTTTTTTCCAAGACCAAAGAGAGATGCCAGATGGAGAAGGAGGAGGATAGGCGAGCAGGCAAAGGCCCTCAACCGGCCGATGTGCCATCAAGAAAGAGAAAATAACATAGTATAGGTACTTACAAGAATCTTTCACTTATTTATTTATATTTCGATTTATTTTTTATTAATGTGTTCTTCTTCTTTAATTGTAGGAAGAAAAACGCATTAGGGTAAAAACATAGTGGAGCGGAGAGGGTACAGTTTAGCAGAGAGTGTAGCTGAGTGGGTTTGAAAAATAATATAATGGCAAGTATGCATAAAAGCTAAGCAAATACTTGTAGTAGAAGTAATAGTAAATGCTATATCTCGTGCTTCGAGTAGAAGCATTGCCTTCAAATCGTATGCCAGAAACGAGGGTTCTGCTCCGAAGCAGTAGGTAACTAAGGAAAGGCAGAAAGACCTTCAGCTGTGGACGCGGTCACATCCTCCACACTCCCCTGGAACTCCTGTGAATCACAGCGTTTTCGCTACCCTGAATAAGTATGCTGCACCGTTTCTCCGAATGCGAAAATCATGAACAGAACCAGGCCAACGTATATCGACGCTGGTGAATCCCTCAGCACATTGACGCTAGCCACATCTTTCTGTTCACATATTCATCCCCTTAAATTAGGTTTTGTAATTTTAATGCGTATGAAGCGGAAACCGTACAAGTACGAAGGATAGGTAGATCTCCATCTTCCACGGTGGAAAAAGTCATGCAATTACTTCACTAACAACCTACTGATAATGACGATATTATACCGCTAAACAGGTTGTTCACACTCAGTGAACTTCCTGGGGATCAATTCTACTACTAATTTCCAACTAAAAGTTCCTGTTGGTAATTTTTTTTAAGCCCTTGATTTTTGGAGTTTTTTCACTTTCAAGTTTTTTTTTCTTCGTGTTTTCGACCTTTCATCAATAAAATGGCCATATCTCCCCCAACTAACAATGCAATCTTAGAAATAAATGCATCGTTGGAGAGAGCTGTGAATTTCTCATTTCCCTATTTGGATTCTATTCACAGTCGGGCACGTAGACGAAAAAATGGACTAAATACGGGAATTTCTCACTTATTGAAAATTACTGTTTTTCTAAGGTGCGTTAAGTATTGAAACAAAATTGTAAACAACCATACGCGTTCAGGAAAAACTTGCATGAAATCTCAGCTTTACAACGGTATAATAAATTTGTATTTTACTTTGTTAATTTGGTGAAAAAAGTATGTTGGTATGTTGAAAAACAAGGTTTTTCCTATGAAATCGAGGGTTTTTGTGAAAAAATCACCCCTTAGAAAATATTAGTTTGGGGTCAGTTTCTACGTAATCTTTCATGCTGAATCCAATGGTAATACTCGTAATACTCGCAGATTACTCGAACTCCGTTACAACCGAGTTTTACACTTTAACAAACTCGCTAAATTTTATGTGTTTCTATGGGTCTTGTTAGTCAAAGTGTAAAATTCTGTTATAACGGAGTTGGGGAGATCTGCGAGTGTTACCATTCGATTCAGCATGAAAAAATACCTACTTGGAAAACTTCCTATTTTCTTAGTGGGTCATTTTTCACGAAATCCCACGATTTCATAGACAAAATCACTTTTTCAGCATACAAACATACTTTTCTCCCCTAATTAGCAAAGTAAAATACAAATTGATTATACTGTTGGAAAGCTGAGATTTCGGGCAAGTTTTCCCTCCAACGCGTACGGGTTTTAAACAATCTGATGTCATCTCATAGATATTGTCACCTTCAGTCAAGCGCCAATGCATCAGTTTTAAGAGTAATATCCAATGGAATCCACCTTATTTTCAAAGTCACTTATGAGAGAAACACCATTTCACCACTATTAGAACGTGTCGATATTGATTGTATTTGTTGGAATATTACTTCAGAAATTACATAGTTGTTAAACCGTAATTATCTTTCCATTCAAGCCACTCTGACTCCCTCTTGAAATAGACAAACAGCAGCTTGCCCATACGTATTAGACTTTCGGTGTGTAATCGTCTTAGGTTCTCTTGAAACTATTACTATTGAAGAGTCACCATTTGTGACTCTTAGGAGCAACAAGTTGCTAAGTAAGAGTACTCAACTTGCGGCTCATTTGGAGTAACTAGCAAATACAAACTTTTCAGCATTATCCCCGCCGAGCATCGAATCACCGTGTGAGGGCATCCAAGCAGATATACGGTAAGTGCTCAGATCATTACCATAGTCATCTGCATTGCGATTTTTGCCACTTGTTCACCTATACAGCCCACACTACCCAGTAGCATCTGAAACAGCCACGTGTTCCTGTAATAGTCATCTTTTGAACAACCATTTGTTCAAGTGCTCTTCTCTTTCGGTACAGTGGTAACAGTGAGTTGAAAACAGCGCATTCCCTTTGGCAATTCAACTCATCCACACCCGGTACCACATATACGTCCCACATGAGCAACTTAGTGAAGACCTTCAATAATCTGCCCCTCGAGCAAACAGTTTACAGTTTTTTTTTTTTTTTTTTTTTTTTTTTTTCAAGTACTTAACGCACCTTGAAAAAACAGTAATTTTTAAAAAGTGAAAAATTCTCGTGTTTAGTTCATTTTTTCGCCTACGTGACCTTCTGTAAAAAGAATCCAAATATGTAACTTAGATAGATCGGAAATTTAGGATTTCTATCGGAAATAGAAAATCATTTAGGAAATCGGAAATCTACCGCTCTTTCCAATGATACATTTATTTTAACGATTAGGTACATTGTAAGTTTGGGGGAGATATGGCTATTTTAGTGATGTACCGTCAAAAACTCGGAAAAAAACTTGAAAGTGAAAAAACCAAAAATCAAGGATTGAAAACAAAGTTGCATAGATGGAATTTTTGTTGTAAATTAGTTGCAAAATCGATCCCTAGATGCTAACTATCTTAAGTGTGATGTGTGAACCCCCTTGATAATATTCGTAACTACCCAGTCTTCACAAATATCAATGTCAATACTGATTACAATTTTTTCCCGATATCCCATCTTTACGATATTTTACTACAAATGTATCTTACTTACATTATCAGCAGTTGAACTGAGTGTAGTGATCGTCTCCTCCAACTGCTTTATCATTACATTCTGTTCTTCTGTTTTCTCTGTCATTATCGTGAGTTGGGAGTTGAGTGCACTTCGATCATCTATTAGTTCTTGGATTTGCTTCGTAAGTGCAGCGTTCCGTTCTCCGAATATTTTCTTAAAGTGTTCCAAACCCTCTAACTTGTTATCGAATGAAATTGGAATTTTATCCCGTCCGCGAAGGGCGTGATTCTCACGTTCCAGCAACACCTGCCCAATTTGAAGCTCTAGGATCGAAACTTTCAGTTTTACTTCCAAATCATTTCTTTTCCTTCTTTTCTTGACTAAACGTTTTCGAGGTCTACCAACCATTCTCGCCGTAAATTTTGGAGTATCATATAAGTCATCTTCAATTTGTAATGGGCTGTCTTCATTCTCCAATCCCTCCAATTTGGTTTTCTCCTCACGGAGTTGAGTTAGTGTACTATCTAGCCAACTGAGAGTGCCTGCTGTGTTGATTCCGCCAAACGTCTGCAACAAAGAGAAAATTACTGAGCAAATCTGTTAATGAAACAACGGTTTTGAATAAAGCTATCAAGATCTTCATCTTCTACAAAAGTGCGAAAGAAATAGCTTTTTCGTGTACAAATACTTCCAACGTTTAAACATCAGATTTTATTTTTTTTGAATTAGTACACAGATATACCAAAACTTTCAGCAGTTCAAAGGGATTTTATTCAGCTGATCTTCTGAAACTAGCATTAGCCGGATAAAGTAGCACTATCCAAAACTGATGGATAAAGCCACAGGAAGATGTTTAAGTTGCGGGATTTTTCCGGGTAATTCGGGATTTATATTGGTAATGCTAGCCTTACCCAATAGCGATTGACTAAAGGTGGTATCAGGTGAACTGACAACAAACTTGAATATTATTTCTAAATTTCTGTTACTGATGACGAGATAGAACGATCAAGTTTGTCCCCCACCCCGGCAACTACTTGGAACCGTTCCCTACAAGAAGAACTGTGAGTTCTTCAATTCCGTTTAACCTGTTTAGTGGACATGTAGGTCAGAATGAAGTAGTGTTTGGTGGTCTGGATGCTCGCAAGCTCGCATCTCAAAAATACATAACATCAAGTAGTCAATCCCTTAGTAAAAATGCAGATTAGTTGGATATGTAGATCAGAATGAAGTGTATAGTTTCGTAGTCTCATAACACGATCACATAACAGTTTAGAAACGTAAATGTGACTTTTCATTTGTGACTCATGAGCTGCTCCGCGTTGAACGGAATTGAAGAACTCACAGTTCTTCTTGTAGGGAACGGTTCCAAGAAGACAAACTTGATCGTTCGAGAGGGTCTCGTTTACTGATGTCACAAATGTGTTTAACCCTTTCAGTATTTTTGTGCAGTCCAGTACATGACCTTCTTTATTTGTTTTCCACAACCAGAGCAGTTTTAGGGCCATAATTTGTGTTCAACAGCAACTACAATCCCCTAACAACGACGGTAGCGTGACTTTAAGTTCCAAATAATGTAAAATAAAGCCTTTTTTGCTGATTCATTCCGTCCTCATGGAAGATACAGCACCACAATTTTTGGGTTTTTTTGCAATATAAATTGATTGTAGACGTCCTTTAGTTACTATAGAAGCAAAAATCGAGTTGGTTATTTGCGAAATGAAGTTGTGCCAAGCTGCCAAGTTTTCAAACGTAGTGTACAGTTGGTTGTACAATAGCACCAGAGCGACGTGGATCGCTGCCTCGCGTTCAAACGTAGTGTATATAGGTTGTACAATAGCACCAGAGCGATGTGGATAGCGTGATGTTCTAAATCCAAAAATATGAGAATAGCATCGACTTCGGCGGGGAAAATGCCATTTCGGCAACTAGACATTATTTGATTACGGGTGTGGATTTTGTCATGCAGCACCCCTGTGGATGTTAGTTGGAAACAATTTTGGCACGATAATACCAAGAAACGACATCATAGGAGAGCTGTTTACGATTGGTAATGCTAGCCTTACCCAATAGCGATTGACTAAAGGTGGTATCAGGTGAACTGACAACAAACTTGAATATTATTTCTAATATTTCAAGATAAAATGTTATAGTTACTGATGTCACAAATGTAGAAGAAAGAAGTTTAACATGTTGTTTACTTGTTTGAGCATTGCAAACTAGAATTACATTTCGAGTTGCATTTTAAACTAGAGTTGACACACTAACATTTTTTGACTTGCTGTTTCCCTTGGAATTACACTTTTGATATGGATATGTCTTTGCTCTGGGGAGTCAACCAAAAATTTTTGTCACGCAAAAGTTGATGTCACGATTTCCAAACTAATGATTTTCACGAACAACCCAGCCGTTGCTAGGGGAATGGAACTTCCGCAGTTTTCATCGCACAGAAATCGTTCGCCACTCGTTGGAAAGCGCTTGATTTATGTGATAAATGTTCACATCTCAAGCTACAAATTTCTCCCTCCTTACGTACCTGGCTACATTCCTAAACTAAGTTGATTGGACTATAAACAATTTTTGTTAGGCCGAAACTCAATAGCGTCTGTATTGGAGAAATGACTTTAATAGTACCTATTAATAGTATGCTTTTTGTGCCTCCAAGAATAATAAAATAAATTCTTTATCCTACATTTTGTAGCCTACAGTCCAAAGTTAAAGGATTTGTTTACAACTCTCGAGGACAACCGTTATGAAATCCCCAATCGAAGACATATCCATGTAACATGGTATCTGCTTGTAAAGTAGATAGTGGAACTCATTTACGAGTTTCGGTACTTAAATTCTTTTTTGAAGCCTTTCTTGCCCGAAAACGCTTGACTCGTAGCAAGTTCGCGTACTGATTTTTCTTCAGATGAGACAGAATCCAAGTGTAAGCATAAGGCTATTTTTACAAATAGTGAATAGGTTTCTGGAGAATCGATGGGAAATGGTACCGTTACTGTTTCCAAGTTTATATAAGCCATCCTTGACATCCAAAACTGATACTAGAATGTTCCGGAAATCTCCACTACTTCTAAAGTCAGGTACCTACTAAAGGAAAGGAGAGGAGAGTATGGAGTAAAATGAGAAACGCAAGAACACAAACATCGACCTAAACAAACATGAAATAGACAGCTTCATTCAAGGCACCTTGGATAATGCCATCTCGATCCGGTTAAACCCCACGAACTCCATCATCATGTGTTCATTGCGCGCTTTACCCACCTTGGCTGGTTAAGGCTTACTTTATCCGGCTAAACCATTGTCTAGTTGGCGGGCATTACCCGTATCATATATAAACCAACCAAACAACCCTCCGGCCCGGACTCAAATCTGAACAATCTGTCTAAATTAGTTGAGGAAGTAAATTGAAAATTTGTGATTCAGGTTAAAAAACGGATCATTCACGGCTAGGTTTCCAATGATATCCGCTTACAACAAAGCAGTTCCTAGGGAAATGTAACCGTCAGTTTTCACCTGAACGAAGTGGTTCACCACTCGTTGGAAAGATCTCAATTTTATGTTGCCTGAACCGTTCCGAAAATGAAGGCACCTGAGCCACACGGTAAGATATGAAGTGTAAACGATTCTGGAGTTGTCGCATACCTACTGCGAACCGCAAGGTAATTGAAATTTGATAGGGAGACTCTTTGGGATATTATGAAACGATTGAAATGATGCACTCATTTCTGATCAGCTAAGTTCTCTTCTGTTCACCCTAGGAAGTTGATGATTGATAGAGAGACTCTCTGGGACATTAAGAGACGATTGAAATTAATGTAGAGCTCTTTCCTGATCAGCGGAGTGAGCTAAATGCTCTCCTGTTCACCATAAGAAGTTTAAATTGTATAGGGAGACTCTTTGAGACATCAAGAGACGATTGAAATGCGTAGCTCTTTCCAGATCAGCTGAATGAGCTAACTTCACTCCTGTTGAAAGTTGAAGCACTAGAAAGTTGAAAGTTTATAGGAGGACTCTTTGAGAAGGAGAGACGATCGAAATTTAGGGCTCTTTCCAGATCATCTGAGTGAGCTGTATTCTCTCGTGTTCACCATATAAGGTTGAAACTTCATAGGGAGGCTCTTTGGGACATTAAGGGGCGATTGAAATGTAGATTTCTTTCCTAATCAGCTGAATCAGCTAAATTCTATCGTGTTCACCCTGAGAAGTTTACATTTGATACGGAGCTTCTTCGTAACATCAAGAGCAGATTAATGCGATGTTTAGTTATAGGAATTCCTGTTCTAACATGTGTGTTCATGTATGTAAAAGTTTTTAGTTGAGGCAACTATACCGAAGAGTGCCGTACTATTAAATCAAAGTTCAAATCCTGTTGTTGTTCAAAAATTGGACACATCCCCGAAGTCTGCATTAGCACTCTACTCGCTCCTAGTTATCTACCTTTTGGGTCTCCACATTCACCTACCTATTATTACGTGGTAGCATTTCCCATCAGCAGACGGCAATGTAGGGTTGCGATTTGCGATCAAACCATGTAAGACTAGTTTCGAAGCGCAAATTGTAGTGAACGTCACTCTTGAAATAAATCCAATCACCTAACGACCCACCGCATTGATAAACTGGTAGTAGTAGCACACAAATAAGAAGAATCCTGCAACATACACGTAGGTACCTAACACTCAGCAGCTCATCTCTTCTTACGACTACTGACCAACTCACAATGAACGACATGAAGCTGAACATGGATGATACGGAAGCCAGATAAGTACATTCGCTCAAGAGAAAACGAAATAGACTGGAGAAATTATACCTAACCGAGTAGTGCACTTTAATTAGGTCACTTGTAAAACGCATCAGATTGAGCACAACAAATAAACTGTTTGTGAGTTAAATAATGAAAGTCAGCTAAAACGGAGTTGGATTGATCTGTAAATGTCACCATTCCTTTTAGCGTGAAAAAAGGTGTACGTGAAACCTGACACCAAACGCTTTGGTTAATATAGGATCATTTTCTAGGAGAATCCTAGATTTCATTGAAAAAACCTCGTTTTTCAACATTAAAACATAATTTTCTCCCTTAATCAACAAAGTAAAGGTAAAATTGACTATACCGTTGGAAAGAGTATTAAATAAAGCAGTTTTTATGAGCGTTGACGATCTCTAATATTAATTTTTAGGGAGTGGCTAATCTCTATTATTTATAGAGTCTGTTTGTTTGTCTGTTAGTCTGTCGTGTCTATGCACGGCCAAACTGCTGAGTGGGGGAGTCTACGATTGGTGGGATCTTCTTGGGATTTCCCGGGATAGTGTATAGGCGAATTTAAAATTTTCTAATCCCACCCGAACAATGGGCTGTAGGGCGGGAGGGGGGTGGAAGCCGGGATTAATGTGCGCTTTTTCCACTTCCCCGCTTCTTCTACCCCTCTAAACGGCCGTCGAAAATTCCGGAAAAATACATGTTTCGTAGGTTTTTTTACGTGGAAGAAGACGGCGCCATCGGATCGCGAAAAAAGTATCGGGAAATGCGTCAAAAAAAATTAGAGAGTACGGACCCGTTTTCTCGAAAATTCCGACGAAAAACTTGATTGTTTCCTATTAAAATATACCCCATAAACGTACGTTTTTCGGGACGGTGTTCCCGGGCGAAATACAGGGGGTTTTTCCTACACATATACAGCCATACCGAGCGAGCAACATTCCCTACATATATAGGATTCCAACGAGTGTTTTCCTACACATATACAGCCATTCCGAGCGAGCGAAGCGAGCAACATCCCCTACACACGTTAAACCTACCCTTAGGGATTTACCGTTTGCGAGCGAAGCGAGCAACATTCCTTGCATGTGTCAGTTGTAATACAACTGAATGGGGGGATTAAAGACCATCGCATGTATACAGCCACACTTTGCGAGCGAAGCGAGCAATATAATGGGGGGTGCGGGGGGCTTGCCCCCCGGCTGGACGTGGAGGCGAGCAAAGCGAGCCGGAGCGGCTAGTTTTTAATAATTTTTAAACCTTTTCAAAAATTCCTAATTTATAAAGAATTAACGTTTGTTCTTTAATAAGTGACAACGGTGATAAATAAACGTGAAAATAGTCTGTTCTAGAAGACAATTTAATGCTGAATCCGAAAATGAGGCAGAAACTTGAAATAAGTTAAAGATACTGATAAGTTGAAACATTGTGGTTTTATGAGTTATGTAAAGTTGGATTCATAGAATGAACACGGAAAACATATGTTTCGATCAGATTGAGACACTTTCTTGAGGCCACTATATTAGGAACCTACTACATTTTTGATTAAGTTCATCCGAAAAATGTTTTGTGCGTGTGTGTGTTTGTGTGTAATTCGTGCACACACAAAATTGACCGAATTTGTGAATTTGAAAATTGTAATTTTAACATTTTTTGATCCATTGCAATTTTTTTCTCACTATTTATATACTTTATTGTCTTTGTTGACATTCCGGTCAAGTATGCGTAGAACATACTTAATTACACGATCCCTAATTGTCCAAGGTATTGCCCATTGGCTGTCCTAAAATAAAAACGTCATAAAGAACGCATTGGCTTCATTTACGAATATTCGCTGAAACTAAAATAGGTACCATCATTCAGGGACTTACTTTAGTACAGGCATCGGTTTCTTCATCGTACACAAAATTAGGAGGGCATCTATCGGCGGAAGCCTCGTCGAACTCCAACCCTTGGACATAGCCTAATAATAAGAGAAGAGGCGATAATCCAATTAAAACAGAAAATCGCATCCTGATCAGACATCCGATCTAAGAGACAAACGTTAGACTGAGCAATATATATGAATGCATCTAGAATAAAAACAAAACAATCTCCTTCTATCGCATCAAATTGAATGAAGAAGGCAATATCATGAGAGTTATAGCTAATTAATTTTCTAACCTCTGCCCAATTTGTATGTGGGGTACAAGAGAAGGGATGGGGTGATGTTTTTATAGATGTTTACGCAAACTGAGATGCCGGAAAATAGGCCAGAAATCTGAGGTGCAACTATTCACAAAAACACTGCACACTACTACACAAAGGTATACTTATTATTTCCTTGTTGGATGACCCTTCTGACCAGATCACTAGTTCATAGATAACTAGCAGGAAATATCTTTGTTTAAAATGCAACAGGTGCTAGATTGAGGACAACCTAGTAGAAAATGCGTTTAGATTTTCAACGTCGTAGGTGAAATAACGAAAAATGAGGCACGGAGCCTAATTAGCTGATCATTGTAACCCAGCAATCCCAAAGAGACTCCATTTCGATTCGCAGCTTCAGAGTTCACTGAATTGATGAGGGTGGCTTCGTACTTTGTCATTCTTAACCTTTCTTTGGCTAATGGAATTAGCCTGTCTTTTGTACATTCATTTATTCACATTAGTGGTAAAGGATGAAATCCTACTATACAGGGTGTCGCGTTTTCGGGCTCATCACCGGCTAGGGTTCGATTCTACTACTAATTTGTGACTTTTATTGTCCTATAACATGTATATTTTAATTCACGCTAAAGACCACTTTTTTTCACTTTTAAGATTTTTTTCGTGTCTTCGACTTTGTGTCACTAAAACTGTCATAACTCCCTAAATTGTCAGTCAAAACTCAAATCTGATTACACCGTTGAAAAGAGCGTAAGATTTCGTATCTACCTAATGACTTTTTTAGAATTTTAAAATGTAATGAACGTGTGAATAATAATCCGTAAGTGAAAAATTTGTGGAATTTCGAAAATTTTGACTTCCTTCAAAGTTTGTATCTCGAAACGTCCTGGATGGAAATTTTCATGCTGTAAGCCTGAAAGTTGCATCACAATCCCAGAATTCCAACGGTATAGTTAATTTTTATTTTACTATGTTAATTGAGTGAAAAAATTATGTTTGTATGCTGAAAAACGTAGTTTTCCTATGAAATGGAGGGTTTTGTGAAAAATTACGCGCTAAGAAAATACTGCTCGTAGTTTGGAGTCGGTCTCTACTTTGTTTTTAACGCTCAATCGAATGGTAACACTCGCAGATCTCTCCCCCTTAAAAACACATTAAATTAAGCATAACAAATGAACTAATAACTAGTTTGTGAAGGTGTAAAACTCGGTTTCAACGGAGTTGGAGAGATCTGTGAGTGTTACCATTCGATTGAGCGTGGAAAAATAAGTAGAAAACGACCCCAAACTAGTACCTATTTTCTTAGCGCGTAATTTTTCACGAAAACCCTCTATTTCAAAGAAAAAACTAGGTTTTTCAGCATACAAACATACTTTTTGCACTCAATTAACAAAGTAAAATAAAAATTAGCTGTACCGTTGGAAAGCTGGGATTGGGGTGCAACTTTTAGGCTTACAGCATGAAAATTTCCATCCAGGACGTTTCGAGATACAAACTTTGAAGAAAGTCAAAATTTTCGGAATTTCACAAATTTTTCACTTACTGATTATTTTTCACCCGTTCATTCCATTTAAAAATGTTAAAAAAGGCATTGGGGAGATAGGAAATCTTACGCTCTTTTCAATGGTATAATCAGATTTGAGTTTTGACTGAAAATTCAGGGAGTTATGACAGTATTAGTGACACAAAGTCGAAAACGCGAAGAAATTTTAAAGTGAAAAAAGTGGTCTTTTGCTTGAATTAAAAAATATATGTTGACTTAAAAAGTCACAACTTAGTTGCAGAATCGAACACAGGCCGATGGTGCGCCCAAAATGCGACACCCTGTATATTAGAGAGAAACGTCAAAACAGCTTGACCGATCTCCTTCCGTCTTCCCAGCTCTGTTATTCCTATAGTCAAAGCAAAAAAGGAGGGAGCCATCAGGTTTTGGAATTATTACGAGGTGTGATCCCCAGTTGCTAGTATCAATGTTGGAAATAACACCTGACTCCTCAAGATCACCGAGTTCCTTGTTCAATTTGTCCTGGAGGGCATATAAAACGGGGCGTTCTTTGATGAATACTGGTTCCGAATTAGGTCGCAGCTCGAGAGAGCAGGTGAACCCAGGAACATAACCAACTTGTGGTTCAAAAATTTCTGTAAAATCATGCAGGTACTAAATCACGACACTTCCTGAGTCGAACAATTTGAGTAAGTACATTCTAATACGATTCATAGAAAACTATTATAGGTACCACAGAATACATAATGATTATTGTTTTACATGACATCAGCTTAATCTGTGCGCGGCCGCCTTGAAAGTCGCGTATTTACCTGGTCCACCGTGACAAAAGCGGCACCTATGGTTTGACTACTCAACTACCACTAATTGCTCACCATGTTATACTCAAAGGGTCCCACTCTTCTTCTTGTCCATGTTAGATGGTTGCTATGGATCTCCAGGTTTTCCGTCTATGAACCACTCCATCTAACTCCATGTCGGTTGTCAGGCAGTTGAGTTGCTGTTTGTTTACAGTTTTGTTGAGTGTCGTTATGTTATCTTACCAGTCTGCAACTAGTTAAATTTGATTGAATTTGTCTTCTTATTGATTTTTGTGATCATAGAAGAATTAAGTTTCATTTACGTGTGAATAATAAGCCTTATAATTGGTGCTTCCAGGAGTAGTCGGATTTTCTGAGCCATTGGAATAATATTATGATCTTAACAATAAGTGGTGTTTCTAAGTCACTTCCTTGCATCCCAAGAGGTAAGATTGTTGATGCTAGTGTTGAAAAGTTGTGCTTTACTGTTGATTAGGAATGTAGCGTCCAGTACCGGATGAATCTGAGTTGAGCAGAGCATTCGGAACGAGCTTTGAATGTAAGAATCTGGAGAAATTCTCAGGTTTTCGCCGATTAGAATGGGGAACTTTCATGTGTTGGAATTTCACTCTTTTGGCCTCAGATTCGGATTCAGCGCACTTGAAAACCTCCTTGTTTCAATTTTAAGCTCAAAATACCGTTTAGTTTGGCTATTAAACGGATTGGAAGATCACGCGTGACGTAGTAGCGTAACGGTGCTGAGGGTTCCCCCCAGGCGGGAGGGGGCTGTGATGTCATCGTGGAAATGAATTTCAAGAGCCGTATTACTGGTCAGATACCCATCATATAGCACCTTTTTGGAAAGCTCTCATCAAGATCTTTCTATTAAGCAAATAAAAATAACCATGATAATTCCCCATTCAGCTCTAGCTAGTAGCTTTATACAAATTGATTACATCAGTACTTGGTTGGTACACACCTTTCAGTTTAATTTACTGTTTTTGGAGTGTATGCACCATTGGTACATTTGTTACCTACCTACTCGGCATGAATTACAGTTGAGACTACGGTTAAGCTATACCCACTATTTTGTTTACATACAAAATTCACCCCCCGCATTCCACCCCGTTGCGGTCCCAATGTGAAACGCAACATTTGGGTTTAACAGGAAGAAAACTACTCGTAAATTATTTTATTTTCACCTTTCTTGGTTGGAAGATTCAAATGCCTTCAATCATGGATGGGTTTGATTCGTTTGTTTCAGAGAAATCTCTTGGGAGCATTATGAGGAATCATGAGTGACACAGATGATACAGATACTCTCTTACTGGTTCCTCCCAATCTATTCGCTGTGCCTTCTGGATCTGAAGAAAATTTAGAAACATCTGTTGTTGAAGACCTTATCACTCATGTTGAAAGATTGGAAACTCGTGTAAATACTATCGAAAGCAGAACATCTCTTCTAGGGAGCTTATCAGGCAACTTGGATCCTGTTAATTGCAATGAAGGGTCATCTAATTTTAGTTTTGAGTCCTCGAGCATACCTACTTTTCAAACTGTTTATCCTGTCAGGACGGTAACTAGCGGGAAAGATAGTTCTGTAGGAGACCAACAGCATCTCTTGGGTGAAATTGATCGATATTTGGAATCAATCCATACTTCATCAATGGAAAATAGCTTCGAAGAAGCCGCAATGCAAAAAGAGAGTGGCACTGATAAGGACGAACAAAGAATGGCCACCTCTGGGATTGGCAAAAATTTGGCTCTACCTGATGTTGATAAGCTCCTCAAAGAAATGGAAGCCACGCAGAATGAAATTGAAAGAAAACTCAGGGAGCGAGAGAATGAATATGGAATAGGAGAACTAAGCATAATAAATGGCGACATACCTAGCGTGAGAACTAATGACAGAGCTAGGTTCAATTATCGAAGTGACGTTGATTTTAGAGCTGACAAAGGATTGGGGGTTAGAAATGATTTTATAACTAGTAGAAGAGCATTTATTCTTGGGGAGAACGTGGGATCCATTCCGGATTTGGGTTTAGGAGTGAGGGACATGTACACTAAGACATCGACCCCCAGGAAAAGTGATGAGCAAAGGCCTGTTGTGGAAGAACCGATCACTAAACGCGACGCCTTCTTGGTAGGATCCAGCAGCAATGGTGAGGACCTTAGAAATTCAGGGTCTACCCTTCACACTCGTTCTCCGCTCAAAGGCTCCCCTCAACGGGTTCCTTTGAATTTGGAGACGAGAAAACCGAAGCCTTTTTCCCCCAGGCGAAAACTGCCATTCTCAGAACCTGCTCAGTCAGTGATGACCAGTTCAATCATATCGCAGCTTCCGAATAAACATGACAACCCTGCAGAGCGGATCGCATATCATGGAGGCAGTGGGGACAGCAATGACGTTCCAAATGAGCATTTTAAAATTGACCGAATGCCATTCCAACCTAAACCATTGGCCTCGCATTTCAGGTTAGTACCTAACTTGAATTTATGTAATTTATAGTTCTTCAAACTGCGTTTTTAGAGAGTAGATATGATAAAAATTCTCCCAAAATTTTACTTTCGAGGTCTGGGGATTTTAGTTGGTTGTTTACCAACAGGGTGGTCCCATACTGGAAAGGTCAGGGAAATCCTTGGTGTCAGGGAATTCTTTGTGTCGGGAAAAGTCTGAGAAATCTCAGGGAATTCGGCAAATAAACCACCAAATGTCAGGAATTGTTCTAAATCAAGACTGTAATAATTTGCAGCGGTTTCTGGTATGTTCTAACTCCAACTTCACCAACCAAGCTTCAAAATCGTACGTTATCATACAAATTATTTCATAGATAGGTATAAGCTTGACAAATTATCATCAAAATTGGTGTTTTAATTGTTCAAAGAGCATCGCCGACCAACAAGCTGATACATTGTGACATTGATATGTCTTAGGAGCTTCACCCCCTCGAGCTGTGCCAGACAGTGGTGCACTCCTTACCGCGGCTGTGAATTACTTCTTACCTTTTCTGTTATCTTATCTCTCGTTCATCATGGCTGTCTAGTTGTCAAATCACAAGTCCTTCCTGTTATCCACTGTCAAATCGTCAAAAATAATTTGTCTCTCCTCAACATCATTATAGATCAGTTGGCCTGATGGATCCGAATGCTGTGTACTATATTTTGGTAGTCTGGATACTCACAAGCTCGCATCTCAAACATACATAACATCATGTAGTCAATCCCTAAGTAAAAATTCAGATTAGTTGGACATGTAGGTCAGAATGATGTGTATAGTTTGGTGGTCTGGATGCTCGCAAGCTTGTATCTCAAAAATACATAACATCAAACAGTCAATCCCTTATTGAAAATACAGATCAGTTGGACAAATAGATCAAAATGACGTTTATGAATATATTTCAAGAGTCAACGTACAAAGCAAAAAAAATTATTGGTCGCACTGGAATTTAACCAGTGACCTTCAAACTCGGTAGCAAGAACTGCTAACCACTGGACCATGACAGACCTTACTCGTTGTTGAACAATCACAGTACTTCGCTGCTCAGTCGGGAATGCTTTTTAGGCAGGCCGCTAGAGCACTCTAAAATTATTCACGGAAAGCGCCACCGTTTGGCACCAAACTCAAAAACGATTCCAAAATGTTCAAGCTATCTCTCTGGTAATTCTTCTGGAGAATTAAGGCATATGTAATATTATTTGATTTATTAATTATGCGTATTATTTTAATGAATATTTTTCATCTTTAAAACCAAATATTTCGAGTCTTCGAAGTGAAATTTTGTTCTGATCAGTGTCCGCCAATCCTAGTGATGTGGATAAAGATATAGATGAAGTTTAATATATGTGTAATTGCCCCTAAATGGCACTCTTTGACACAACTGTGTCAAAATATGATGATAATTATTTTGATGGACTTGGAATGGCTAATTAATTCAAGCCTCTTCATCCATCTCCCTTATTATACAAGGTGGTCCACGAGATCCCTCCCCCCCTCCCCCCTTATTTTCTCTAATTGTCGGCGTAAAAAATTCGGAGAAGCTATTCTTCACCACTTTTATCACAGATTTCAACAACGAAATGTTGCGCACTGTGCAAACACGCGCAACTGACATCAACTTCGTTTTTTTTAATGGGGTACTCCATTTTTTATTGCAGATTCCAAGTCTACGTAAAATTTCATGAAGAAATGACCCCATTTTTTTTTTTTTTTAGTGCGTACAAACTGGCGCAATTTCGCTCCTAAAGTACGCAATTCCTCTTTAAAAGTGCAAAAGTTATGAAATACTGAGTTTTTTAAAGATATTTAATCGCCACATGTAATACGTGGTTTTGGGGTATTTTTTCATGCTGAACCTCGTAATGATATTCATTTATTGATGTCATCAACTTGGGGAAACACCGGAAAAAACTGCATTTAATACACTTTGTGCTGTGAGGAACTAAGTGAAGAAGAGTGCAATTCTGGACGATTTTTTTTTTTTTGTTTTCCCAAGTTGGGTTACAAATATCAATAAATGAACATCATTACGTGGTTCAGCGCGAAAAAATACCTCAAAATCATGTATTAAACGTGGCCATTGAATATCTTCAAAAACTCAGTATTTCACAAGTTTTTAGAGCGGAATTTCGCCCATTTATGCGCACTAAAAATATTGAGTGATGGGTCATTTCTTCATGACATTTCACTTAGAATTCGAATCTGCAATAAAAAATGCGGGTTCCCATAAAATAAATAAGTAAATAAAATAAATAAAAGAAGTTAATGTAAATTGCATTGTAAGCTCCTACTAGGGCGATAAAAGGAAAACCTGACCACAGATCAGTTTAAGCGTGAAATTAACTCAATGACAGATGTTCTTTAGAACTCAAGAGAAATATTTAGACCTGATTAAGGGTAGCTAGCCAGATATAAAACCTCAGAACCAGGAAATGCAGGTATAATCAGACTCAACACCATGTACTCACATAGACAATATAATGAACCGAAAATAAACACAAGTAAAAGTTGAAATACAAGAATAATGAGTAGCAACATATAACAACTAAAATATCTAAGTAATCTATCAATGGAAGTTCAAAACGGGATATAAGGTGGTTAATACCACACTCATTCGTTAGCAAAAGATATGGGAATAATATTAAACCAAGGTTACGACTAAAGCATAAGAAAACATAAGTAGCATAGAACTTCGAGTGGATTTAGTCTGAGGTACGGATCAATATACCTACAAGTGTGCCTGAAGAGCCGGAAAAACTCCAAGCAAACGAAAGGGGTTGAAGACCCTGAATCATTCAAATTATAGTGACAAAGACAATGATTGACGGTACAGTACCGTTGCGATTTCTGCTACTGGGGTTCTTCAGGGGATGTCCAAGAGTCCTTAAAATCTTGCACTGTTGTGGGTTGTCACGAATTTAGGTACGGCAGGGATGGTACATACAATCAAATACTGAATTGGGTACATGATTGGTACGGACACGTCACGGGTTTGATACGCTATCACTTTAACTCAACTGGTTACTTCTTACTCTGAACAAGGTCAGCTTCAGACTGGATGCGGCGACAGCGCTCCACGGCGCTTTTATGCGGAACCGCTGGGGGGGGATCCACCGGCGTAGTGAGGCGCCGACCCGTCGGCGGCGCTAGGCTCTACCGCCCCTTCCGGCCGCCCGCTCCCGGAGTTCGGGCGTAGGCCGCTAGGCCTACACTCCCCCGTCTTCAAGGAGACGTCGCTTGCGACGTCCAACCGCCCCTCCGTCAGGCTTGGAATCGGCAACGGTTTCCAGGGGTAAGTTCTCAGGAAGGCTTTTTCATACTGCAGGCGGCGGCAATGAGCACATCCCATGACCATTTCCGGTGAGTGGTCCGCCAGGCACCTCGTGACCAGACTTCCCGTCAGGAATCTGGAACATAATCATGCCCAAAACTGCTTGCACGCCCCGCATCAAAATTTGAAAATCGTCCCCACGGAGCGCAGGCACACGCTGCAGGTCCTTTTGCCCAATCGCTCCAAGGGCCGACTCACGGCGACGATCCCCGGCGGCGCGCGATGCAGGTCCTCCGTCAGCGATGGGGCGGCGGGGGCGCGTTCTGGGGATGCAGGGATGTCCTCTGCAGCCGCACCCATCGGTCGCAGGCCCTCCTCCGGGAGAACTGCTCGAGTCGAGGGACCCGCGGCTCGGTGTGGCTGGGACCATCAGGGCGACCATCGCCACTGTCGCTGCTGCTGCTGCTGCGGCTGCTGCTGCTGCTTTCGCTGCTCTCGGTTAGCCGTCGCCGGCGGCCCGCACCGGAGGTCGGGGTGTTCCTTGGGCAAGATAGGTCTTTGGGCTGCATCTCCGCACTCGGTGTCGCGATTTGGTTCTGGCAGGTGTCGTCATCATAAATCCCCGCCCCAGCCAGCTGCCTCCTCAACTTCTCGATTGTCTCCTGCGCTTGATCCAGCCTCATGCTGGTTTCGGTCAGCCGGTATTGCATTTGGCGGAGCTCCTCCTGCGCGTCGCGTCTTGCCGCCCTCTCCGCGCGCAACTGGTCCTCCAACCCTCGGGCCTCGATCCGCTGACGCCGCCACTCGGGCAACATCCTGGCCAACTGCGCGCTACACGTCTGTGCAACGGCATTTTGCAGCTGAATCACGATTGGGTTGTCCGCAGAAGCAGTCAGCTGTACGGCGGAAGAGACGGCCTCCAACAACTGCAGGGCCTGCTTTTCTCGATCCTGGGCCTGAACAAAGGTAAGAGGCCTCGTGTTCCCCAGCTCCCTTTTAGAGGCCTCCTCATATGCAGCTCTGATCCGCAGAATGGCAGGTGCCACCTCAATACCATTCAGGTCAGGTGTCGGGGCCAGCGCCATTTCCTGCACAGCAAGCAAGAGAAACAATCGTCATTATTTCTGTCAGGTCCCCGACAAATTCTCACCACCATTGTCACATTGAGGTTATAAGGTTAATGTTATTACACCCATTCAGAAATAACACACAAGGCATTGATCCGTACCTACACAATCATGTCAATTGGACACAGGAGAACAACAAAAAGATTATAAGGGAATTCACAAAGACGTAACAATAAAACAAATTTAAGGAACAGGAGATTTAGCAGACATGGCTAGATAACTAATTTTTTGGGCTGATTTCTCTACATATATACAGATATATTGACATCTATTCTAGATTTTTTTTTTTTTTTTTTCCCTTTTTTCTTTTCCTTTTTTTTTTATCAGTAATCAACGCCCCGTTGAGTTAAGGGATCTATAATCCACTGGGGTCTTTCGTCGGAGTTGGTACGGACTCGAGGGAGGGACCGAACCGTTGTCCCGCAGTTCTTCTGGCGACACATCATGGGATGACTCCGGAGGCGGGAACCTCAGGGGCCCCGAGGCAGGGCCGGGTGAGGCTTCAGGGGTCATCGGCGAAGTGGGCTCATCCGCCTCTCGTCGCTCATCCCCCATCCAACATTCCTCCTCCCGGACGTCCATTGCGTCTGTGGGACTTGACTGAGCGGGCGGTGCAAGGGGCTTTGGTAAAGGCGCCTTCCCCAGGGGGTGGGGCTCCAGGTCCAAGAAGGAGTCATCGGGAACTTCCGCTTCTTGTGCCGGCTTCAATCGATTTATGTGGACCGTTTGTGCGCGGTTGCCCAGTACGTCGTGGATTTTGTAAGTGACGTCAGTAATCCGCTCTTGGATAACCCATGGGCCCGTCCAGGGGTTCCAGAATTTCCTACACTCCGAGGTCGGGGCCTGCATACTTCGCAAGTACGCCCTTTCCCCCACCCTGAAGGTCCTTGGTACGCGCTTCGCGTTGATTCTGGCTGCTTGTAATTTCCAGGCTCGATCCAGGCATTCCTTGGCCAAGGTACGGGCTTTCGGAAGTTCAGCCAAAGGTCCGAGACCGCTTGAATCAGTTCCAACCCTCCACTCCACGGCGTTCGGCAGTCGGATCTCCCTTCCAAAGGTCAAGTAGTTCGGCGAGTATCCCGTACTTTTATGGGGTGTCGCTCGGTAGGCGGCAAGGGCAATGGGCACCATCTTCTCCCATTGTTTAGTGGATTTAGCGATTTTTGCTAGGATGTTAGCAAAAGTACGGCGGAAACGCTCACAAATTCCATTCGCTTGGGGATGGTAAGCGGTCGTTTGGATTTTCCTTATCCCCCACTTTGCACAAAGAGTTTGCACCAACGTGGAAGTAAATGCCGTCCCCCGATCCGTAACCAGTCGACGTGGCACTCCGTGGAGGGGAATGTATTGTTGAGCTAAGTGTTTGGCGACGGTTTCCGCCGTACAGTCTGTCACAACGTAAGCCTCAGCATACTTACTGAAGTGATCCACTGCGGTCAAAAGATAGCGTTTTCCGTGAAAGGTAGTTAGTGGGCCCACAAAATCCATACCCACCACTTCTCCTGGTTTGGACGGGATGAATGGTCGCTGTAGCGGGGCTCGGATCCCTGGAGGGTCATTTCGGCGTTGGCATTTTTCGCACTGAGATATGAATTCCTTGATAGATTTCATCAATTTTGGCCAGTAGCCCACCCTTTTAACGAGGCGTTCCGTGGCTTCCGCCCCTGAGTGACCGGCCCAGTCACTCTCATGACAGTTTATGAGTATCCATTCTCTCATGGTGGAGGGTATCAGGGGCACCGTGTGGATTGAGCCTTCAATGGTGACGTCGATCTCCCACATATCAGTGGTCTTCTTCAGACGTTTGTCTTTTTTTTTAATCAAGTCTTGAATCCACGGGTCCAAGTCCTGGGCGGCTATCAGCAAGCGTCGGGGTATTTCCAGAGTTACCGCCGCGATGTCCATTCTGCTTAGACCGTCGGCATGACCCATTTGGGAACCGGGTCTGTACTGGGGATCGAAGTCGTATTCGGATAATTTCAAGACCCATCTGGCAATGCGTGAAGTGGGGTCCCGCAGTCGCATTGCTGCTGTGAGGGCCATGTGGTCAGTTTCCAACCTGAATTTGTTGCCCAAAAGGTACTCTTGGAAATGTTTAGTGGCCCAAACAACCGCGAGCAGCTCCTTTTCGGTGGCGGAATATTTGATCTCACAAGGGTTAAGCTTCCGGCTGGCGTAGGCGACGGGCCGCTCCAAGTCTTCGATCTTTTGGGATAGCACCGCGCCAAGGGACTGCTGCGATGCGTCCGTCGCTAGTATGAAAGGCATCCTCAAGTCGGGATATATCAAAATGGGGTCCGAGGTCAGCGCGATTTTGAGAGCTTCGAACGCGTCGTCATGTTCCTGCTTCCACTCGAAACGCACCTTCTTCCGTAGGAGAGTAGTAAGACATGAAGTGAGTTCAGCATAGCGCGGGATAAACCTACGGTAGAACCCAGCTAAACCGAGGAAGGACTGCAGCTGTTTGACGGTGGTGGGTTGCGGAAACTCCATAACCGCTCGGGTTTTTTCAGGGTCAGTAAGGATACCCTCTCGGGTAATTCGGTGGCCCAGATAACGTACTTCCTTCCTGAAGAATTCGCACTTCTTGATGTTGGCCCTTAGCCCCACCTCTCGCAACCGGTCCAGCACCTTCTGTAAACAGACAAGGTGTTGTTCGAAAGTGGGGGGAAAAATGACGATATCGTCCAGGTACACGAGGCAGTCCCTGCCCACCAATCCATCCGACGCGTCGTTCATAGCCCGCTGGAAAGTGGCGGGGGCATTCTTAAGTCCAAAGGCCATTCTCCGGTATTGGAAATGGTGACCAAGTACAGTGAAGGCAGTTTTTTCTATCGAGTTCAGGTGCATGGGTATCTGGTGATATCCGGCTGTCAAATCGATCGTGGTGAAGTAATTGCTGCCACCCAGCAGGGCCAAGGTTTCTTGTAGGCGGGGAAGGGGGTATGCATCCGCCTTTGTCACTTGGTTAAGCCCCCGAAAATCAGTGCAAAACCGATATTTTTGGGGTTCATTCTCGGGAGTTTTCTTCTTCACTAGGACCACCGGCGCACTCCATGGGCTGGCCGAAGGCTCAATGACACCATCCAACAACATGTCCTTGATTTGTCCCTCAACCAATTCTCGTAATCCATGTGGAATGGTATAGGCACGGTTGTGGATTGGTTCCGAGTCGCCAGTGTTGATTTCGTGCATCACATCGAGGTTGCATCCCTGTGATGAGGGCTTTTGAAACACGTCCTTGTACTCGAGCAAAAGTCGCCGCAGTCTCTGCGCGCATTCGGCGTCCAGGTGCAAGGACTTCTGGGCCAATTCTTCGAGCAGCTCGTCGGGGTTAGTTCCCCATGTTTCTTAGGGGGTGAGTTCTCTGTATTCCGGTTCGTCATCCTCCTCGGACGACCCCCTCGCCGTTTCCGAATTCTCTGACGTGGAAGCAGGACTCCGAGGGTCGGTCGTGTTCGCCTGCGGATCCAGGGTACCGTTCTCGGTGGTGAGTGGGGTTTTCTTGGCGGTCAACTCTTGGTTGGGTGTATCGGGTGCAAGGGTTCTCATGCTAGGAAGCGTCAGGGGTTCCAATTCAGGTGTCGCCTGCGGGAAAGGGAAAAAGTCGTTTGCGGGTTTGGGAGACAGGCTCGCCGGTTCGTCTCTCCTTGGTTGTTTCGTGACGTCGTCACCAGGGGGGCCCGCATCGAGGGTGTTTATCATGGGTATTCGGCAATTCCCCTTTTGGTTGGGTACGTAGTTCGTGAGTTCCGAGGTAGTTCCCAGGATTCGCACCGAGCTACAATCCGTTCTGATTTCGATTGGTATTTTTCCCATCAGGTCGGTACCCAGCAGGTCCAATCCAGTCCCATTCCGCTCAAAAACCAGGAAGTTGTGTGTCACCGCCAGGCCAGCTACCTCCACACACAACATCTGGGTTCCCCGGAATTTTAATGGGTAACCGTCAGCCCCCCAGGCCACCACATTGGTGGGGACTATGGGTACTCCCTTCACGGGAGTAGTCAGTACTGATACCGCCGCCCCCGTGTCGACTATCAGGCTTCTGGGCTCCCCACTCAGTCGGACATCTAATCGCAGAGTGCGATGCATGTGTTTCGCCACTATGGGAAGATACGCCTTATTTTCAGGTGGTTCTATAGCTCGATCAGGGTGAATTTTCTCTTCGCAGTGGTCAGCAGGAGGAGTGGGAGCGGGGCTCAACTGTTTTTTTCTTAAAACAGTCCCTTTCCAGATGTTCGCGAGCACCACAGTAATCACAAAAGATGGATTTCTGCGGGTTATGTCGGCAGTCCGCTGGGAAATGGAATCCGTTTCCACAGAACATACACGGGTATCTCGGAGTAGGGCGGCCAGGTCTCGGCCGATTGGGGTAGCCCATTTGGGGGCTAGCATACCCTCTCCTTTGGCTGCACTGGGCCGCAAAGTGTCCCAGGCCACCGCACGCATAACACCTAGAGTCAGCCGGGGGAGTCACAGCGGCCACATCCCACTTCAGCTCCACGTCCTCCCCCGCGCCTAGAGTCTCCTCCAGGTCCTCCGCCCGCTTTAACGCATCTTCTATTGTAGCAGGTTCACTCGTCATTAAGTGTGAACTCAGTTCTCTGTTCAGACCCTTGATGAATATTCTGAGTACCTTTCGCTGTACCCAGGCCAATTTCTGAGATACATTCAATTTGAGGCCTTCGTCTAACACCGCAGCATTGGCGAGCGTGCGAATTCGTTCGGCGAATTGGCGTAATGTCTCGGTGGGGTCTCGTTTCATGGTGCCCAGGGTGGCTGCCGCTTTTTCGGGGTTAGTGCGTTCAAACCATTTCACCATGGCTTCCTTCACAGCGTTGTAAGGGGCACTTCCGGTCGTCAAGTGTGCATTGTCTATCAAAAACTGTTTCGCAGTTCCACGCACTCTAGCTCGTAACACACGGATGCGCTTAATTGGGGATAGGGTGCCCACGACATCTTCAAAATTAGTGAAAAAGGAAGTCACGGAGAGCGCTCCGCTCTCATCCGGATCCCAGGGTTCGATTTCGAGGAACACGGATCTAGGGACATCAGGTTCCGCTCTCGCTCGTTCCTCCCTATCAATGGACATTTCATTGAAGGAATGCAAAAGATCGCGCAGTTCCCCCATCATCTCGGTTACTGCGTCGGTCGTCATGATTCACAGGGTATGGCTAATAACAATGGGCGAAATTTTGGGGTCTGGTATGCTTATCAGTGAAATGCGGGTGAAATCGGGGTTCTCGGGCGGTTATTGGTCAATAGTCACAACATTAATACACAAAACATGCCATTTAACCATACTATATCATGGAGGTAAGAACAAGTGGTATCAAAATTGAAAAAATTTGGATAAAAACAACTGAATATTAGAACATAACATCAAACAGCAAAATTTTAATTGTGACCGCTAGCATTGGCTATCGATACGATGCGGTATCGATACTGTGTCAAGTCAACAAAACAAAAACAGACAATGCTGATAGATTGAGCTGGTATCGATTTTTGAGACAATATGGTATCGATACAGGAGTAATGGAGTCGTGACGTTACTAACAACAAAGCAATTATGCTATCTTTCGACTGGGGTCGTAGCATCTATGATTACGATACGGTGTCGATACAAGTGTATCTGAATCGTGACATTCGTTTAACGCAAGGTAAGTATAGGAATTTCGATTACTAGTATCGATTTCGGGTACGACACGGTATCGATACAGATGTATCTAGACCGTGACACTGTTCAAGCAAGGTAAGGGTATGAGTCTCAAATTCGAATGGTTGTATCGATTATGGGTACGCCACAGTATCGATACAGATGTATCTAGACCGTGACACTGTTCAAGCAAGGTAAGGGTATGAGTCTCAAATTCGAATGGTTGTATCGATTATGGGTACGCCACAGTATCGATACAGATGTATCTAGACCGTGACAATGTTCTAGCAAGGTAAAGGTATGAGTCTCAAATTCGAATGGTTGTATCGATTATGGGTACGCCACAGTATCGATACAGATGTATCTAGACCGTGACAATGTTCCAGCAAGGTAAGGGTGTGAGTCTCAAATTCGAATGGTTGTATCGATTATGGGTACGCCACAGTATCGATACAGATGTATCTCAATTGTGACGCTCCCAAGAAATGGTTATTTCCATGCGAGTATGCGGTATTTCGTAATAATAACTAGGTTTATAATCACTAAAGATCATGCTATCACACCCGCATCCCTGTGTCTGAGGATTGAATTTGAGGAATGGATAAGTTTGCGGCGAACCAACAAGGTAATCCCACCGCTTGCCACCAATTTTGTAAGCTCCTACTAGGGCGATAAAAGGAAAACCTGACCACAGATCAGTTTAAGCGTGAAATTAACTCAATGACAGATGTTCTTTAGAACTCAAGAGAAATATTTAGACCTGATTAAGGGTAGCTAGCCAGATATAAAACCTCAGAACCAGGAAATGCAGGTATAATCAGACTCAACACCATGTACTCACATAGACAATATAATGAACCGAAAATAAACACAAGTAAAAGTTGAAATACAAGAATAATGAGTAGCAACATATAACAACTAAAATATCTAAGTAATCTATCAATGGAAGTTCAAAACGGGATATAAGGTGGTTAATACCACACTCATTCGTTAGCAAAAGATATGGGAATAATATTAAACCAAGGTTACGACTAAAGCATAAGAAAACATAAGTAGCATAGAACTTCGAGTGGATTTAGTCTGAGGTACGGATCAATATACCTACAAGTGTGCCTGAAGAGCTGGAAAAACTCCAAGCAAACGAAAGGGGTTGAAGACCCTGAATCATTCAAATTATAGTGACAAAGACAATGATTGACGGTACAGTACCGTTGCGATTTCTGCTACTGGGGTTCTTCAGGGGATGTCCAAGAGTCCTTAAAATCTTGCACTGTTGTGGGTTGTCACGAATTTAGGTACGGCAGGGATGGTACATACAATCAAATACTGAATTGGGTACACGATTGGTACGGACACGTCACGGGTTTGATACGCTATCACTTTAACTCAACTGGTTACTTCTTACTCTGAACAAGGTCAGCTTCAGACTGGATGCGGCGACAGCGCTCCGCGGCGCTTTTATGCGGAACCGCTGGGGGGGGATCCACCGGCGTAGTGAGGCGCCGACCCGTCGGCGGCGCTAGGCTCTACCGCCCCTTCCGGCCGCCCGCTCCCGGAGTTCGGGCGTAGGCCGCTAGGCCTACAGCATGTTTGCGCAAATGCACAACAATGTGAAATTTGTCATTTTTGAAATCTACGATAAAAGTGGTGAAGAATCCTGAGTGGTCCGAATGTTTTATTCCGACAATTAGTGGAAATAAGGGGGGGGGGGGGGGTGCCTATCTCGCGGACCGCCCGGTATATTTTGTGATGGACATCCTGAGGACCTCTTTTAGCGAATTTTTGAAGAAAATTAAGCTATTGCTCTCGCCTCAAAATTTGTAGAATGTGAATTTTTGAAAAAAATTTATGCCGAAATCCGTTTCAGGCTATTCTGAATCATATTCTGAAGTTTAACGCATTTTTTTATGTGTGTATGTATGTATATATGTATGTATGTATGTGTCATTCCAGACGATAACTGTCCGTAGAATTGTGCTAGAAACTTCAAACAAATTTTAAAATGTTAAGGACACAAAACGAAAGTTCAAGTTCGTTGGCCAGCATGATCGGATTACATCTTCGGGTTGAAATTTTCAAAAATGTAGGTAGTCAACAATTTCAAAATAGCCTGTTTTTTGCGATTTGTTGTGCGAAATAATTTTTTCAGCATACTAACATGTGGTATATTCGGAATCAGCGTAAAATTTCCTATAAGAATATGTATCAAGTTTTCAAAAATTTCAAAGTTGAAAAATCAGTCAAAAATCGAAATAATGCCGTTCGCTAGTTGTAAAAATCGGTAATATTTGCATGAAACATTGTCCAAATTCAGATTGAACTACTCTTATGGAAGTATCCCTGTATAACCAATATTAGAACCATGCTGTTTAAAACGTAGGTAGTAGGTGCTTAAAAAAAAAAAAAAAAAAAAAAAAAAATGTAATCACAACTGATGAATTTACTCTTGGCATGTGTTAATAATTTGATTCCATGTTTGTCTATCAAAATCATAAACTAAAATTTCTCAACACGATCAATAGCGACTGAAATGTCGAAGATTTCTTCAAAAATTCGCTCATGGGGTCATGCTGCATGACTGGAATTTTTATTTGGCCGTCTGATCTTGTGTTTATCGTGATCTTGAAAAGTTACCACTCCAGCATCCAGTTTTTTGTCCACCCAACATCCAGGAACCTTCCTCCCTTGAATTCATGTTGTACGGAATTTGTCAAAGTTGACCTGAATGTATTTTATTGACAGAGGAAATTTGATGAGTCTGGCGGATTTGTGGAAAAATGAAAGCAACCTCAACAGCCTTGACGACCCTTCGAAGCTTAAACAAAAATTAGAAGAAGAGAAATTCAGACGAACGGTAATATCATAAATATCATCATAATGCCTTCATTTTTTTTAATACGTTTTATTGTTTTAGCCCAATATGTTCAAGTACCTGTCACTTTTGTTTTATTATTGGGTATTCAGTTTCGCATTATTTCCTTAAAAATTTGTCCATTCAGTTAAGATTTTTTTTACATTCCTCCCTCCCATTTCCCTTTTTTTTCCATTAGTTTCTCGAAGTTTACTTCTTCAAATCCCCCACGGAACCTCGTGCGTTCTGCTACACCATTTTGAAGTTCATTGGCATATTTAGTGCAATATTTAATTTATTTCGTCATTTTATGGCCAGAAAAGTGCATTAAAAACTTTTGGAACGCATTGGATGCGGAAAATTAACATCGCTATAATTTTCCATGCCCTATGCTGCCACAGCAATCGCAAAAGTTTCATTATTAGGAAAACGGCATACCTCCAGAATGTGCTGCGTTTTCATGTTCACATTCACATTCTTAATCATGTCAAACCTGAAAATACGAAAAAATGCAGAAAAACTTCAGGCTTGTCTCTATTTACTGTTCCAATATTAGTTTATTCGTTATAACCTCTATACCATCTTGAAATAATTGACTTACCATTATTGGGTTTACTCAATGTTTGGTTAAGATCATAACATAACATTGAAGCTTTCTTTGGCCTAAATACCTTTAGCTGTGGTTCTTGGTTGTACAAATTGTACTAAACCCCGTGGCTAGAGCTTCTCACGATGGTCCACTTGTCGATGAAAGATTACCTTAACTCCAAATAGCAACGCTTTTCCTCGCTTAATTTAGCTGACACAGGACTTACGACAACCCAATTTCTAAGTAACATTACTGTAAAATATAGGGGTATTTATGGTATTCGACGTTGAATTGTCGAAACTGGAGTTCCGATTAGTTCTAAAGTGCATGCCTTTTACGATGTGCTGAAGCTTTCAAAAGTCAAGTTTTGGCGTAGAATTATCGAAAAGTAGCAAGGATCTTATCGGCTGCTTAGCAAAACACCCTTATCAAAAAGGAAAGATGTCATTGTCGTTATTCTGATCACTCACGAATCAAGAAAGTTGTTTTACAAGTTGACTGCCTGCAAGACCCAAAGTGGCCTATCTGAAATTTTTAAACAGGCCATAAAGTTTAGGTCTAGTTTGGTACCTATACTTTTTGCTCCTAGCAGCCATTTAAAGTAACTAAGCAAATGTAACTTTGTTTTTACGGATATTTAGCTTCCATTGCTAGCCTTAGCTATGTGATTGGTGTGTTGCGGGTTCATCTGCGTCTTCTTCCCTTTAAGCTCTGTTGCTAATCGCCTTGTAGATAGTATGTTTTCACTTCAGTTTGATTTTTTCCTGTGTTGTTTTTTCCAAAAAGAATGACCAGCAGATCGAAAATTATTTGCTAGAGTTGAAATGTTTTTTATGAAAACTATTGTTTTTGAATGTTTTGTTATTTCTTTCTCTTTTCCTTATTAGGCCCGTTCTTGTGCTGAGCGAGAAATCCCTTCCTTCAGGCTAGCTTGACCCAAAATGGGCCTAACTGTGTAGTTTTATCCTAAACGAATGATCAGCAGATCGACTATAATTATTATTTGCTAGAGTTGGGACGTTTCGAAGAAAACCTAAATTTGAAGAAAACCATTGTTTTTTAATAAATTTTGTTGTTTCTCTCCTCATTCTGGGCGAGAAATTCCTTCCCCCAGGCCAGCTTGACCCAAAATGGGTCTAACCTAAAAACTTACATTTTGGCCAAAATATGAGCAAATAATATAAATATTCGGTCAATTATGTCCTGAAATGGCTTTCTTGAAACATTGAGTGAGAAAAAAAATTGGCCTAGAGGAAGGATTTGCCACTTTTTCTCTGGCGATCAATATGTTAAAATCTGGAGTTTTAAGTTATAGAATGCAGGGTTTTACGGTTTTACATTTATTGATTACAAATAATTTTATCGTTTATTATTTATAACCTGGTTAGGAGGTTACCTGCTCTCATTGTTACTTACATTTTGATTTGTGACGTTTGAAGGATAGAGCCTCGGCACCATCACGTTTCGATGAATCGATTTTTGAAGTGGCCCATCAATACCCCTAATATCTCCTTTGCTTAAATGCAGGCGAATTATCATCAAACCATCAATATTGTCACAAGGAACTGTTCCTTATCAGTCGACATTCCATCCACTTAGATATTCTTTAGTCTATTATAGTTACAATCTAAGTAATACTGGTTAAACCTGAAACTTCCGTGGGTTTTCAGCACCTTGAAGAAATGATACAAACACTCAACAAAAGAGTGTTAGAAGAACAGGAGAAATTGGCGGTTGCTATGGTAGTGGATGAGGGCAAAGACCGAGCCATCTTACAAATCACAGACGCCTGGAAACAAATGGTGGAGCATTGGAAGAAAATTGAAGCTGACCGACATGCGATGTCCCAGAGATTGATATCAGAGAAGACCTCTCTCAAGAAAGCCCGAGATGATGTAGATAAGGTTTGTTACCACTCTCAGATCGTACTTCAATAATTATTTGTCTGATGATTCGTGTTTTGAGTTTAACTGCCAGATTACAAGAATCTGTTTTCAACGTGATAAAAGGACTGATGTTCTATGAGAAAAGTTTTGTGAGTTTAATTACTTGTTTGAATTATAAATTTATTTTGTTAGCGCATTTTATTTAAAAAAAATAAAAAAATAAAAAAAAAAAAAATAAAACATTTAGGTACGCAGTTTGCGTAAGCAGAATCAACTTTTCGAATAGAGATAGGTAAGATATTAGAAGGTGAAAAGTCAAGCTTCATACGCCAAAGTCAAGTTCCACTGAACGAATTTCGGTGATTATTTTTGCAGCTAGTGGTTTTTAGTAATTTTGACTTAATCACTGGAAAATAAAATTTGTTTACACAATGCTTTCTTATTTACGTGCCACTGGTTTACGGAGCATGTTGCAAAAAGCGCAACGCGAATCGGTCAGCTGGAGCTCAGGATGGAGCCTGTCATTTCATTCGTCCCTTGGTGACCTAAAGAGGCTCCCTATCAAATTTAGCTGTAATCAGACAGACGACATAACTTTTAGCACACTCAACTGATCCGGATATAGCATGTAAGGTCCATTCGTCTCCTGTTGTCCAAGAGAGGCTCCCTATCAATTTTCAACATCCTGCGACGAACAGGGGAGATTTTAGATCACTCAGCTGATTAGGATGGCGCCCCTCATTTCGCTCGTATCTTGTTGTCCCAGAGAGGCTTCTCATCAAATTTCGACGTCCTACGGTGAATATGAGAGATTTGAGCACGATTTTGCCATCATTATGATCGACATTGCGGTTCGTGGTCAGTGGATCCTCACCAAAGTCAGCAAGGCTCAAGTTCCAACATGGTAATACAACATATCAAAATTTGGAGCAGTGAGCACAAAATTTTGTCCACATGAAAATTGAGAGGTGAGGGTTTGCAAGTAGGTAAGCAATCCTCCCCCTCCCCCGGGACCAGTCACTGGCAAGAACTCTACTCGCCCTTGCTTGTTAATGTGATAAGGAAAGAAGGTAACCCCTAATTTCTTGTAACTTCCCTTACAAGAAATTAGGGAGTCATAGTAAGATATTGGTAAAGCAAGCAAGTAACCATCATAAGTAAGTTTTATTATACCAAAAACCCATCATTACATTAACTCGCTTGCTGAGCTCTGGCACATTCCCGTCCCCGCTTTGTACACGTACACTCCACTCACTGTGTGAACTAGGCTTTCGAGTAATGAAATACAATGATTTTCTTCCATGCACTCTAACGGTGGATCCGATTTTCTTTATACATGACTGGTACAAATCACTTTAACTTATTTAACTAAGGTAGTTGAAGTAACCAACTGTTACATCTCTGTTTATTTTAATTAGAAAATTGAACGATGGGAGAAAGAAGTATCTCAAGCTCTGGATTTGGCGGCTGGCTACAAAAACAAATGTGAGTTCTTAGAAGCCGAATTAGGAGTTACTAAAGAAAATTTGGAAGGAAAATTGACGGATTTGGAAGAAAAGATCAAAATTAACGAGAAGACGATTACGGACCTTGTCGAAGAAAGAAAACTTTTATCTGAAAAGCTACAGACTACCCAAGAAGAAGTTGAAGATGTAAGTCACTCATTGCATAATTTTTATACTTGATTTCATCTATCGACCTCAGTCTGAATGTTTGAAGGGCATTAGAGGGCGTTTCACTAGGTACTGAGAGATGATATTTATTTAAGCAGCAACGCTCAATATTAAGTTCAGATACAAGCTAGACATTATATGAAATTTACAACTGCTTTCTACTGAGAGCACAGAAAGCACTCCACTGCTCTCTTTTGCTCATAATGTCCCTTCAGGCTAAAGATTCAGTATCATGACTTGTTTATGACATTATATCGATTTATGACATCGTACATTGATGATCGATCTGGTGAGTACCTATTAAAGATAATTCTTATTTACCCCCCACAGGCTGGAGAGTATGTTGTACATCTAGGAATGTTATGGTTTAGACACGTAGTCTCTGCCTGTACCAGGTGTGCAGATATTTTGTAATCGAGTTTATTTGCAGATATCAGTTATTAATAAAGAAGACAAGAAGTGTATTTTGGTTTGCAAAACTTTCAGTCTTAAGGCCCTGCCAAACAGAGATACCCGTAAACTCTGTGACGAGGGTTTTTGCATTAGAAGTGAAACAGAAGGCGGACTGTTGCGGCAAACTCTCAACTGTTCAGGGGGGGGGGGGGGGGGGGTGTCCTGTAACTTTATTTCGACATGAAAACTTATCCACATCGAGAAACGCTGCCATCTTTGCTTTGGAGAACTTCTCCAGGTGTTCTGTAAGGCAGTTATCTTTTTCGCTCTGGAAAACATTTCACCACCTCCATAGGTGGTCATAAGATTTACAAGATGAGGTTAAGCGTATTTACACTGAAATTTTAGTGTTTCCTCGTCCTGTTCACTCGGTAATTCATTGATTTATATATTTTTATTAATCATGTATTAAATGTGAATTTAATCAATGAGTTTAGTGGTACTTAATGTTGAAGTGAAAAAAAGAAGAAATTTTTATTGAATGATGAATGAATGAAATTATTTATTTGTAAAGGCCTTCTGGCGTTACAAGAGAGAAAATTTGTATTAATTTTGCTGCCATAAGAATTGAACCTTGGTGGTTCTGGTGTTAATGCCTGAAACTAAGTACTCTTGGTTGGTTTACTACTGATGCTTTACCTTTACCCGCATTTTGGCTGTTGATGGAAAATTAGTCCAGTGGAAAACTGGTCAACTGTTGGTTATATTTCCAAAAGTTACAACCCCCCCCCCCCCCATCATCCATGGCAAGCGGATAGGTTGTAAATTTTTACTCAGTTCTCGCATGGACAGAGCCAAAATGAGTGGAGACAGGGAAGAAGTCGATGAAATTTTTATTGGTCTTGTGTAGGAGTGAAATGTATTTATTTTTATTTTTTAATATGATTTACGTCATCCTGACTGTAAATCCTCTTCAGCATTTAGTTCAAATAACACCCCTCTCGGAGAGTACCTATAGACAACTGCAACACGAAGCAGATACATTGCAAAACTTACCCATATCCTTTTTCGTCTTGTTACTGAGCTGACTAATAGCAAAAGAAGCAATACTTCTTTGTCCGACGAGCTGTTAAATTCACACTGGGTTTCGCCGTTAGTTTCACACTCTATTCGACACCCCTAGTCCTCGACGGACTGCGATTGTTCTGAATGCGGATTGCAGAGCCAGGCTCTGTGCCGCTGTATGACAGGGTGTCTAGAGTAATGATGCACATTAGTATACAGCTATTCTTCATATTATTAACTATATTTCAGGGGAAGCGTTTAATAGATTCAACCAGGAAAGAAGCTGAACAAATTCAACAGGATTTGAGTAGAGTTGAAGCTGAGCTTGCTGTTGTAAAAGAACAAAAAGGTCTTATTGAAATGCGTCTGATGGAAGAGAAGGGTAGAGTGGTTGTCCTACAACAGCAGAAAAGTTCTTTGGAAGATAAACTCGAAGAATCCCGTCGTTGTGAAGTGAGTTTTCCTTGAAATTCGTTTCAATCTCCAATCATCGTTTTACGTCTTGTACTTTTGCTTAATAATTTTTTCGTCTACAATATTCCATTGAACTTACTTATTAATCAGGCAAAAGCTGAAGAAGAAGCCAAAAATGCCATTGCCGAATTGGAGAGTGCAAAACTGAATCTTAGGGATTTTTACCAAAATCAGTTGGAAATGGTGGTACGATCGAAACTGACAGAATTTCAAGGTCAGTTAGACGCTGCCCAACTCTCGATGCAGGCAGAAATCGATTCAACGAAGGAAATGGCCCAGAAGAGAGCTGAGGAACAGCATAACTCTTTGGTGAACAGGTAAGTAACAAAATGTTAACAATTCAGTATGTTTAAAATTTTCGAATTAAACTGCAGTTTTGAATTAAAATGCTTATATATACACATATATGTATACAGAGAGAGAGAGAGAGAGAGAGAGAGAAAATATTGGTACTCGTGGTTCAGTAGTTTCGACGTTGAATCATCGAATCTTCAAGACTTGAGTTTCAAGGGTTCCATTGCGCATGCGTACAGGGTCATATACGACTGGCTGAAGCCTTCAAAAGTCAATTTTTGTTGTCGATTCATCAAAAAGTAACTACAATCTGCTTAGAAAAAGATCCTTATTTAAAAAAAAAAAAGAAGTGATTGTTATTCTTGTGATTGAAATATACTGACGCGTCAATAAAGTAGTTCAAATTCTCAAGTTTATAGTTTATAGACAGTGAAGTGAAGTTTCACGTTTAATGTTTGCAAATAATTTTATAATTTATTAATCTGCACTGAATAGGCTTTCACTAACTACAAGGGAGCCTTAGGATTTTGATTTTCGGCAATTCAATGAGGGTACTTGGGCCATTAACCTATAAGTTACATTTTGCAGTAAGTACTTCCAAAGCCTTGGTAGCTTGAACTAGTGCTCCACCAAGGTCCACACAGCTTGGGGCAATTTTAGCCGTGACCCCATAAAGTCATCTCCATGGTATTGCTGAGATTCCAGCTGGAGTTGGGCAGAAATGGGTGATAATCAAATGACGAATGGGTGAATGCAAATGCATCTACACATATCTCAGGACAAGATCAAACTATTTTAGGTGGCAGCTTATCCGAGACTGTATCAATGACCAGGTTAAAAATGAGAGGCAACAAAGGATCCTCCTGGTGTACACCAATGATTGCCTCATCCTTGAAATCTTGCGCCTTAAGGACACCTTAGGAAACATTAATCAACTAAACAGACAGTTTTGTCTCTACTTCGAAGAAAATCACTTAGGGCTTAATGGTTTATAGTGTCAAAGGTCATACGGAATTCCAGAATGCTATTCTATTCATCTGAAAGAGGTGTTCTACAATCTTTTGGAAGTGTTGGAAGACGTTTTATACGTATCTTTGAAGCTAGGCTTTATCAGTAGAGGGACGAACTATTAGAATTGATCCAGGGGGGCGTGGGACAACCCAAACACGAGGGAAAAAAGTATGGACAAAATGCTGAATATCAACGCAATATGTCCCTTTTCCGCAATTCAATTTCATTTCAAATTCAATTCAATTTCCTAATAGTGGTTGCAATCTTGTTTGCAAAATTAATTGAGAAGGATCACCTGTGTATAAAAAATCATTCACACAACCACTCTCATGCCTCAGATTGTAGCCCTCGCACTGAGTAGTGGTTAACATAATACGGTCAGGTAAATCGAGAACGATTCTTGTGCAATGAAAACTGCAGGAGTTACGTTTCTCTAGAAACGCGTTGGTTGTAAGTGAAAATCATCAGAAAACGTGGTAACACTTTGGGTAATGGAACGGGTAACAGAATTTTTAGAATAACCCACGATAAGACAATAAGACAAATTCACGTCAATAACCGAATACAAACCCGTTTCAGACCATTCTGTGAAAAAAAACCGTAGGTAGGTGTATGTCTGTTTGTGCAAGTGTGTTTATGTGTATGTTAAGGTATGTTGAAAAAAAGCAAGCAGCTCTAAGGACCCGTTCGACATAACTTGGAAACTCTGTGTTTCCTGTAACCCCCTCGATTGATCAAAATTCTGGATAACCCCAAAATACGGAGCGAGTCACAATGCAGAATCGATGATTGAGAAAAACTCCATGGTTTTTGCAGGGATATACGACAAGTTCCATGAGAATATGTAGTCTTGGTGTTATTTTTGGCAATATTGTTGTGAAACTACGTTCCCCTTCCTCTACTGTGGTACGACCCATACAAAGTATTTTCTTTTCGCTGCTCTGATGATGGATTACTCAGATTATCTTGACATTTTTGGCTGTGGTAGTATCAGGTTCTTTGGTTGTAATGCACCCTTAGGTTTTCTTGAGAGCTTAAGCAATCAAGCTATTATTTACTACATCAACTAATGTGTACCACTAGTCAGCTGAGGCTATTGTTGCCTAGAGTGTAATAACAACCATCACAGCCTTTGAGAATCGAAATCGATGAATGAATGTATGAGGATACCTATCTACGTGTATTTTTCATAATTTCCCTATAATTTATATGCATATGTCTTGGTAAAATGTGCCCACCTTCGCAAGTAGTTTGTTTTCCGAGTTTTCGTCATTGCATTCCCTTCCGTCTAACCGGGATCACTTGCCTTTTGTGATACTAGGTACCTACTACTTGCCGAAACTTCACAAGTTCTTGAAAATATCTATCGATCGTAGGTACTATATTAGTCTCAAAATCCTCAGAATGAAAATTTTTAAGTCCTTGCCGTTGAATACAGTATTATTAATCCCCTAAGGGTTCTTTCAGACGCCGCTGAGTGGAAAATATGATATACCTAGGTGAACGTAATTATTTTATACTTTTATTTTATAGAAAATTCGACGCTGAATTGGAATATACCACATGTTTCTATACCTAAATAAGATTTTTAACTCTTTTCAGACAAACCCTTTAAACTGTTTTCTAAACTAAAAGATCCACTCAAAAAATCCATCCCTCCACCCTCTAAAGCGTTTTTCGAAACGCTAGGACATGAAATTCAGCTCAAATGTATATTAAATTTAAACAATCCCTTGGTAAATCATATGGTCAAGCAGTTGAAACTTTTTATTTTCATGTTTAAAGACTGAAGCTCTTAGAAATTTTCACAGAGAAACACTTGCATACGAGTCTGCAACACATTGGGGCATTTTATGTCTTTAGTTGCAGACTCGTATATGTTGCAGACTCGTATGCAAGCTTCAAGAGCCACACAGCTGATCCGGACCCTAAGGATCGTCAAGTAAATGTCCTAAAGAGGCTGCTTACGAAATTACAGCTTCCTAGAGTGTAAAGCATAGAAATTAGCTTCAAGAGCCACTCAGCTGTCCGGACCCTGGGCATCGTCAAGTAAATGTCCTATAGAGACTACATACGAAATCACAGCTTCCTAGAGTTTAAAGCATAGAAATTAGCTTTAAGAGCCACTCATCTGATCCGGACCCCGGGCATTGTCAAGTAAATGTCCTATAGAGACTACATACGAAATTACAGCCTTCAAGAGTGTAAAGTATAGAAATTACCTATTATAGATTATTTAATCATCGAAACACCAGCTCAATGAAATCATCAGAAATTATCAAGCGGTTGCAATCATGTTCACAATATCAATTATTGAGAATGATCACAGCTGTGTGTAAAAAATTATTTAAACAATCACGCTCATACCGCAGCTTGTCGGCTACGAACTCCGCTTTGGTTAACGTAATATGGTTAGGTAAATCGAGAGCTACCCAACGAGTGGTGAACGATTTTGGTGCGATGATAACTGGCGAAGTTAAAGTTCCATAGCAACGAATCGGTTGTACGTGAAAATCATTAGAAATTTTTCATAACGCTTTCTTCGTCACACCTAAAGTCACACTTTTTGAGTTATGTGCCATAGTAAAGACATAAAATGTCAAAATACGTTTTTGAGCATAAATATTCCTAATGTTAACCTTCTAAAACCGTTCAATTACCTCTGGCTGTTATGATGATTGCAGCCACGTTACCGAAATTAGACGATTGGAAGCTATTCATAAGGAAGAACTCCGTGCTTTGGAACTCAAATTGGCAGATAGTGAGCGAAGGAGGATTAAATTGGAAAACAATCACAAAGATATAGCTCAAAAGCTGCATGGAGTAATGGAAAACCAATGGCAGCAAGCTCTTAGTATTCTCACTAGTGAGATTTCTTTACGACAAGTAAGTAAATAATTGCCCCTGGATGTTTTGAAGAAGTTAATACTAGTATTTCTGACCTATGTCTAATCTAGATAGAATTATACCTAAGTCAAATCTGTAGTAAATTTCAATTCTTCATTTTGTGTGTGGTGGTTGTGTTGATCATTTTTCGGCCTCCCTCGCCATTCTTTCAATATTCAGTTATGTCACATTAATGTAAAGTTTACTGGCGATCTCGTATTGTAGGAAAAGGTTTTGATAGTTTTTCAATCAAATAAACTGTTTTTATATTCCAAAATATTGCATGCATATTACTTAGTTATAGTATGGTCTTTGTAGAAGACTGTTTACTTATGCAGCTCTCGTGCTCTTACGAAAGCGCGGTTTTTCAATTTTGATTTTTCTGTTGGCTCCCCTGTGGCTCCTTTGTAGACGCCATCTCAGTTGTGTGTGCTCGACTGTCCGTGAGTTCTTTCGAGATTTTATGTTTTTACTATTTTCTTACAAAAATTTGGAGTGCGGACAGTTTGAAAAGTGTTGTTTCAAAGTGTTTAGTATTGTTAGCATCCACCTGTTGTTGTCCCTGGGTTTACGTTCACGGGCGGTGCAGCACAGGGGACACTGTGGAAAGAAAAAACTCTCTGATAACAAAAATCTAGTTTTGACTTCGGTCTTCTTTTCCCGCTTGTTATAGTCTTCCTACCTAACGAAAGGACGTGAGCGAATGTGACGACAATGTCCTGTCTAAAAGTACCTACCTATCTTTAGAGGAAATTTTCACAAAGACGTCGTGCCATCAGTGGATATAGAAACTGTTTGTCTATAGAAACAATTTCACTGTCTTACTCTACGTGCTCAAGCTAACTTTGTGATAAAGGGATTAACGTATTAATATTTATGAAAATTATGATAACAATTTCGTTTTTTTCTTTCAGACGAATGACCTGTGCAGTATGAAGCCAGATGGACGACCTGAACGGCTAAATCAGTGTAAAGTTGGCAAAGCTGGTGGATCCGAATCAAGCGAAGAAATACCGTTCAACAAAGATGATCTTATCACTTGCAGATCTAATGCCCCTAGGCCTCAACCATCTGGGAAGCAAGAACAACTTCTCAAGTACATCCACATGGTACGAAAAATTCTCTTTGCTTGACTGTAACATAATATCTACCTGTATTGTATAATATCGGTTTAATATTCTCATATGCCTGTATAGGCCTTGTGCATAAGCTGGAAACGAGAGCAATCTATCGGCGAAATTCAGCGTGGTGGCATCCGATCCCATTTTCCTCTATGAAATTCTTACTGGTGACTCTTCCTCTGTGTGTGGATTCTTTCAGTTTTCAGACACAAAGAATCTCACCAAAATTGAATGTGGCAAAAGAAGAGTGATGACAAAACTGTTGATCTGAGTTGTGATTAAACTGAGACATAGGATAGTGCTGTGTTGTTGACCGAATTGAAGATGTTTGCTATAACTATTGAAAACGCGTTTTTTTCCAATTACATTACGTGCATTTTGTTCGGAAAGAAGTATTTTGATGCAGGGAATGTCTTATATATTACAAAGGAACAGGTACTGTTGACAGTAAAGAAAGGGCCATATTGGGTTCTATTTTGCAGGGTATATATATGTCCTTCCGGACCATAATTCTCAGTTCTTAGAGTGACAATAGATTTTTATTAATAAGGATGTTCCCCAAAGCAGCCTGTAGCTACTTTTCGATGATTTGACATCAAAACTTGACTTTTAAAGGATTCTGCCTGTTGTAAATTGTCGTAAATGACCCCGCGCATGCGCATTGGAGTCCGTAGAAACTCAAGTTTTGACGATTCGACGTTGGAACTACTGGACCATGATTACACCTAATAGAGAGGCTTTCAATAGAGAGTTTTGCTTTTTATGGAAGATGACCGTTGATCCGATGACAACCAAAAACTGACGAACTAAAGCTGGATTCACATTGAGTGGAACGAGGGCAGAAAGCGGAAGGACAGAAAAACCAGTAGAGGGGGCATCAGAGTCGGGAAGAGTGTTCTCATGGAGTAGTCTCCGTGGTGAACGGAATCATAACCTTCCTACTGAAAGCCTCTCTGATCTGAAAAATCTACTTACGGTTATCAACATTCTTGTCCTCTGTGCTTGCATGGAGCTTCATGGAAAGCGGAAACGGTATGAAAATTTCTACCACCAACCGCTGCCGCACTTTCCGTGGCAGCCACCCTCCTCGACTGTTGTCCCAACAGCCAATCAGATTGCGTTCCGTCCTTCCGCTTTCCACGCTTGTTCCGCTCCTTGTGAATCCAGATTAACACAAATCGGCTCCCGTTCGGAAAACAAATGAAGGCGGTCCACAAACTCGAAGCCCCATACGTTGCTGCACCATATACGCAAATTATAACCTTAGTGAATTTACTCTGGTAAGAGCTTCCAGCATGAATTAACCCTTTACATCGAATAGTAGGACCAAGAGCTCAAAAAACAAAAAGAAAACAATCAAAATAGGCACGTTATTTCGATTTGTAACAACCTTGGAGAATTCCAATGGCAAAACAAACAATTATGGAATACCTCTTCGCCCAAAAAATGATCAAGTCATCACACAAAGCCATAAAAGCGAAATTTCGTAGAAAATGTCCACCTTGTCGAGTTTGTTGGTAACTCAATACGATTCCTTGTTCCTGGAAAGTAATACTTATACTTAGAATCAATGTATGCATGACCATGTCTTTGTACGAAGACGCTGGTCAATTATATAAGTAGTTGATTCATACTTAACCATCTTGGTTAAGTGTACCTTACATGATTCTCAATCCAATGTTAATAGACCAACCCAACAAAATGTAACTTTATAAATGAATACAGTAGAGGTTCTAGTAAAACGGAACTACTAGAAACTCCTGCCGTCATCATTTGGCTATTTGTCATTTTTATTCTATTTGTTTTATTGGGAGCGGGATGAATGTGTCAGGTTATGATAAGACGCCGTGCAGATAGGTCTCGTGACCGTAGAGTTTAGCATTCATGTTAGCATCCATCTGGTGTTGTCCCTGGGTTCACGGGCAGGGCCATGCGGGGGACACCGTGGAAAGTAAAACTCTGTATTATCTTGTTCTGTATCTTTCCAGTTGTAATGAGGTGATATTTTATGCTCTTTGAAACCCCATCTGTGGTACCTATTTTGATAACCATGATTTATATTGTCAGAATTAGTTAGTTCATAATAGCATATGACCACTAGGGTGCCCGCTATTTTGAGAATGGTGGAATTTTGATGACCTCCACCCGAAATTGGGTTTAAAATGTCAAAAAAATGACCCCTGCATTTTTTCAGATTTTTCGCATAACAAAAACCTACGCCGGTAGCTCGATTTTGGTTTTTGAAATACGCTTTTTTTGCTATTATGCTTATACTTTTGAATAGAACTTTTACAAACTTCTTTTTAAAATTGTGAAACTTCGTATACTGACGTTCTTGGGGTCACTGAACTCGAATATGCAGTCAAAACAAGTCGATAACAACAATTTTTGACAGTTTGGAATCTCAAAATCATGTCAAAAAACGCTGCAAATTATTACACGAAGGTTTATTATTTCTGTATCATACAGACCTTCTACGTAGAAAACTGACCGTAATTATTTAGCCTCACTTATACTATATTCACTATCGAAAATCGGGGCTTCGCGCTTCCAATATTTGGTTCACTCGTTCACTGCATTACAGCTCCAGGACCCCATAATTTTACGCTTTATCCCTTCCCTCTCACTCCCTCGCCCTCCCTTCCCTCTCGCTCCCTCCGCCTCGCCCTCCCTCTCACTCTCTCTCCCGCCCAACCTCTCCCACCCACAAGGCGTGCGCGCGTTCGTCAGTCTAACACTCAAAGCGTCGAAAAAGACACTTTTTGCCCGTTTTTGGCCCATAGCATCTATGCGAGTAAAGCGATCGGGATGGTTAAACGTTTAGACCAACTAGACCCCAAATGGAGTCTATGTGCGAAAGAACGGGGTTTTTAAGTCAATTTTTAGGCGTTTTATGGCCCGGAAGGCGGACAGCGAACGGACATTTCAAATTTGGATTCTACGCACCTTGAAACGTAAAGTGACAAAGTTTGAGGGGGGGTTATACAAATTTTTTGCTACACGATCACACCATTGAAAATAATCAACCAAAATGACAATTTTTCAAAATTAATTGTAAAATTATGAAAATTTGTATCCTTATGTTTTTTGAGTCGCTGAACTCGAATTTGCTGTCAAAACATCAAAATTCTAACAGAAATACGTAAAAATACGAATTTTCATAATTTTAAATGAATTTCGAAAATTTTTCATTTTTCGACATGATTTTGAGATTCAAAACTGTCAAAATTGTTGCTGTCGCCTTGTTTTGACTGCATATTCGAGTTCAGCGACCCCAAAAACGTCAGAATACAAAGTTTCACAATTTCACAAAGAAGTTTGTAAAAGTTATATTCAAAAGTCTGATATTGGCAAAAAAAGCGTATTTCAAAAACCAAAATCAAGCTACCGGTGTAGGTTTTTAATATGCAAAAAATCTGAAAAAATGCAGGGGTCATTTTTTGACGAAATACCACCTTTCTCAAAATAGCGGGCACCCTAATGACCACCATTACTCCGAACATACCACAACTATAATATGATATGGACCTAGTTACTGCAAGTCGTGTTTATTTCAATTTGAAAGTAGACTGTAAAGATTCGATCTGCAGGTTGCGTCTGAAATGAAGAAAAAAGTAGTTCTCCCTGAAGAATAATCACTCTGTGCTCGATCATTGCAATAACTAAGAGTCCTCAAGACCTTCAGCAAATTTAGTAAGTGTTGACATGGGGAGTAAATAAAGAACCGATCATTCAAAGGTGGTTGTATATAAATCGTTATTTCCACGTACTACTTCCTTGTAGAATAGAATTATTGAAATTAATTGAAAATTTAGTTTGAGCGAATTTTTGTAGAAAATGAAGCTATTACAAAGATTCAGAAAATTTTAAAATCAATTTTTTTTTTTAAATGTCTTCATTGAAATCCGTTTTGAGGCATTCTGAAACAATCCCTTAAGTTTGCTCTTTTTTATATGTATATATTCTCTTTAGGATTGAGATAAAAATTCCGTTCTTGTGCCAAAAAATTAAGCTTTTCAAACGAAAGGATTAGTTCTTTGGCCAGCACTTTTTGAGCACATTAAATTGGTTACATTTCAAAAAATGTGCTGAAAAAATCACTAAAAATGGCTAAAACGGCTGAAAAATTGTTAAATTCTTATTTATTTGAGCAAAATATTGCTCAAGTAAAGTTTATTAACCATAAAATAGAACATTTATAAATGTATGTATAAAATTATGTTGAAAAATGTACTTAAATTTCGTTAAAATGTGCTACAAAATCGATAAAAACGGCAAAAAAGCTAAAAATCCCAAATCTCTTTTTGTATAGCAGGTTTCTATTAATACTTTTTTTTGCCATAAAATTAATGGTTAACGTTTTCTTTGCACTCAAATTTCAAAACAATTCAACATAACTTGCTCATACGATCGTGCTGCACGACTGGAACTTTTTTAATTATACGTTTGCTAGGAGACTATCTGGAGTAGTGTTTCACGCCATCTAAATTATAGAGAATTTCATGTCCCAGACATTTTTAGGACGTCCCTCGGAATAGGTCTTATAGGCAAGGCTTCGTATTCAAGAGGGGCGCCTACTAAAATTGATCCCGGGGGGGGGGGGGGGGCTACCCATGCACGATAAAAAAATATGTTAATAGTAGTAGTGAGTGATCACAAATCTGTTACAGAACTTTTGAAAACAGAATCCGTGGGGAAAAAAACAACCATTGGTATGTTGAATCTGTGTGTGACAAATTTCGATCGATCCCAATTTCAGTCTAGTTGAGCAAGGAACCTTGGAAATTTTGGATTTCCCAAAAGGATGGTGGGTGGGGTATTAGCCGAATCTTTAATGCGCCCAAGCTACTACAATTTTCAAACGATTTTCGTGATTCTTTTCGTTTGATACAAATTTTAGTCCAATTGTGCAACAAACCTTGGATATTTTGGCTTTGCCATCGTGGAGGGGGTAATAGACAATCCTAGTAAGCGCTGCCCAAGTTGATATTTTTTTGTGTGGTGCAAGTAATTGCTATTCATAAGGTTTTCTTTCGGATTCTAGTTGTTGGAGAAACCACCTGGAAAAGCCGTTGACAGCGCTACAAGCATGTTCGATTCTTCAATGAGCATTCTGGACATGCCAGGAGACCTCCACCAAGAGCCGCAGCACCAACCAGCCAAAGTGAGCATAATTTTCATTACATAATCGACAGTATTATACAAAATGTAACTGTTATACCATATACCGTCTACAATGCAACCTAAGTAAACAGTTTCCAATAAGCAATAATGCCCCCATGGGTCACCCATGGGGTTACCCATGGGTCAGAAAAGGCTGTTTCAGAGCCTATTTGTCAAACATAGGAAAGGCAAGTGCGCCAACCTGTGTGCTCTGCAATATTGAAGACGATGACGCACACCATACGTTTTTTCTGTGTACACGATGGGAAACCCCTTGAAACACTTTAAGAGAAGAGATAGACGAAATAGACCCCGAAACGATTATAGGAAAGATGGCGGAGTATAGATTAAACTGGGACGCTGTGGTGGTAAATGTTGTAACAGTCCTGAAAACCAAAGAACTGAGCAGATAATGGGAAACAGGAATTTGAGGAAAGCCACAATAACGAATAACGGGCTATCAGGAGAGATGTCCCTCAAGTTATACAAAAAAAGTAGTCCCGGACAGTGCTCTATAAGAAGGGAGGGGATGGGTGTTTTACTCATGACAAAGGACGAGAAAGCCCAGCCTCTTTGTCAGTGCGTAAAGCATCCCCCCCCAGTCGGAATTTATTTAATTTTTCTTAAGATTCGTTTTTCGTATTCATAAATTAAAAGTAAAGTGAAATGGCTCAGGTAAAATAGTGAATACTTCAGGTTTTCCTGACTTAGTTGAGGGGGGGGGGGGGGGGGGGGCCTGATTTTAATGTAATTAAAAATGAACTAAACTAAGTCTCTTGATAAAAATACCTACAAATATATTTGTAAACTTGCGAGTTTCTAATCTGTTTGCTGCTAGATGTACCTATTGTAGTTTCAACTTGGTGTAGAAACTTTAGCTCCCGACTCGTGCAGTGAAATAAACTACTTTTCGCTTGATGTACGCGATGCAAAAGAATATGAAATATTGTGAAGCTCGGTTGTTCAGTTGGAATCAGAATGATGATCTATCATAAAGAAATGTTTCTTTGTATAGACATCTCCCGTTGATGACGTCAGCAAAACTTCCGAATACAAATACACCTCCTGCAAAGAGGTGTACCTCAGGGCAGTATCCTTGGACCATTGGCATTCCTATTATTCGCAAATGACTTTCCTGAATTTGTGTCCACCTCTGACCCTAGTATAGGAATCGTAGAATACGCTGATGACACAAATGTGGTGATAGTCAAAAATACCATTTCTGAGGCAATTGATTCTTGCCTTATGGTCCTTCGTAGAATTCGAGAATGGTTAAGTATGAATAGTTTGTCACTTAATGATGCTAAAACTCAATGCATGTTCTTCCGTTCTCAACGCTCTAATTTGAATCCTCCGGCTTCACTGCGGCTGGATGACATGAGTATTGCGGTCGTTTCCGTCTCGAGGTTCCTTGGTATGTAGATCGACTGCAATATGAAATTTTATGATCATGTATCAGCGGTTTGTAAGGAGCTTGGCAGTTGCTGCTATTGTTTGGGGAGACTGAAAACGATTGCTTCAAAGGGTATCGTACTGAATGCTTACCATGCACTCTTTATGAGTAAGGCTCTTTTTGGCATACTTTATTGGGGTAATGAAAAAAAATCTTGATGTTGTGTTCAGAGTGCAAAAAAGGGCGACTCGCATTGTCCTAGGTCTAAAACCATTTTCTTCTTGTAGAGGACAATTCAGAAATGCTGGTTTACTAACAATACCATCAGCATTCTTGATGCAATGCCTGATTTTCCACAGGAAATACTCCGCCTATTTTGAAGAATTTAAATTTTACCACAGCTACTCCACCCGCAGTGTTGGTCTCCTTCGGCTTCCTCAGCATAGCCTCTCTCTATTTCAAGAAAGCTCACTTTACCAGGTTTTGAGAGTGCACAATAAATTCCTGGATTTCCGAATTAGGGGTAGCTCGCTTTCTACATTTAAGAAGAACGTGAAGTCGTTTCTCGTGGACAAAGAGTTTTACTCTCTCAGTGAATTTTTTAACCGTTGATTTATTCTCCATTTTTGTTAATATTGTGCTATATTGTTTCTGAATATTTATATATTAACATTTTTATAATATTGTTCTTTGTTTTAATAATATTGTACTTTGTTTACGACGTTTTCTCCTCACACTTAGTTGTGATATATGGAAATAAAATATTATTATTATCATATCATATTTCAAATTGAATCAAGTTAAACCTTGACAAGTATGATGAATTTAAAATATTTGTGTAATTCAATTTCAGCTCGCTACTGGTCTTAACGATCCCGGGCAAAGCAGAAAGCCACCATGGAAACCCCAGTGATCATCGTCGTAACTGTCTACTGCACAGCTATACATTTTAACTCTGTGGTCAATATGGGAAATACCTAGGTAGTTCTGGGCAAATTTTTTCGCAAATTCTGCATCCCTTTGAACAGCAGCCGAAACCGAAATCATTCCCGTCCCAAGGCTTCTTAGTTGTAAATAAACGACAGGTCACCTAGAAATTGAGTTATCATTCTTCCTTGTGAAATATATTCATGACCTCTGTAGAAGTTAGTAGAATGTACTATGATTGTACCTACAAATCTGATTAGTGTCAGTATTTTACCACGAAATTTGTATTTATTAGTTATATAAGTAAATTATATTTGATTATTTTAGTCACCGAGATGCAATGTATTGTTGAATCTTCTATAAGAACCATTATTGTGCAAATCGTGTGATGATTCAATAAATTCAAGTTGGGTGTAAGACAATAAATTAACCACATCCAACGAACATTGAGTTTTTTAAAATTTTTATTAAAGATGATAAAAGAGCACTTCAACAAATTATTAATCATTGTCTTCTTCATCATCGTCATCTTGACTGTTGAACTGTGAACAGAAAGAAAACTTCGCTAGAGGCAAGTGGTTATAAACAGGTAAAAATAGTGGAAGTGATAGGTTTGAGTAGTAGACCGAATTGGTTGTTCTTTACTACTGCTTCCCATTTTCAATGTAAAACTCATTTTAAAGCACCGCTTTCTCATTTTGAAAATACGATGTGGACTCATCAAAACTACCTCTATTTTACTGTTATCTTCTACTGGGGGGTCAGTAATAACATTTATGCCTAGTGAAAAACTGGTACTTCCCCCAATGTCAAACAGCAGTAACAGCGGGTTAATACTTCCTGATGAAGCACAGGTATACACTTAGGTCGAAAGTTGAGGGGTTGAGAGGCAGTAATTTAAGGTGGCTGGGAAGAGTGCAGGGAATCCCCCCCTAATTGTGATCTATATCTCCAACTAAGGATTGATTTAGAATTTTTATTACATTCAATTTTGAGATGCAAGCTTGCGTAATTTTTCAAAAATAAAAATCAGTTATTTCAAGTGTTTAATTTGATGTATATAATATGAGTGATGTGTATAATTCGGTGGTCTGAATGCTCGCATCTCACTCATTAGAAAAAATAGATCAGAATGATGTGAGTAAACTAGCATCTCAAGAATGAAAAATATCCTAAATCAATGACTTTTTCGTAAAAATAGATTTCATAGGTCAATTAAATCAAAATCTGTGGTTGGAATAGGAGTATAGAAAATCTCCTTGACTCTCCTGAGATAGAACAAGGTTATTACCCGACTCCCCCTTGACGCGGGGAGGGAGGTTCGAATATTGATTAAATTTAAGCCCTGGGGGCAGTACTAAAGGTTTTCACTAGGCAACAACTTTATTACTACCCCCCCCCCCTTTCCAACACCATAACTAATTAATTAATGTTAATCACACTTGGGATATTTCAAAAGATAATTTAAAAAAAGAGGAGTCCAAATCGTGTGTTCAAAATTAGGTAGCGACGTTGAAGGAAGAAATCACATGTTGCAAATGGGGGGGGGGGGGGGGGGGGCTGTAGTAAAGCACAACCACCAAATTTTTAAAATTATGCAGTTGAATATAATAGCTTACCTGGAAGTACCTAAGTTCGTATGTGTCCTTGGCGCTGGCAACAACTCTCAACCAGTCTCTAAGGTTATTCTTCTTGAGGTACTTTTTCGTCAAATATTTAAGATACCTGCAAAATAAACGATTAATCATTAGTGAAGTACATCGATTGACCTTCGAAATATACGAGTGAACCATGAATGAGTCCTGAAACTGACCAAGACCTCCTTAATCAGATATAGAAAATTTTCGTAGAAAATCAAGCTATTGCAACGGCTTCAAGAATTATTGAATAATTTCTTCATTGAATTCAGTTTCAAGGCATTCTAAAACGAAACCTAGAAAGTTTACATTTTCATATGCAGATCTAAAATTTAATGGAACAGTTATTCATTTTTGAAGGTATCAAAAAACTTCAAGGGGTAATATTTCCCTTCATTTTTAAAATTCTATCCAATGGTGAAATCGGATTTTGATTATCACGCGCCACAGTGGCGCTAAGACGACTAAATCGCGTTTTTCAAATAAAAAACCCCAAATTTCTATTGCAAATTCGAAATCTACGTAAAATTTCATGGAAAAATGACCAATCACTCGGATTTATTAAACACAGAGTGAAATATCGAGTTTTTGAAGATAGTACTAAATTTTAACATATGATGCATGATTTTGGAATCACGAGGTGTTTTTCCGTTTGTTCACAATTGAGTATCTACGAAAACTCGACATTTCACTTTCTACGCGTAATGGGGCTTCGAACATGAGAAGCTCGAGATTGAGCGCAGCACGTAAACAATGAACTTACCGATTTGCTATTCTAATGTTTTGTCAGTTTTTTGTTTGTGTTTCGTTTGTTTATTATTATAATTTATTTATTAACCTTTTTGCGCCGGGGTCAGCATATATATGGAGCTACCTAGGTGAAAGTTACTGTCGGGGTCCGCATATATACAGTCCGACCTTAGATCACCTCCCTGTCGGGCTCCAACATATATACAGTTTGCTTTTCATTATGTTATGACGTCACTACATCAATTTTTCCTCCCTTCATTCATGGTTTTTCGGACTCAGAGCGGTAGTTGGAAGACATTGGACAGTGTTTACATTGAAGATTTGACATTACTGGGCGGGGGGAGGGAGGGTTTACCTTTCTCCTCCCAGAAGCTCCAGTATCACTTGCCCTTTTGTACGAGTTTGTCTTGTATTATTCTATCCGTGTTATTTTCTGTGAAATGTCACAAAGAAATCGCCGTGCTTTCACGGACGAAGAAATAATTGAACTTGTGACTACCTTTCCCTGTGTTTGAAGTTGAATTATTTTGATTTTCACCTCATTTTTGGAACAAAACTGTTTAGAAAAACGGTTGAATACAGAAAAATACTGGATGTAACAAACATTATCTCAAAATTTGGTGAAATTTGAACAAATTTTGAACCTGTAATGCTTTTTAGAAGTTAGGCGGAACGGAAGAGTGCAAAAACGCAAAATAAGTCAGGACAGGAGAGCTGTCTTGGTCCTAGCGGGCCCTTTAAATCCAGGATTGGGGAGCCGCGTGGGCATTTAAAAGTCAGGCGCAAAACGGTCAACAATATAAATCTCATAACATAAATTTACCAGTATAGATGGTGAGGGGAACGAACTTTAGAGCAAAAACGGGTGACACAAGGAATCAACAATAGGAAAGACATGTCAACCACCATGTTCCTCAATTCCTCTAGCGGCGAACCTTGTAACTTCGGAGCCTCATGCACCTATTTTTGCGAACTCCAAAATCCGAGTGAAGAATCACTTTACCATCACATTTGATGTCGCTTTCGAATCTACTATAAAAAAATGGAGGTTCCTATTTGATAAAAGCGAGTTAGGAGTAGCAGCGCCACTGTGGCGCGGGATAATCAAAATCTGATTCGACCATTAAAAACCGATTAAAAAATAAAGAGGAGTTAACATTTGATGTGTTCTGATATTTTCAAAAAAATAAATACTAAAATAAAATATAAATGATCGATTAATAAACTTTAGACACCCTGTATGTCATTCCAGACGATAATTGTCATGTCAATCCTAGGGATTAGGGTGAAAATTCCAATTGTTGATAATATTTCAGCAAATATTAATGAAATTTGAAAACATTTCAATGTTCTATTCCATTGGATAAATTTCTTTTGATCAAATTTTTTATAAAAACACATCTAACGAATTTTCGCCATTAGTGATTTTTAGAACATTTTAAATTTGAGGAATTTAGTGTGCCTGAAAAGCGCTTGCCCTCAAACTCATCCTTTCGTTTGGAAAGCTCGATTTTTTGGGGGAAAAATCTATAAAAACCAAAAAACGCTAAAAATCCAAAATCTAATTTGAATTGTAATTCAGAACATACCTACAACTTCACTAGCACTATCCCAAATTCAAATCGAAACAGTGGCGCAACCTACGTTCTCAAATCGCATCAAAACATCATTTTTGAATGGCAAAATTTATTCAGAACGGTTTTTTCTTTTTTTGCTATGAAATAGGTAGTTAACAATTTCTTCGCACTCGAAGTACTCAAATTTCAAAACAAACAATTTGCAAAAATTTGTTCGCAGTATCAAGCTGCACGACTGGAACTTTCTTCTATCAGGCTTCTAGATCAATCACCCGTTGTAATTCAGAGAATTACAGAGTGAGAAATTATAAAATAATTCCAAAATTCTCAGGAAAATTACAATTAGTTTCACCTTTTGGAAAATTGAACGTCGGAGGTGAGGATGATTTTCATCTTATTCCTTTCCAACGTGACGTTGTTTCCGAAGTTATTGGTTTTGCCGTTAACTTTTATCCTTTCTTGAAGGTATTTTTCCTGAAACAAATGAGTTAAGAGTTAAAATTCTGAATCTGACAAGTAAGAAGTACAATAGAAACTTATTTATAGGTGACTGGCTGTGAGTACCCGTGCTCCACTTCGGACAATTTATGGTAATTACATAGCACCTCGTTCAATGTAAGCAGCTTTGTTCCTTGTAATTTTGGTTTATTATCCCCCCCCCCCCCCTCCCCTACCATAAAAATTTGTTGGTTTACTTTTCAAGATGCGTGGAATCCAAAAACCAAATTAAAACTTCGAGAGATGAAAATCAGTGAACTGATGTTGACTTTCGAATTCCATCTTCTTGAGGCAGCCTGACCTCAATGCGGAGCAACAGTATCTGAGGTGTTTCAGGTTATGGAGCCAGCGCCGAAGCCAGGCAACCAAAGTGATGAAGGAGGAAAAACGTGACATCCATCGAATCAGATGACTGGGAGTATTAACAGAGGCAAGAGTGTATTTGTTTCCAACACTTTCATCTTTGGTACAACCTCTGGTAAATCTGGGTTGGAGCTTGGCCATTTATCCAAAGGGAGAGACATCCATGAGGGTCCAGACCACCAAAAAGGTCATGAGTAAGTAATTGGGAAGGAAAAATTCCTCTTTAAGCCACATCCGATGGGTTTTCTAAAGAACCAACATGTCTCCAAGATGAGGGAGCAGTGAGCTCCTGAATTTTGACGACATGCTGTTACTCTAGAAAACCCATCGGATGTGGCTTCAAGAGGAATTTTTCTATCCTAATCACTTACTCATGACCTTTGGTGGTTTGGACCCTCATGGATGTCTCTCCCCTCGTGTCAATGGCCAAGCTCCAACCCAGATTTACCAGAGGTTGTGCCAGAGATGAAAGTGTTGGAAACAAATGCACCTGCCTCAATGTGCGTTTTGTTATACAAGAAATCATTTATTGTAGAAGAACTGATGTGTCAATCATAGCTACAACAAAAAATGTGGCTGTCAAATACTGGGTCAAAAAATCGATTTCGAAAAAACGAATTTATGATGTTTTGTGGCTTGAATTAGTGATTTCCTGATGCAGCAATATATATGTAAGCTTCAAGTTTGAACAACGAAAAAACATAACTTAATTGCTTGTCAAAGTGCCTCTTAAGGTGTCAAACACTGGCTCCACCACCCTAATTTATCAAAAAATCAGCTAAATTGATACTCTATTTTTCCCTTCATTCAGTAATGAAAAACAGGGTATTTTGTAGCAACATCCGACGCCATTTTCCGGTAAATGGCTGTATCGGTAATGAAGTTACAGAACCTTTTTTTTCTCTTTTTTTGCCCAAGGTATATAGTCATTAGTCCAGTTCTCGAACCACTCATGCAGAGGAATTGCATATTGTGATAAAAACACCAATAGCAAAAAATCTGAATCCGTTTTTCACTGATGAGTAAGTTGGCAGATTAGCTGCGAGGAGAGAGCCGATCGACCGAGTGGGCGGCATCAGGGTAGTGTAAAAAACTCCTAACGAACAGTTTAACAAGTAAGCCCCCCCCCCCCCCTTCCCACTCCCACCTACTGGTGCACCACCTCCCAAAGTTGTATTCCAGGGAGGGGCTCCGAAATGTTTGATATATCGTTTACGGAACTCGGTGCAGTTTCTCCGTGTTTTTGCCTCGAAAACGGGGTAAAACGCTTACGTGCTTTTATCCCCCACCTCTCTCCCACTATTCCTCCACCACAATCTCCGATACTTCCAATTTCTTGTTCTTGCCACGAACGGTATCCGAAATCCCTTTATACCCTTTCCCCCTCTCCGTCCCACCATTTAAACCCATCTTCTCCTCTTACTCATCTTCCTCCCTCCACAGTTATTCGCTGATTTGTTCTACTCTCATTTATCAGATCGGGTCCCACACTGTCCACAACCCCCTTCAGAGAAACACTCGCTAGTAAATGGATAGTGTGCCTTTGTGTGCATGGCGTCCGAAAGTGTGAGAGTTGGCTCAAAGAACCATACGAGCTAGGTGGAAAGCTACGTTGTTGTTGATTGCCGAAGGGGGGAGGTTTCAAAACATGAGTCTTTTTCGTGCGGCCCCTCTCCCGGCCGGCTATCTCTTGGATAGGATTGCTTTGCTTCGGACATCCTTCCAAAATTACGTGTCTGATCCTTAGGAAGATAGGAGGGAGAAAGAAAACCCTTCCCCTTCTCCATCCTTGGTATAATTTTCCAGCCCAATACGCCCTCCCCGCATCGGTCAGGCTGCCTCAAGAAGATGGAATTCAAAGAGTTGAGTATCTAAAATTTGGCTCAAAAATCATACATTGGCCGAGGATGTGCCAGTAACATCGGCATCCCGTTCAATCAACCATAAAGGGTAGTATCGGGTAAGGCGGATAATGAGATTTTACTATACAGGCGTTCGTAGCTTAGTGGCTGGCGTGTCTGACTGGAGGTGGCGCCGTGTGACTTACCATCCAGTCAGGGTTCGTATCCCAGCAGAGACAGACAACATATTTCTGTAATTTTTTCTTCCTAGCCACCTTCAAGATTTTTCTTGCATTTATTCATTCCTTTTAGGTAATTCATTTTATTTCCTTTTGGTAGGTGACATCGTCCAGTTATATTTTGGTAATGCACCATAACTCAGTTTGATAGGAAATTTTTCATAGACCAGTGTTCTGCGTGGATTCTTGTTGTTTTGATTTTTTTCCAATTTTTTCGAAATTTACTATATCCCTAATTTTGTGGGGCCCGAAGCACGATGCGCCAAGTTTTGATCACGAGGTTTAATAATTATTATAGACCAATGATCTTCGTAGAAGAGCTGTCTAATACAGAAACAACAACCTTTGAGTAATAATTTGTAGTTTTTATCTAGTAGTCCCAAAAAGATTCAAATTCAAATTACAGCAATCAAGTTTTAACTAGTACCTAATTAATTTTTCAACTAAGCGACCCCTCAATTTAACCTTAGTTACGTACATGTCATTCATTCATGTCACACTTTCAAGGGACCCAGGTGACAATAAATTACGACAATCTTTGGAGATAACACAAGATACCTATCTGTATAACAAAATATAGAAAATTACTTACGAAATTTCCTACGTCCATAATTTTGTCTTCATAGGGGTGAGTGCAGTCAATAATGTACTTGAGCGACACCTTCTTCTTCTTTTGACCCTTTCCTTTCAGCGTCGTTTTCCTTACGCCATGTTGGGCAGGTTTTTTGTGAAGTGCGGGCTTTTTGGGAACAACAGCCTTTTTGACGGCGCCAGAACCTGCAGGTGCTGCAGGTTTCTTTGCTGGCGCAGCAGCTGCAGGAGCGGGAGCGGCAGCAGCAGGTGCCTTAGCGGCTGGGGCTGCTGCGGCTTTGGCTGGGGCGGCCTGCTTTCCGGCAGCGGCCTTGGGGGCAGCGGCTTTAGGTTGCTGACCCTGCAACGCAAAACGTTTCTATTACAGTACGAAAAAAATTACGTTCACGGTTAGTTACTAACTCTGAAAAGGTAAGCACCAACTCCAGAAAATGACAGGTATGGCATTTTATTGGCAACAGTTCAATAATTACAAAATGTTTTTAAAATTAGTTAGAGATATGGAAAGAAAGCTTGATCACAAAAAGTTCCGAGGAAAAACTTCTGCCAAGTTGAATGGGCAGTATACCTTCCTCACTTAGTGGACCACCGTAGAAAAATTTAATCACTAAACCAAAGACAGGTTCGCACAATTGCTGTTTTTGGACATTCCATATAGAGCAGGGTTTCCAATTTACGATCTTTCTGAATCCTTCAATGTAATACAAAACATGTATCAACCAAATTTTAGGATTTCCTGAAGTGAGCAACTCAAAATATTGGCTCTAAATATCGAATAAACGGGGTTTGTTTACGTTTTAAATTTCAGTTTGAACTGAACAGGGATCAAAAACATTCTCGCTTTGATTATTTACAATCAAGGCATGATTATGTTTGAGGATGAAGGATGAATGTTTGAGGTAAAGTAAAGGTGAGATCCGTTCACCAATAACTCCAGATTAGAATACTCAACAATAATAGATTAATATTATTCTTCGACTGTTCTCATTCCTTAGTAATCATGATAGCTATAGAAGGTATCAGACTCTTGAAGGTGAGCTTTACTTTGAGACAGTGTCTGACCTGCAAGTGGATAGCAAGCCACCCCAGGAATTCTCAGTGTCCCTCACCCAATAATCGAAACAACATAACATATTTTTGATTCACTAATTTCGACAAAACCACGACTTGATTGTATTCATACCAGTATATTACTATAGAATTTTTAAAAACGAAAGTTACTGAAAAAACGTTGTCTATTTCCATGAAAAATAAAGAGTTACAATGTTAAATCGATTTCGACGGTTAGGCAATCATCAGTAACAAACAATAACATAATAACGAATGCCACAAGGTTCTTCAAACACTATCGTATCAAAAACACAAAATGATAACAATTAACTGGAACATAATTATTAGAAAGAACACAGCAAAAAAACTTATATAGTCACATAATTTAGAATGAGTTTTTTTCTCCATAAAAGGAAACAATTTAACCTAAATGAAATATATTAATCAGGAGATTGAATTCCATTGGTCGAGAGAAAGGAAAGGGCTGGAGGTACAACCAATTAAGTGCAAGCTAAGGGAAGATGAAATGGGTTTCCATAACTTCGTTGCGAGTGATTTAGTTCGTATCGAATTTTTGTTGGAATTACGAATCAAGGAAGTTGGACATATCCGAATCAGAAACGACCACAGTGTAAAGTTACTGCCATAAGAATTGGTGGCGATCCTGCAAAGATTTGTCCAACTTCCTTGATTTGTAAATCTTCTTTACCAGTTATCAGTCATAAGTCAGGTCTGACGTCTGATGAATGATAGGTTGAGACATTTACCACTGCAAAATTTAGTTGTGTCCAAATTACATTAAGGGCCACCTTCACCAATGTTATGATTCAAGTTCAAGATGGGGTTCGACTATTTTAAGCAGAGTTCATCCGCAATACTAGTTTTCACAATGGAAGTTCAAGGCTGATCTCCAATGAACCAACGTTCAGTTTTGATTGCTTGATAAACCTTGATCAGATCAATCTTTGTTATTCATCCTAGCTTAACCTACCACCTCTCCAAAATTTTACCAAAATTCTCGTGCGTTCTCTGGTCCCCCCTATTAAAACTTGGTCATTTTACGTTTCAAGGTGCGTAGAATCCAAATCTGCAGTCAACAACAACACAAACGAACGGAACGAACAGTCAAACAAATAACAAAAAATATTGAACCCCCCACAACCCCTTCTCGTTATCACCTTGTCACGTCATTATTCACTGCCTGCTGAATCAAAGTTCAACCTTTGACCAACGGTAGTTCAACTGGTGTTAACAATTATTCCAGTTCAGTAAAGAACTCGTCCCTGGAAACTCGGGTTTGACTTGGATCCTGGTAAACGAAGTTCACGTTTTTTGTGTGAAATCAGCCCTAAATAATTAGTATTTTACATTATGAGAAAAGTGGAAGTCGCGAGTTAATCAAGAACTACAGGACAATTAAGGAGTCATCATTAAAGTCTGTCTCTCTTTCAATGTTCTCAATCCTTAGTAATCATGATAGCTACAGAAGGTATCAGACTCTTGAAGGTGAGCTTTACTTTGACACAGTGTCTGACCAGCAAGTGGATTAACGCCATAGCAGGAATTCTCTGTGTCCAATCCATTGATTGTTGTGATTCACTAATTTCGATTAAACCAGGACTCAGGTATAAAGTAATGGGAAATACGAGTAGAATGAGGAAGGTATATTTTGTTGAAAGCAAGGTTGGAAAAAACATTCACCGTTAGAAAATAACATTGCACGGTGAACAAACATTGAACGTTGGATAAATATATATTTGGTGCTAAATAAATACATTCTGCAGCTAAAAAAATAAGTTTCTACGGTAATGAAAAACCTTGGCCCGGAGAACGATGCGTGTCAAAATGTGTTGTCTTCAAAGTAAAATTAATGAACCAAGAGGGCTTTTTTTGGCCTTAGAGCGGACATGAACTCTTTGAATTAGCCAAGCAGGTTTCGTTGATATCGATGATTCAGACGCAGGCTGTATTGGGGAATTTTCATGGTTCTTTTTTATTTGCTAGATAGAAATAGCTGAGTGAGAGCTTTCCAAAAAGGTGCTATATGATGGGTATCTTGACCAGTAATGCGGTTCTTGAAATTTATTTGCGCGATAACGTCATGGCCCCCGTCTACCTGGGGGGAACCCTAAGCTCCATTGCACTACTACGTTACGCGTGATCTTCCTACCCCGGTTATTGGCCAAACTAAACGGTATTTTGAGCTGAAAATTGCGAATAGGGTATTTTCAAGTGCGCTGAATCCTATTCTGAGGTCAAAAGTATGAAATTGCAACACACTAAGTATTCCTTGTAGTCATCGAATTTTCGAATGTTTCACGTCTTTGTTGAAGTGTTTTTGAGTTTTGTTGAATTACCATAGGGGAATGTTTCTACCAACAGAATCGGTGGCTGGTCCGACAACTACATCTCAACGTCCATGTTTCATAATCTTCTTTACAGCCGCGTTTACACTAGCGAAACTCGCGAAACTTCTCGCTGCGAGAGAAATTTTGCACCTCCAGAAACAGAGCGCAACTCAGAGCGAGACGTTCCTCGAGTAGGGTGAGCCGCCTTCGACAAGCCTGTTCTGGCTATCCTCCTGGTTCATTCAACTCGCGAAATGTTTAAGCCGCGTTTACACTAGCGACTTTGTTTCGGGCGAAACACTTTGAAAACCGACTGACCTCCGGCTCACAGCGAGCATCCTCACCCCGAAATGTTTCACGAGTGGAGCGTTCACATCGCGAGAAAGTTTCGCTAGTGTAAACGCAGCTTACGAGTTATCAGCTAATAGAAGTCTGGTCTGAGGGTGGGGTGAGACCAGATTTATTACTAGAATTTCGTTACGCACAACTTACATTCAACAATTGAATTTTTTCATTATATTAGGGAAAGTGGAAGTGGCAAGTTAATTAAAACTAAGGAGCCATTAATAATCTATTATTAGCGTTGGTTTTTCAATGTTCTCAATCCTTAGTAATCATGATAGCCACAGAAGGTATCAGACTCTTGAAGGCGAGCTTTACTTTGACACAGTGTCTGACCTGCAAGTGGATTAAAGCCACTCCAGGAATTCTCCGTGTCCAACACACCCTATCAAAATATTTTTGTGATAGATACACAAACTTCGATAAATCCACGACCTGACAACTTTCATACCAGTATACTACTATCACAACGACCACCGCATAAAGTTTCTGCCATAAGAATTGCAGGTTGATCCTCAAACAATACCTTATTACTTTTAATTAATATCTTATTGTTGAAGCCGCACCCCAACGAGAAGGTTCATTAGCTGCATTGAACAAGGTGTCTGAATGGATACTACATGTGGCACGATTCTAAGGGGAGCTATGTTGCCCTCATTAACCCAACAGAGTGCTGATTGGCTTTTACGAGTTTTGTTATCAGATTTAGGAGGTCTGGTCTGATTCAAGTCGAACCCACGTTTACTACTGCCATTTCATGAACGAAGTTCAAGGCATGACAACATCCAACCAAGTAAAGAAATACTAATTGAATTTCGTTGAAATTAGTGGATCAAAAAGACTACCAACCTAACGTATGGTGTGGTGGTACTTTCAGACCTGATATACCACAGTGGAGTTTTCTTGCACTACATCGTACTTTCAACCGTTTTCTATTTGTTAGAATTTCACAACTCGGGTATTTATTAAACTAGGATCAACATTCTAACTTGTAAATCAAAACAAAAATTAACGGACAACTCGGTGAGGGAGGGGCAGACCCCCCGGATGTTATTACTTAGAGCCCGTGGCTCAAAGCCAAGAAACTGCCACAGCTGTGAAGCCGACGAAGAAATATCTCACGTCTTCAACTAATCCATAGAAATAATAAACTGATAAGGATGTATAACGGCCCAAAAATATTTGTTACCTTGACAGAGTTCGAACTCGAGTCCTTAATTTATTACAAAAGATAAATTCTTCTTTAGAATCAGCGCTCCAACCGCATGAGCTACAAGGCTGATTTAATCAAACCTTGAACGTAACAGATGCACTCACACAAGTAGTATAACACTGAATGATAACCCCAAAAATACGGCTCTTTTATTTCAATGACTAGAAATATTAGGGTTATCTCGAGGTAAAGGTTTGTTCTAGCTACTAAGTATTTGGGAAAGTCAAATACGAACACTCCGAAAATCGTCTGCTGAACTGACGTAAAAATACGGTTTTCGTACGAAAAAGTAAAACAAGTATTGAATTGCTCTTGCTTTTTTCGAAGGACTGTTTTAACATTATAGATATATATTTTTGGTCAAAGGTGTTCAGGGACCCCCCCCCTTAGAAACAGTTGTTGACCAAACTTCAGGAAGCCCTGTAGTAGGTACCCAATATATCCATCACGTAATGAAGAACCCACGCCGCAATCTCAACGTTAATAATACAAGTAGAGGCAAGGTCGATTCAGTGGAGAAGGGACAGGAAGAAACGCAAGCATAAAAAGTCCCATGTGGACCCCAGAACAGCTAGCCATACACGGACGGATTTTTTTTGAGGGATTTGATCTCTCGTGCCCCTTAACATACCTCCGATCCGTCGAAAATCTGCAATGGATATCCGTGACGGATAGGATCCGACGGATCTAACTCTTGTGCTCCTGAACAAACCGTTCTAGTTTATCAGGTTTGAAACCGTCAAGACATCCGCCAATAATCTCCCCCGAGTGTGGGGAAAATCCGTCGGACCTAGGACCGTTCGAAGACCAGATCCCATGGATCCAGATTTACGATCATGTATGTCGGATTTCTGAAATCCGCCACGGATCTAGTGTGCTAGTTTCCTTAGGAAAGCCACGTGTTCGCTGATGAATTCATCAGGTACCTCACGTCAAAATGGTGCCCTTGCCGGTGGTATGTGTGCAGTTATCATATCATAAGGAAACGGAGAAATCGCCGGAAGTGGGTAAAATTGTGGATAGCTATGAGGCAAAAACTGGGTCATATACCTTTGATTGAACATTTAAAGATAATGAACCGCAAGACTTCAAGAACTACCAGCGGATGGTTGGTCAGTCGCCACAGGCACGGCCTCTCTTTATATGCTTCTATCAAAGCTTCTGCAGCCTTGTAATTCCACTTCACTTGCTTTTCTTCGGTAGCTTTTACTTTCCCCATTATTATTGACCAATAGCTAATTATGATCCTTGCTAATTATGCGGACTGAGCACTGTTATCACGTATACGCTGCTATCACTCCACTACTGCAAAATCTGACCGTTAAGGGAGGCGGTCCCCTCCCGACGGTTCTGTGATTCACAATATTCCTTCAAGAACATCAGATCTGTCTCAGATTGCGACGGACCGCGCCCTCCCTGTTCCCCACTAAAGCGCGGATTTTAAAGCCGAAAATCCGTGAAAAAATCATTGACAGTCCGCGCCCTCTTGCTTCCCCAATAACGCACGGATTTACTCACGAATATTGAAATCCGTTGGAGAAATCCGTCCGTGTATGGGTAGCTATTGGTTTGGCACATTGATCATGTAGTTAAACAACGTAGAAAACGCCAAAACGGTGCCAAATAATTTCTGAGTTTCACGTCATATATCATAAAACACCATGAAAACTGATGAAATGCTCGTATCTATTTCAACATGGTACGTCAGGGATGGATGGGGACCCCAACGAGGAGTGTTAACGGAACTGGTTCGATCGACCAGTCAACAGGGTAAGTTTAGTGGAGTTGGGTGGCGCATTTTCAACCAAGTTTGAATCTGTTTGCAATCGGCCGATCGGCACTACGAAATAACTGCGGTTGTGAAAAAGAATGTAAATTACACTGCCGAAGACATGGCACAGAAGCTTCCTCGTGGCTTCAACAAGAAAATTACGTTCACTCATGCGCTGAGCGAACCGCTCATTCAATCATGATGGAACTGATAGGGCACCATCTAGGGCTAAATCGTCACTTTTCCTGAAAATGTCATTGAAATCCGATCAAAACTGTGGAAGTTATGGCTGTGGCAAGGAAATATAGAAAGACAAACGTTCGCGGATGCGCACAGCGTACCGCTGATTCAATCATGATGAATGTCGTAAGGGACCCCAAGGGACTTCCTTCCCCGCATCAAACCGTGAAAACCAGACTTAAATGTTCAACATTGACGAACTTATGAATGTAACAAGGAAATCACGTTCGCCCATACCCAGAGCGTACCGCTGATTCAATCAAGACAGACGCGAAACCAATTTTGTTCAGGAGGCCATAAAACACAAAATGCGAGTGGAAATTTTGATTTTGGAGCACAAACACTTTTTTTAATTTCGAAAGTGAAATAGTTTCCGCTGCCTTGCTGACTCGGAAGCAAAATCCAAGTGCCTACCAGAACCTTTCAGTTTTCCAAGTAGATAATTGTACTAGAAATGTAGAAATGGATAGTCAACAATTATTTTGGAAATATTATATCAACTTTTGAACGCATTGTTAGGATGGAGAAATCAGATTTCGCCATAGTTTCTAGGGAAAGTTGATGGCAGCTTACAACCTATGTTCTTATCGAATGACAACTCGTTCCAACGAAGCTTACATACCTTAGCTGCTGGAGGTTGTTTACCAGCAGATGCAGGTTTCCCTGCTGCTGGTTTAGCCGCAGGAGCAGCCTTGGGTGCGGGTTTGCCCTGAGTCGCCGCAGGTTTGGGGGCGGCAGCCGCCGCTTTGGCCGCAGGAGCCGCCGCTTTGGCAGCCGCCGGCGTCACTTTGGCAGCAGGCTTGGTGGCGGCCGTCGCTTTGGTAGCCGTACCCGACTTGACAGTCGTGGTAGTTGGTTTTTTCGCCCCGGGAGTCGGAGGTTTCTTCGCCTGGGAACACAAGACAACACACCGTTACGACATAACCTGTACCCGATCCATCAATTTCATCCGATTTTATCCAAAGCATCCCGCACTAATAAGAATAAATAAATAGAACATAAAACGAAGCACATCAAGATTAATAAGTAAAAATAACAAAATCTCCAACAACTACGCTCAAAATATTAAGATTTGTACAAACTGCACGAGTAGGTCGTCGCACAATTGCATGAATAAATCTACACTTCGGTGACTGTTTCTCAAAACAACCATCGTTTAAACTGATTAAAGAACCATTAAAGCAATAGTTAGTAACAATATCAAGCACGAAAACAAGATAAATTCAGTAAAATTTAATAATTTCATGTGTCAAATGGACAACTTACGGGAGACATTTTGCAGTAAAGAAATGATTTTAGGTTGCACTCAAACTCGTGTCCACTCCACTGCCATATGTAGTGAGTCGACAACATCAACAATGTGCTTTTTGTGGAAATTCGTATAAAATCATGGATGAATGTGATTGAAATAAACTAAATTCTAAATGGTTCAATAAATAAATAGGTAATAAATAAATATTCGAACTTAGATTAAAGAAATTATTCATTTTGATGTGTTGGTCGGCCAACCTGAGTAGGATTCATAACATCAAATAATTGATATCCTTACATATAACCCAAATCCGAAATTAAATTGAAAAATATAGGACAACTTTATCAAAAATTTGAAAATCAAATGCACCTAGAAAATACCATCCGGTTTTTGTAATAACAGAAAACGTTTTCTTCAAGAAGAAGTGAAGTTTTAAAATTATGAACGTTTTCATTACTTCTGTGTGAGTATGTATGTTTGATAAAGTGATAAGAAATCGGGCATTTATTCATAATATTGTGGAGTTGTTTTCAGATTTCCAGTTTTGTCTGATGTTTTACGCAATTTTCAACTTATTGCAAATTAGTATTATTGTATAAATTCATTTTCTTCGCGATGGGAAGTGAAAGGACTGCTAGGAGAAGCAGGAGCAGAGAGAGGGACCGAGGAGATCGTCGGGAGAAGAGGAGGTCCCGGGACAGGTCCAGAGACAGGGATAGGAAGCGAGAAAAACGGGACAGATCGAGAAGCAAAAGCAGAGACAGAGATAAGTCGAAGAAAATTAAAGAAAAGTCCCCGTAAGTTGTAATTTAACAGATGTACTCCCTATTCATAAAATATAGTTAGTTTGACTACTATCTATGCAACACTTTTTGTATAAAGTAGCAGGAGAACCTCCCAAGGGCCGATCACATACTAATTTATCGTCAAACGCCAGCACTGAATGGTCGTGCTGCGATATAAATCTTTGAAATTATGCTTGGTGAACACGTGTAGTTTACTTATAACTCATTATGATGATCGTGATGGGGTTTCCTCGAAGATTTGTGTGTAAAAGTCATAGATGGTTAAGGAAAGATCGATATGATATATATGGACTAATGAGGTACCTCATAGAGATGGGCAAAACGGCTCACCTCGAAGAGCGGCTCTGCTCACTCAGAAGATCTGGTTCTTTTAAACGGCTCAATGGATCTTTTCGGCACTTGTTCATTCTAGGGGTGCACCATGCTATGAAAAAAGTGCCGTTTTGTTTCCTTCGTTTTAGATGTTTAATCATCATATTATGGCTATTGATGAATTCTCAAAAACAAAGAAGACGCTAGGTCACATTAGTGTTTGACTTATATAGAAGGTTTTGATTGTGAGAGTTGCTTAGAGCCTATATCACTACAGAAGCCAGTAGGGATTTTCAGAGCGCTCTAGCAGCTGTCCAGAAAAGCTGCCATAGCCTCTAAATCCTTGATTGTGTTCTATTTTCACCAGTTTTTTTTCTTTTACAACCATCTGTCACCAAAAAGACCACGTCATTGTTTTCATGAAGTAAACCCATCTTAGAAGGAAGGTCGAAAAAGCAGAAAATAAACATTGGTTGAAAAAAAAAACTGGATTTACAGGTCATGGCAGCTTTTCTGGAATACTGCTAGAGCGATCTGAAAATCCCTCTCAGCTTCGGTAATGACAAGCAAGTTGTGTGAAGGGGTCAAGGAGCCAGTGAACTGCGGAGCAGAGAGTCGAGAACGAATGTGGATCCAGTCAACTCAGATCTACGTGGATTAGACTGACAACGAAAAAACCGAAAGTTCGAATTTTTGAGGGGCTCAAAACTCAGATGATTGCATCAGATGCGAGGGACAACTCCTGAAAATTTCAGTCCGAACCGATAACCCCTGAGGTCTCCCAAACGCGTTTTTTGATAATTAAATTATCGATTTTAGTACACTAGACGCTTAGGACAAAAAGACGGTTAGGAAATGAAAGATCCATGCGTCTGGACACTTTTTATACTCTATTCCTATGTTTTCGGTGTCGTGGAACACGATGCCGCCATTATTGCAAGCGCAGAAGCTGTACCTATTTCTTTTGATATTCAAGAAATCAGTCCAAATAAGTGATGGAAAAAAGGCATTTTTTGCCGTTTTTATCTAGTTTTGACTGGGAAAAAAATTATTTGCGGGTCTTTTCTGCTTTGGACCTTGTTTCCTGGCTTGTTCCGAATGTAACAAGACCAATTTCGTCCTATAATATATTATCCTTCTGAAAATATCTGCTCAAGAGCCGAGTTAGCTTTTTTAATGTTAACCGCTCTATATTACCAGTAGCTACGAAATCAAAATTTAACGCCCTGAAGCCCTTTTAATCCCATTATTTTATGTTTTTGGGCTCGTTGAATATTACGTGCTAGTAGTGGAGCCGTAGGACTCATATTTCGGTTAATAATCAAGAGCTAGATGTCAATAATCGGTGAATAGAGTGGATTTTTCTTGATGTTCAAAAAATCAGTTGACAAAATTAATAGAAATAAGGGATTTTTCGCGGGTTTCACCTAGTTTTGATTGAGAATGTTTTAGCCACTGGTAAGTATAGAACGGTTACCATTAAATAAGTCGACTTGGCTCTTGAGCTGATATTTCGAGAAGAAAAATGTATTATGGGACAAACTTAGTCTTGTTATATTCAGAATAAGTCACAGAACAAAGTTCAAGGCAGAGGAGACACTCATAAATAGTTTTTCCCAATCAAAACTAGGTGAAACCGGTGAAAAATCCCTTATTTCTATTAATTTTGTCAACTGATTTTTTGAACATCAAGAAAAATCCACTCTATTCACCGATTATTGACATCTAGCTCTTGATTATTAACCGAAATATGAGTCCTACGGCTCCACTACTAGCACGTAATATTCAACGAGCCCAAAAACATAAAATAATGGGATTAAAAGGGCTTCAGGGCGTTAAATTTTGATTTCGTAGCTACTGGTAATATAGAGCGGTTAACATTAAAAAAGCTAACTCGGCTCTTGAGCAGATATTTTCAGAAGGATAATATATTATAGGACGAAATTGGTCTTGTTACATTCGGAACAAGCCAGGAAACAAGGTCCGAAGCAGAAAATACCCTTAAACAATTTTTTTCCCAGTCAAAACTAGATAAAAACGGCAAAAAATGCCTTTTTTCCATCACTAATTTGAACTGATTTCTTGAATATCAAAAGAAATACAGCTTCTGCGCTTGCAATAATGGCGGCGTCGTGTTCTGCCACACCGAAAACATAGAAATGGAGTATAAAAAGTGTCCAGACGCATCGATCTTTCATGTCCTAACCCTCTTTTTGTCCTAAGCGTCTAGTGTTCTAAAATTGATAATTTAATTATCAAAAAACGCGTTTGGGAAACCTCAAGAGGTTATCGGTTCGGACTGAAATTTTCAGGAGTTGTTCCTCGCATCTGATGCAATCATCTGAGCTTTGAGCCCCTCAAAAATTTGAACTTCCGTTTTTTTAGTTGTCAGTCTAACGTGGATGTTTTTACCGAACACTACTCAGAAGAACCAAAGAGCCCCAAAGAGTCTTTTTTACTGAGCCACGGCTCACTCGCTCTTCAGAGGGATCCGGCTCAAAGAACCCGCTCAGTAGTGAGCGGCGACTCATCTCTAGTATCTCATACGATGGACTAGTAGGATACCTAACAGTACACGTCCTATAATCAATAATTATTAAACGGTGGTTTGAAAAGGATAGACTAATGATACCTAAACTGGTATTAGATCTTAAGTTGTATAGTAAAATTATCATTTACGTACCTTTCGGAGGAGTTCGGCGTCACTAGCAATTCGAGCACCGGGGGGCGAACGATTTCAATGTAAAGACATCATCATCAGGCCGTCGAAACTACTGGAGTTCGACGAGTGCTGTTTCGACGGCCTGATGATGATGTCCTTACATCGAAAGCGCTCGCCCCTGGTATTCGACATAATAGTGACGATCGGTTCCTCCGAAAGGTACGTAAATGGTAATGATCCTCAAGCTTCGTTCTCAGTGCGCGTTCTGACAGTTCTTGAACTTATCAGAACTGGGACGGGAAATCCCGGGGTGTTCCAGAACTTGTGGAACCGCGTTCTGCACTGCGAACGATTTCAGATTAAAAACGCTGCAAATTATTACGCAAAGGTTTATTATTTATGTATTAGACAGCCCTTCTACGTAGATCTCTGGTCCATAATTATTAAACGCCGCTTATAGTAGATTTAGTATTGGAACTCGGAGCTTCGGACCTCACAAATGGGTTCAATCCATTACAGCAGCGGAATCTCACAATTTTACGCTTTTTAATATAGTTGATAAACAAAACAATTTATTACCAAGTCATCTTTTCAACACATAAAAGTGTTACCTATACTGTATATTGAAATCATCTAATTGGTCAAATTTCAAAAAATGTGCTGACAAAATCACTGAAAATGGCTAAGAATTGTTAAATTGATATTTTTTAGCATAAGATTGGTCAAATAAAGTTTATCAACTATGAAATAGAACATTCAAAAATTTATGTACAAAATTATGCTAAAAACTTGAACTTCATTAAATTTTGTTTTAAAAAATCTATAAAATTGCAAAAAATAGCCTAAAATCCAAAATCTCTTTTTGAATCGAAGAGTATCATTTAGAATACTTTTTTTTCCATAAAATAATAGCTAACATTTTCTTTTCCCTCATAAATCTCCAATTTCTATACAACTTGAAATATACAACAAAAAAAAAGACACTTTTTCACCTATTTTTGGTTCATAGCACCCATGAGAGTGGAGCGATCGAGCTGGCGAGAAGTTAGGACCAACTAGACCCCAAGTGGAGTCTATGTGCGAAAGAACAGATTTTTTAAGTCAATTCTAAGGCCTTTTATGGCCCGAACGGCGGATGGACATTTCAAATTTGGATTCTACGCACCTTGAAACGTAAAGTGACAAAGTTTGAGGGGGGGTTATAAAATTTTTTTGCTATACGATCACATAGGCTTATTATTGGAAATAATAAACCAAAAAGCAGCTCAAGCTGAAATGCTAAAGATAGATGATTTGAACCCCTCTATCCAGGAGTTTGGAAATGAAATCAACCAACTGGTTGATTTAATTGACTTTATGTCAAGTAAATATGATCAGTTCATGAGCGAATTGCGAGATCTAGGCAAGAGGACGTTGATCATCATATAATCGTAAGGGCCTCCTTCAGATACTTGGACTAGAAATGTATAAAAAGATTTGTTGAGCTGCAACAAATTCAGAGATATGGATGAACCGTAAATACTCAATCTATCAAGGGGCTCATAACCTGGAAATATAAGCATCCAGTCATGAGATTTCTACCTACGGAAGTCCCACGAAGTCAGTCAGTTAGGTATTAAAAGGAAACTCATTGAATTCCATCCTAAATGATCAAATTTGGATAATAATTTGTTTTGGTTCAAAGCTTACACCTTCATTTTACAGTTTTATTGATGTTTTTGAGAAATGTTTAACAATCATACTACGTATTTACATTCTTACCTACTCTTTGAATGTACTCAATCGACAGACGACGGCGACTGACGATACCCCAGACATCGGGCGGTACAATATGATGTACCCGATTGTGCAGAGCTCCTCTCTCTTCTGCTTCAATTTGTTGCAAATTGTAAAGTGCCTATACCTGGGTTACTCTCGCTGGAAGTGGGAGATGCAGGAAAGGCCGTAGGATTACTTCAATGTCAAGCATTTTAGTGGGACCTCGGATGAAGGGAGAAGGGATGTTTTGGCAGAAAGCGAGCACATACGAGAAAATGTTCTTGCAAATAAACATTGATGTTTGTATAACTTAATATGTATGCTTATTGGTCATTGATGCGTGTAAACTAATAATAATAATTGGAACTTACTGGGGATAACTTGAAACTGTAGCACTGGTTATAGATGTTAATAAATATAGTTTATTGAGAACCCCTAGCTTGTGAGAAGGGGACCTTTCTCACATGCACCCTAAGCACCCAACCCTAATCTAACCCACTACGACCAGGTCCTTTTGGTAAGAAGTATCAGACTTGAATGAATTAGCCACGTCTCACCAAAGTGTCATCTTCGTCCGGATGACCTGATTTCCCTTTATCTTGAAACGGATATTGACACGTCATCCTTCCAAAGACAGAGCCCCCGATATAACCTACTCAGTAACCTGCTTATCTCAGGCTGTTTCCAGCTTCGTTCTCGTGACATCGGTTGGTACAATATGATGTGCCCGATTGCACAGAGATCCTCTCTTCTGCTTCAATTTGCTGCAAATCATTAAGTGGCTATATCTGGGTTACTCTTGCTTTGTATCTATTGCATTGTTGGCTTATATAGAATGCTTTCTCCTGACATGGAATCTGAAGCCAGCCTCGGGAGCAAAGGCTCTCCAGGGCACACTGGTGGGGATTCACTGGTGTGATGGAGGGGGTAGAAGAATATAGTGATGAAAAAGAAGAGTTTGGGGCGTTTATCAACGCGGTGCGGGTCTGGAGTGCCTTTGAAGGGAACCAAGACATAACCTAGTTTAGAGGTGGGGCTCCAACTGACTTTTCAGTATATTTCTACGAAACTTAACTGTTCCCAAGAAACACTGAAATATATTTTATTTTCGCCATAGTAGTACAGCAATAAAATATTATTAGGACTATTGCATTTTATTTTATTATTATCTGTTTCTGGCACTCAGGCCTCCTATCACCAAGCCTGATGGAAAAGACGCAAAAAAAGATAAAGAGGAAATCAGGAAAGAAGAGGAAGAAGAAGAGGAAAGGAAAAAAGCAACAAAGAAGGAACCGTTGTCCTTGGAAGAACTTCTAGCCAAGAAAAAGGCGGAAGAAGCAGAAAAAGCTAAGGTAGGTGATGACTGAGTATGAATGAGATGGATGGTATTTACTCTCTTATCAACGCTGCTTCCCTGTCTCCTGCGTGTAGTGATGGGCGATAGTGTGAATTTTCAGTAGCAGGTCATCGTGACCGCTACTGTGAAATAATAGGTTCCAGTAATGGGTCATTTCAGTAACAGGGTGATTTGTAACGAGTTGTTCAGCGTCCATACCAGTAAATGTGTGAATCCCTCCAAAACCGATTGGATAGCGCTAAAAGTGAGCCTCCTGCTCCGTCCCTCTGCTTGAGGACAAGAACTGTTTTGACCTAACTATAAATTTTTCAACTGAACTCACGAGAGGTTTTAATCCTTTTTCAACGAGACGAATGACCTTACAGGTGCCATCCTGATCAGCTGAGTGAGCTAAAATCACTCCTGTTAATTGTAGGACATGGAGCCTCTCTGGGATGACAAGAGACGAATGATCTTACAGGCTCCATCCTGATCAGCTGAGTGTGCTAAAAGTTATGTCGTTTGTATGATACAACGAAATCAAAGGGACGAATGAAATGTTGGGCTCCACTCTGAGCTCCAGCTGTCCGAATCACGTTGCGTTTTTCGCAACATGCTCTACTAACCAGCGGCACGTAAATAGGAAAGCATTTTGTTAACAAATTTTCCACTGATAAAGTCAAAATTACTATTAACCTAGCCATAAATAATAACCGAAATTTGTTCAGTGAAACTTGACATTTGCGTTTGAAGCTTGACTTTTCACCTACTAATATTTTACCTATCTCTATTCGAAAAGTTGGTTCTGCGTACGCAAACTGCGTAAGTGTTTTTTCAAATGAATCATCCCGCCTCACCCACTTGTTTCAAATTGATCGTTACAAACTGGTTACTAATAGGTAATTCCTCATTTACTTTTCGAAACAGTAACAACTACTTATTGTAATCCATGAATCCAGTGTTTTGAAATACTACATGCATAATCGAGTTTTATAGATTGGTTATTTACATTCTAGCCTAAATTCTTAACCAAGGAAGAGAGAGCTGCTGAAGCGCTGAGGAAAAGACAAGAACAGGTTGATGCTCAAAGGAAAGCTTTGGACGAACAGAGGAAGAAATTCGACAATTTCAAACCACCTGAGGAACCACGTCGCGATCATGATAGGTATACCTCATTTATGTTCGATTTATTCAATTCTTTACCTTAATGAACAAAAAATTTGAAATGATTCGATGATGCATGAATGGAGACTGTGGGACTGGTTCCTTTATCCTATTTCAAATTAGTAGGTGAATAAAAGATGAGTAATTATGGAGTACAAGTGGAGAGCTTTGGGAAGAAATTTGATTGCAGTTGTATGTGGACATTTTGTGGGTCTCAAAGTTTGTTGATTTTTGTGAACCTTAGAAGTACAATCCATATACATATTGCCCATAATTTTTCGTTCAGTTCATTATTGTACATATAGATGTTACGCTCCAGGAGAATAACTGACAGTCGAAGAGTTTTGATTAGTCGGCCTCATAGCTCAACCCATTCGAGTGTTGCAACTAAAGGGAAATTTCCATTCCCTCCGAGGTATCAAATATTTTTGGGACCTTACAGTAGCACTGTAAAAATAGGATCCGAAGTAATACGAGCCAATAGACTGTAAACATCACAATCCCTGTTGTAGCACCTTGCACGGGGTCACGGGAGACTATGGTGACGAGCCTCCGTTTAGGGCCGATTTACTTTATAGTATTCATGAACAGACTTCTTAACATGGAGTCTGAAGGAGAGTCAGTGTCTTTTGCGGATGACACAGCCTTTATAATAACGAGTAACCCCTGGGAACAAGTCATCATAAAAGCTGAATCATGTCTGACCAAAATCCTTCATTGTCTTAAAAGTATGGGAATGAAGATCAATTTTTCTAAAACTAATTTTTTAACTTTCGCATTTAGAGAAAGTGATATCCCGCAGATAAAGTACCTAAAATGCCATGTACCGGAATGTACAGATAACCTTCAGTGCTGCTGTGAAGTAATACAACAAGTTGCTTCTGTTCGATACCTAGCCGTGGAAGTTGATCAGAACCTAAGATGGGACAAACACCTGAACAAAGTGACATCCTCGATGAGAAAGATGATTCATGTGTGTAGGGAGCTGAGGAACTTTTTAGATATTGATAGACGTAGAATGGTATACTATGCGCTCATTCAGTCGCTCATGATCTACGGTGCATCTGGTTGGGGAGGATGTAGGGCGTCTCTTCTTGATTCGTTATTCCTGACTCAGAAGCTCTTAATCAAAGTCTTACTTTAAAAAAAGACAAGATATTCGACAGAAGCTCTCTTTAAAGAGTTCACGGTACTCAAATTGGGAGAGCTAATTGACAAGATAACTATAATTAAAATATATAAAGATTTACATTGCAACCAACTGAAATTTTTAGATGAGGGAAAAACAAGAACTTGTGGGCAATTTCTTTCGAAACTGCCTTTCCGTAGGACTCACCATGGCCAACGGGCGTATGATTACCGGGGAGTAAAACTGTTCAATGCCCTACCCCATGAACTCCGCTCTATTTCTAAAATTGAAAAGTTCAAAAAAGAACTGAAAAAACATATAATAATGAGGATATCTGAGACCCATTAGATAATATTAAAACTTTAAGATGGTAACTGAATAATTCCTATGTACCTATTCTGATTTACCCGATGTATATGTACCTATTGATTCTAATTTACCTATATTTACTTACAAGATGATTATTGAATAAGGTATTGAATGAGTGTGCTGATTATGTATTACTCCTCCCCACAGCACAAGTCTACGACTTATAGTGGGGAGTAGCATTTATTGATTTGTGTAACCTTTTTTTTTGTATTGCAATACCTATCTAAATAAATGCGTTTTTTCAAAAAAAAAAAAAAAAAAAAGCTAAAGTTGTACGTTGGTTTCAAGAACCTTCTATTTAAATATTGAATCACGCTAACCTTTATTGTCCTCTCTTATCCTCTGAGGGGCTCTAAAAGCACTGAGATTCCGATCAAAACACGCTTTGAGGGTTTTTGAACGGAAAACATGAATTAAGGAATAATCAAGTTAGGAATAATGAATTATTTCTAATTTCTTCGCATATATCTAATCATTTGCTCCAAAAACAACTCTGGGTGAATCAGGAAGACCTCAGAGATTGGATGTTATAGTAATACAGATTGGAATAGAAAAGCATTGGATATTTTTCCAAGGTCTTACTTCTTATTGTTTCCTTAGTTCAATTGAATTATTATACTTATTATCTACAAACTTTTTCTAGGCGTGATCGCGGCTCGAGGAGTTCAAACACAAGTGATCCCAGACCCGCCCCTGAAGACAAAGAAGTGGTTAAAGACAAAGAAAAGGAGGGTGAAGCCATCAAAGAGAGATATCTAGGGCTCATCAAGAAGAAGAGGAGGGTGAGGAGACTGAATGATAGGAAGTTCGTATTTGACTGGGACGCATCGGAAGATACTTCTGTAGACTACAATCCTTTGTATAAAGAGAGGCATCAGGTAGGTACCTACCTTCAATATACCATTGTAGGGAATGTTAGTAGTAGCCAAGGATACCTTCCTTTCACCTCTATTTAGTTAATTATTATGTACCGGAGAACAACAGCTCTTCCTAAACATTGGAGATCAGTCTAAAATCTCTACAATCAAAACAAATCATTATATTATGAATGTATGTCTGTTAGTATGACAGAAATGTCCTGCGGCAAACGATTTCCAAGCTAAAAAGAGTGGCGACTAAAAACATCAAGGTCATGGTGTGGGGTGTGGTGTGGAAAAAGTGCCACTGAGTTACTCAATTTAGGCATCTCGGTAGGAGTACTCCGTGATATCACCATCAGTGTCCTGAAGGGTTTTTACTGGGTTTTTACTTGAACTGGAGGTCATTTTATAGGGGCACTTCCTTTCATCCTACTCTTCCTTCTCCAACTTCCCTCATCTCTAGAGCCAGCCTCGGGTGAACCTACCTGGGCATCCTCCCCACTGCTTTATTAATTTATTTTTTCAAGTTAATGATGTGCCCCCTCCACCTTTAAGGGGGGTTTTCAATTTATTTCGAAAAAATAAATAAATAAAATACAAATAAATGAATAAATATAGCGGCATCATGCGAGAAGCTTGCAGTCAGAGCATTCACTAATGCTTGATGTATGCATAAAACAATTATATTTTCGACGAAAAATTTGGCCAAAAGTCGTGTCAATCATTAGTGAATGATAAAAAAAAATGTGTGTTTGAATGATTTGAGAAATGTATGATTTGTCACCAAGGCAGCTGCGCTGTAGTTTGATAAAATAGCTACGCAAGAAATATTTTTAATGGTTTGAATCGACATATCCATCTTCCTAGTAAGAGGAAGTTTGAGACTAGACATGATTTTTTCAAGAACTGCGTCTGGCGAGATTTCCGCTTTTTAGAAAAACACAGGTTCATAGAACTCTCATGAGTTAATTGTGTTTACTCATTCCGCATTAGTTTTTCAGTTAACACTTGCCCTTGAAATAAATTCTGTGTTAGTATGAAATTATGTCTGTTTTCTTGTTACAGGTGCAGTTCTACGGACGGGGAAATGTGGCTGGTATTGATATAAAGGCTCAGAAAAGAGACCAGTCGAAATTCTATGGAGATCTTCTCGAGAAAAGGAGAACAGAAGCTGAAAAGGAACAAGAAAAGTTATTATATATTTATATAATAGAGAGTTCCTAAGCGATAAGTTAATTGAGATAAGGTGCTTGTGATGTTATCAACTTGGGCGAGCCACACCGTATGCTAACCTGATAAAGTCAGAAGGGTCGAATTAGTGTTTTATCTTAAAGTGACGCTACTATCTTCCAAGTACCGCTGAACGAGCCAGGCCAGCATTAAAGCACTCCTGAACCCCCTCACGACTTCAAAGCTGGTCTGGGAAACAAAGAAATACCTGAACAATTTGTTTCTTAACGACAACTAAATAAACATATAAAATGGATTCCTGGTCATGAGAATCATGAAGGCAATATTAATGCAGACGGATTGGCGCGAGCTGGCTCAGGACAACAGTTTCTGGGCCCTTCTCCTGCCATCTGCATTTCCAAAAATGCCTGTAAAACTAAAATTAAAAACTGGGTCACACAGGACCTCAACATTCTTTGGAGTAGAGAAACAGCTAAATATAGACAAACCAGAATGCTCGTTATGTCTTTCGATCCCAAACGAGCATATTGGCTTCCAAGTAAAAGTATAAATTCAATTAGAACTATTATTGGCATCCTTACCGGACATTATGATTTCGGCAGGATGCTAAATATTATAGATAATAACATCTCACCTATGTGACTTGAGGAGGATTCCGCAGAGCACTTTCTTTGCAAATGCGACCAGTACTGGATATCCAGAATAGAGGCATTTGGGCATCATATAATTGAACGTGCTTCCCTCAGAGATATTGAGTGGAAAAGAATAAAAAAATTAGCTGATTTAAGAAAAAGATTTGCTTGTGACGACTCCAACTCGGGATAACTGGCGGAATCCTCTTTTAAATTAAAGGGGCCTCTTCTTGAGGGAGAGTCTAAGCCGATTATGGTGCCTGAAACTCTTTTCCAATGGAAACCCCGAGCAGTGAGTGAGTGAGTACTGCTGAACCACCTTGGGGATTTTCCCACCTATCGTTTCCAGCATTTCTAAGTTTCCTAGTTCTTTTCTTATTCACATAAGGTGTTTCGTATAGAGCCCAAGAGCAGGCTATACCGGAGAGCTAAATGTGTGGAGAGCGTATCAGTGAAAATAAATTAACTAATGAAGAGGTAAAGAGATTTCAATATGTAAAAAATGGACGGAAAAGGGACTTACGTGAGTGCAGTGTACGGACTCGATGCGGAAGGGCCCTTCTCGTCGTCCTTTTCTTCAACAGTGTGATGATGACCGATCAGGTTGGATGTGCGGAACCGTTTTTACCCGCTATTAGCAATTTTGAATAGTATTGCTCGAGGCACTTGGTTATTATAGTCGAAAACGCACGTAGTTTTGTGTTTGCGGAGACAGCACGACGACTCAACGGGAACTGAGGCAGCCGGAGCGCACCTGAGTTGTGATGGTGGGGGGGAGGGGGGACAATTGAAATCTCTTCACTGTTTGTAAACGCAATGACAAGGTCCAAACATAAGGTTTTGCAATGGCAGATTTTGAAAATTTATGAACAAGATAATGAATATAACTTTCATGAATCATGAATACCAACAAGAAATGAATGTCACTGTTATCGGTGTGTAAGGTTACTTTGCGATACACAGGAAGAGATGAGATAGGTTGGTTCGGGATAAAGCGTCCTATGTTTAGGTGAAATAGATTTGTCTTATTGGAGATGTGACAAATCTCCCCGCACATGCGCTGTAGTGTTTTCCATTCTCGATAAGGCGCCTTATCTTTATCTCCCTATCGCTTTAGGAATTCTCTAATAGTTCTGTGAATTTTCCAAAAATAATTTTACATTATTACCTTCCCACGTTCCTGAGTGAAAGTTGCATAATGTACTTCCATAATTTATTGAGTTCCTACTATCTTATGTATCTGCGAATTTCAGGGTGAGATTAAAGAAGGTGAAGAAAAAAGAAGACAAGCAAAAATGGGATGACAGGCATTGGTCAGAAAAGGATTTGCATGAAATGACTGAACGTGATTGGCGTATCTTCAGGGAAGACTACAACATAACAATCAAAGGTACTCTCTCTAAAATCTTACATTTTGTTCGTGGGCCAAGTTGTATTGATTGTACAATCTGAGTGAATTATTATTGTTATTCATATTTTATTTTCTTTGGAACAGGTGGTAGGATTCCTGACCCCATACGAAGCTGGAAAGAAGCGAATTTCCCTTCAGAAATTATGGATATCATTGAGAAAGTTGGCTACAAAGATGCGACTCCTATTCAACGTCAAGCAATTCCTATTGGGCTGCAGGTAACTACCATTGTAGAGAACTTGCATCATGTAGTACAGCACGTTGGGTGCTCAATATTCAAGCCGGTGGCAAGCAGGCAGTAGGTGCTTTACCATCCAGCAGCTGGGATTTGGAAAGGGTTTTACTTACTAAAAAAAGATACTTTATCATATGCCGAGTGCAAGAAGCCAGATATCGTTACCATCAAGGGTGTCTGCCATAATCCTGGATGTCCAGGTTGTCAGTGGCAGAATGAACATGGAGCAGATTTGGTGGGCTAAATTGAAGAAGTATGATAGAAATGACCTGTGTCAAGCGATACCTAAGCACAAAGAACATCAAGGTCATGGCCATGACCATGTGGTCCAGGAACGTGCCATAGAGCTAATTGAGTTGGGCATCTTCGCAGGGGTGCTCTGTCGTATCACCACCCCTATCACCCGTTTCACCCTCCCCACTCTCTATTTTTTTTTTTTTTTTTTTAACTTAATGGTCTACCCCCTCCGCTTTTGAGGGAAATTGAAAATCCTTAAAGAATCGTAGTACGTAAATCTTAGGAAGACATGGCCACTTCAAATTTAAGCAGATAATGTGAAATCTGCGTGATGTTTCGAGCTATGTTCCTCTGGCCTCCCATCATTTCGATACTACATTCCACTCGTTTCATTAATATGGACCTATAGCAATGGATCATCAATTTTTCTACGATATGCTGTTAGTTAAGACTACTTGTTTAACTAACCTTGAAAAGGTATTCCTTTCTTTTTCTTACACAGGCGTATTGTATTTGTATAATCTTCATCTCATTAGTAAGTTGTGAATAGCTAGCTCCATTGATTGTAAGCTTGTATTTTGTTACAGAATCGTGATATCATTGGTGTCGCAGAGACAGGTTCTGGTAAAACTCTTGCTTTCCTGATACCTCTACTCATGTGGATTCAGTCTTTACCCAAAATAGAAAGAATGGAAGACGTAGATCAGGTAAAGTAAAAAATATTGGATTTATTGATACGTAGGTGTACATTCTTGACTGAAATATGTGTAAGTTTTGTCGAATAGTACGAATCCTCCAACACTGGTATGTAAAAAAGTTCCAGTCATGCAGCATGATCATTTGAGCGAATTTTCGTAAATTATCGTATTATAATGTTGAATTGTTTTGGAATTTGAGCTTTTTGATTGTAAGGAAATTGTTAACTATTAATTTTAAGGCAAGAAACGTATTCTAAATAATAACTTGCAATTCAAAAAGAGGATATATATTTTCAACTTTTTTTGCATTCTTATCGATTTTTTAGCAAATTTTAAATAATATTTATATATATTATATTTATTATATATATTATATTTATTTATATATATTATATATATTATATTTAAGTACATTTTCAGCTTACTTTTGTGAATAAATTTTTGAATGTTCCATTTTATAGTTGATAAACTTTATTTGAGCAGTATTCTGCTAAAAATATAAAATTATCTATTTTTAGCCGTTTTTAGCTATTTTTTGAAATTTGACCAATTTAATGTGCTCAGAAAGTGCCGGCCAACGAACTCATCCTTTCGTTCAGAAAGTTTAATTTTTTAGCGCAAGAATGGAATTTTTATCCCAATCCTAAGGAGAGATATCGTTTGGAATGACACACACACATATGAAAAAACTCTAATTCCAGGAGTCGTTTCAGAATGCCTCAAAACGGATTTCAATTAAAAAATTGTTCATGCCGTGGCCCTTCAGATGTAAAAGATATTATGGTGGATGTTCATGGTGCATTTGTAAAACAGAATCGTCGAAGATCACATGCTACGTAGCGTCCCTTGCGGGCTTTTGGGTATAAATAGTATGGAGAGCTATTTGTGGTTGTTGAGTCGTCAAACCATAGGTGCCGCTTTTGTTACGATGTGCCAGGTAAAATACGCGACTTTCAAGATGGCCATACACCGATCAGCTGATGTCATCTGAGATTTTAATTGTTAATACCGAATTCTGTGGTACCTTCCCATTATAATTTTCTATGAATCGTATTCGAATATGCTTACTCAAATTGTTCGACGCAGGATGTTTTGTCATTTAATTATCTACTAATATCTACTATGCGTTGTTGTGTGTTACAAGCCGATGCGTGGTGGGAAGCGTAATTTTCCTGGTCCAGCGCTTTGCCAGCAACAGGTATCAACTAACAGGAAAACAACGTTGAAATAAGAACAATAGCCCTCCATATTATTTATATTCGAAGCTCGTGGGTGCAGGTTGCCTCCTAACCAGGTTATAAATAATAATTGATGAAATTATTTGTAAAACCAACAATTTGAAAACCTAACAATCTATTTCCTTAAAACTCGAGAATTTGAACAGGTTTCTTGACGCATCAGTAGATCTGAATAATAAGAACGACAACCGTCTTATTGGAAAGGATATTTCGCTAAATATCCAATAGGATCGTTGTTTCTTTTTGATCATTCGAACGTTCGAGTGTTTCAGCCTGTGGTAAATCGAATTGTAAAAGACGAAGCGCATGTGCATTGGATTTCTTGGAAATTTTATTTGACGATTTGATGATGAAACTACTAATGAATGATGAAAAGTACAGTATGCCTTTGAGCGGAGAAATGCATCTTTCATGCTCTGTCGATGCACATTTGGCTCCCCAGTTCTGCAGGTTTTGCTAAAATCTTGTCTGGACGCCTAAGTGACTAATGGGGTGGGTCTGAGCAAGGGTTGCATTTGCCGTCCTAAGGGCAGAAAAGGGTTGGGGTTGCAATCCAGGGATCTAGAAAGAAATGGAGATCCTGCAAAGACATTCTTGGCCTACGAGATGGAGCAGGAGCTTGGTTGGGAACAGCCAGATGGTAGGAATTCAGAATGAAATAATCGAGAGGGTTGAAGGAAAATTCAAAAATAAGAAAGCAAAGAAATAGCCCCCCGAAAATTAGTCCACCATGAAATACACAAACTAATGAATACCCCTAATGATTGTCATAAGATACATATGAGCTATGTACTTTGCAGAATTCGCTTTGCCTGCTGAAAAATAGGTTAAAAAGGTCGAGCCGCTCTGTAAGAAGATGTATATCAATCAACCTATCTTCACCCCCAATCCATTAATTTTGTGCATAAATTTGGCCTTATATTCATCATAATTCATTTCTTGTTTACAGGGTCCGTATGCCATCATACTGGCTCCCACTCGTGAGTTGGCTCAACAAATTGAGGAGGAAACGAATAAATTCGGTCAACCACTCGGTATTAGGACGGTGGTAGTCGTTGGTGGTTTGTCAAGAGAAGAACAAGGGTTCCGGCTCAGACTTGGATGCGAGGTATGAATTCTCAAGCTACTCGACCCAATATTAGCCTTTGCTTTAGTGATACGAGGCACGTCCAGAAAGTAAGAGTACTAGATTTTTCTATAAAAAAAAAAAAAAAAATTGTAAAAAAAAAAATTGTAATAAAAGAAAAAAAATTACAGGGTTTTGTAGGTTAACATCTTACTTATTTTTCTAAAATCGCCTTCCTGCTCGATGCAAGTTTTGAGCCTTGGTACAAGCTTTTTGATACCCACGTCGAAGAATTCTCTCGCCAACTCTTTCTGCCAGTTCAGGACCTCTTCACACAATGTTCCAACCGATTGAATCCAACAGCTCTTTGGTGACGTTGGCTGTGTGAGGGCGGGCGTTGTCGTGCAACAAGCACACTCCCTTTGTCAACATTCCCCTCCGTTTGTTTTGGATTGCTCTCCTCAGCTTTTTAAGGGTTTCACAGTAATGAGATGATTGTCTTTTCGACTCTGGAGTGTAATAAAGAGTTGTGGAAACATCGCAGCAAGTTCATCCATTGTCAATCGGCGGTCTTCACGAACAGCGTCCTCGATTTGTTTCACCAACTCATCAGTCAACATGGAAGGCCCACTCCTCTGCTCGTCGTGAACATCCGTTCTTCCTTCGCTGAACTCACGACACCACTTGTAAACGTTCGTTCTGTTCATGACACCTTCGCCTTAAACCCCTTCGATCCGTGAAAAAATGTCCGTCAACGTTTCACCCTCTGCGACAAGGAACCGGATGACGGAGTGCACCTCACACTTGGCGGGATTTTTTATTGACATGGTTCACACAAACGGTCACCACGAAGGGAGTTTTGATACTACCGAGGTCATTCAGTGCTCGTTGTGTTCAGGAGGACCTCCTATATCAGGCAGTGTGACCAACATTGGAAACAAAAATTTCCCCCGCATGTACGGGCCTCAGTACTCTTACTTTTTGGACGTGCCTCTTACATTGATCAGAGAACTTATTTTTCTTGTGAGTGGGGGATTTATCGCAAATTTACCCTAATTCACACACAATAATGATTATAATTTGAAAATTATTTATTGCAGATTGTTATAGCCACACCTGGTCGTTTGATTGATGTGCTGGAAAATAGGTATCTCGTACTTAACCAGTGTACGTACATTGTACTCGATGAAGCAGACAGAATGATAGACATGGGTTTTGAGCCAGGTACGCATTAGGGATTTATTGTTACTTGTTTTATGTGTGAAAGTTGGTATAATTAATTGTTTCAACTGTTTACAATATTTTCTGGTACCTTCTAAACCTTGAGTTTGAATTACAGACGTACAGAAAATTCTGGACTTCATGCCAGTCACCAACTTGAAGCCTGATAATGAAGATGCAGAAGATGAGGCGAAATTGTTGGCCAACTACCATTCAAAGAAGAAATTCCGACAGGTACCACTACTTGAAAAATTAATAATAATTTTAAAAAAGTGTAATAATGATAAAAATAAAATAAACAAGATTAGGTTAAAAATATATATTCATAACTCACAGACGTATGTGAAATACGCTGTGTTTACAATTTCAACGCTCACCACATATTAGCCTAGCACATCTTCCTGCCCACTGGCAAGTCGCTAAAACTGTCAAGTTCATACGTCTGTTGCTGAGGAGTCTAGTGAAAAGTATCGGTGACAAGGATGAAGTTGGGGGGTTTTATTTTGGAGCATCGAATTTGGTTTTGGTCAGTTGCGTGTGTACAGGGTGGTCCACGAGATAGCCCCCCCCCCCCCCCCCCCTTTATTTTCTCCAATTGTCGCTGTAAAAAATTCGGACAAACGAAGTGCTTCACAACTAGAGATGTGCCGATCCTGATCTTTGTTGTAACTGTTCCAACCTGCTCCAGTTCCGCTTGTGGAACGGTTCCGAATTACTGATCCATTTCGGCTTACCGAAAGCTCACAGGGTTTCTACACCGCGCCTTCTCTTGGACCCCTAACTACTTTTCCATTTCAGTAGCAATAATGTAGGTGTCTACCTACCTACTTATAACCTTTTGACTTTGACTATGCAATCTCTTTTCCTCTGTGGATGTTGTGGCAGAATTCCATGAAATTATGTCATTCAACAAAGCGTGGAGTGAGTTAGTTTCAAGTTTATCAGTTCCTATGATCGAAAAAGAATCTATAAGTAAATAATAACTCAAATTGAAAACGGATTGGAAATCGAGATGATACCCAAGTACAGTTGTATGAGCGAATTTTCTTAAATTATTGTATTATATTTGTGTTAAATTGTATTGCAATTTGAGTACTTTGTGTGCATTGAAATTGGTAACTAAAAATATTTCAATTAAAACACATTTTTAATTTTTATTTTTTTAATTTTTAATCAGTTTTATTGATTTTTCAACTCATACTATTGTTGAAATTGGGGTGCATTTGTCAGCATAAATTTTGTGCACATATTTGTTAATGTTCTACTGCATAATTGTTAAACATTTTCTAAGCAGTATTCTGCTTTAAAGACAAAAAAAAAAAAAAAAAAAAAAAAAAAAAAAAAAAAAAAAAAGCCACAGTTCTTTTGAGCCTGACGGCTAAAATTAAAAAACATGAATATGCTTTAGCCGTACACGACTCACTCCTCGTTGATTCTCTGAACCCGACCCCCCATCGGCCTCTGAACTCTGTTTATCATTCTGCCATCAATCCTAAAACATGGAATCATGTTTTAGCTCCTCGCTCTCACTTTATTATAGAAATGATCACGACCATTGAGCTCTTGTGAGATGATGATCTCCTAATAGAAACTCGCGAGTAAACATTCACTTTATTATAGAAATGATCACGACGATTGAGCTCTTGTGAGATGATGATCTCCTAATAGAAACTCGCGAGTAAACATTCACTTTATTATAGAAAGAGGCTAAAGAGGCTACATACGAAATTACAGCTTCCTATAGTGTAAAGTATAGAAATTACCTATTAAAATAATTTAACCACCGCTTCACAAATCTAACCGTTCTCGCAATATTCGGATCACCTGCTATGAATCACATAATCGAAACACCAGCTCAATGAAATCATCAGAAATTAACAAGCGGTTGCAATCATGTTCACAATATCAATAATTGAGAATGATCACCTGTGTGTAAACAATTATTCATATAACCATGCTCATAACTCAAGCTTGTTGGCCACGCACTTCGCAGTAGTTAATATAGTATGGTTGGATAAATCGAGAGCTTTCGAACGAATGGTCAACGAATTTTGTGGGATAAAAAACGACGAAGTATCATATCCCTAGCTACTTTCGTTGCACTCTCGTGGGACATTTTTCGGTAGTTAGGTCACGGCTAAAGCATATTCATGCTAAAAAAAAAAAAAAAAAAAGACTTTAAAAAGGGTTGCATCGCGTCCTAGGCGGGGACGCGTTAGGTAGCCACTGGGATTTCGATATTAGCTCCGATGATAACAACAAAATTGCAAAATCGAGAAGAAGAAAGAAATTGATCTCGAGTCACAACCGGATCGGGATAGCTACAGATCGAGAACAGCTGGTTCAGATGATATCGACAATATCGAGAAGGAGAGAAAACCCAAACCAGATCGGGAACACTGAGGATCGAGAACTCTTTGAGGAAGAGAGTTTTTGGTGACCAATAACGTGACTGTATCGGGATCATTATCTTGAGCAGCCAGTAACAGTTCTGGAGCAGTTCCACTGAGGTTTCACATTCCCGATCCGAGAGAAAAGGCAAACCTCTATTCACAACTTTTATCGTGGATTTAAAACATGATGAAATTGCGCATTTACGCAAACTTTCTTAATTGACATCAACTTCGTTTTGTTAAATGGGAACCCCAATTTTTTTATTGCAGATATAGAGTGCTACGTCAAATTTCATGAAAAAATGAACCCACCTCTTCTGCGCAAAAACGAGCACACTTCCTCTACAAAAGTGCGAAAATTGTGAAATACTGAGTTTTGAAGATATTCAATTTCCACATGTAATACGTGATTTTGGGGTATTTTTTCGTGCTGAACCTCTTAATGGTGTTCATTTATTGATATTTGCAACACCAACATGGGAAAACATTGCAAAATCGGTCAGAATTGAACTTTTCTTACTCATTTCTACACAGCAAAAAGTGATGTAAAATGTAGTTTTTCGGTGTTTCCCCCAGTTGGTGTTGCAATATCAATAAATGAACATCATTACCTGGTTCAGCACGAAAAAATTCCCCAAAATCAATCAATCAATCAATATCAATTCCCCAATATGTGGCAATTAAATATCTTCAAAAACTTCGCTAGTTAGTAGGTACAGGGTTTATCCGCGTAACGTTTTAGTCCAAGGCTAAAGCATGTTCCATGCTATTAAAAAAAAAAAAAAAAAAAAACAGTGATGGGTCATTTCTTCATGAAATTGCACGTATAATTTAGAATCTCAACTAAAAATGGGGGTTCCCATTTAACAAAACAAAGTTAATTCCGATTGCGCAAATGCGCAATTTTGTCATTTTTAAATCTAAGAAAAAAGTTGTGAAGAATAGCGTTTGTTCGAATTTTTTACTCCGAAATTAGAGAAAATGAAGGGGGGAAACCTATCTCGTGGACCACCTTATATAATATACATATGCATTCATTTACAGGGTAATTTTTCAGTAGTTAAACTACAATATTCAAGAATATGTTTGATGTTCAATGTGTTCACAGTACCAAGTGTTCTAAATCCCATACACCCAAATATCAACATGACGGTCTAGAACTCCTCTGTAGAGATAGAATTCAGTTACCTCTACTGTGGTGGTTTTAGTGAGGAGTAGATATCACACATGAAGCCTTACCGTCATCACCGGTAGCCCAACAGATATCATTACATAACCTGGACATAACTAATAGTTTTCTTTTAAAAATGTTTCTAATGATGATGTTTTTAATAGCTTATTTTCCATTAAATCTCAAGCAGTTGGTTGTGATAAGATAAACTGTGTGGGCTGAATGTGGAACCGTGTGTGTTGGGGACCCTACCAGCTCCTTGTGGGAGGGGGGCAGCAAACTGGTAGGTTAATGAAATCGATTAAGTTATTTAGTTTTGCTTCTCTTTATTTCAGGGGCTGTAGGCCTTCCTGGTCATACAGGAACACCCTAAGGAAGCGGGATATCCTACAGGACAGGCACCAGGAAGGCCATCCATAGGAAGGTTGGGCTCGAGGAGGCTGGTGTGGGTTTTTCCCAACAACACCAGCTTGTATGAATGCTGCCGCGATGTATGAATGTAATTTATTGATCGAATGAGCATACATAGAAATAGGGAAACCGAGTGTGATTAAGGCTGTGATAGTAGATTTAAGTTAGTTCTATCCGAATCAAGTAGCAGGGAAGGAATATCAAAGTACTCGCCCTGCCTCAAATACACACCATTGAGAATGGTCCAAAAACATGATTACCAACATTGGGAAGACCACAAGTTATAGGAAGAGGTGGCTCAGTTCCAAGGTATCATGAACTCCTGTCCCTGCATAAGTTACTGCATCTCACCAATCCTGGCACCTCCGCGTGGTCCATCCCGGGCACACTCATTGAGTGTGGCTAACGCCAGAGAGGACAGGAGGGCCTGCTGTATCCTCAAGAAAGAGTGAGGAGTAAAACCCACTACTGCCGCAAAGGATATGAAGAATTATTGGAATTGGAATTCCTACACTAAATGCCTTAGTGATCTTAGACATATTTCTGAATTACCCGTACTTGCAAAGGCGTTGGAAAATCTAATTTATCAGCAAGCATATTATATGTCAAGGATTGCAACTTATTAAATATTGGCCAATCTGGCTTCCATTGCCACCACAGTTATACAACTGCATTACTCAAAATTACTTCAGAAATCAGAGGAAGCTTCAATAATGGGAACAGTGATGATGTTACTGGATTTGTCAGATATCTTTGGCAGCCGTTTTCCACTAAATTGTATGGTTCGTAGAAATCTCATCCAGGAAATAGTTGACCAGAAGCAACCACTGCCAAATGCACAAAACCTTTATTGAATAAACAATTGTCCATTTCTTCGATGAAATGTTCAAAAAAATTTATTTAGTACCTATTTTTGCTATTTTGATCTTAATTCGCTTTACCTCCTCCATTGTACTAGTTCACTATCCTTTTGTTAAGCAGCGCCTGCATTGTTTTTGTTGCAGACTGTGATGTTTACAGCCACTATGCCAGCAGCTGTTGAAAGACTCGCTCGAACTTACCTTAGAAGACCAGCAGTTGTTTACATCGGTTCCATTGGTAAACCAACCGAGAGAACTGAACAGATTGTGTACATGATGTCCGAGCAGGACAAGAGGAAGAAACTTGTTGAGCTGCTCAGCAGAGGCGTCGAACCACCAATCATCATTTTCGTGAACCAAAAGAAAGGTGCAGATGTTCTTGCCAAAGGTCTTGAGAAGCTTGGGGTACGTTGACTCGCCTTTGATTTCTATTTTATTCATTAGTTACAAATTTGACATGGACCCTAATTATGATGTTCCTGATTTAACATTGGTTGTGGATACGAACTAAATCACTCGCGACGAAGTTGTGGAAACCCATTATAAAACGGAAGTTAGTGAAAAACGTTGTCTATTTCCACGAAAAATAAAGAGTTACAATGTTATATCGATTTCGACGGTTAGGCCATCATCAGTAACAAACAATAACTGAAAACACATTAGAAAGGACACAGCTTATATAGAGACAGGTGAAGGGAGATTGAATCCCATTGGTCGAGAGAAAGGAAAGGGACAGACAGACAGTCAGACAGGACAGACAGACAGTTTGTAGAATTTCTTCATTTTTGCCCAAAGGGAGGTATGTTGAATGTACTTGAAAAATTCGAAATTATCAAAAGTGACAGGTCTGGTAAATGTTTAAATGAGGATATACCTCAATATATTTCACCACTGATAGGTCCATTTCTGTAAACCTTGGAATTATCCCTTCACACTGTTGAAACACTATTTAGTTATTTCCCCCCTTTCACTTCATCTGATTAGCTATAATCCCCTTTCACTTTGTATGCACTTAATTGGTTGTACCTCCTGCCCCTTTCATTTCTCTCGACCAATGGGATTCAATCTCCCTTTCACTTTGTATGCACTTGATTGGTTGTACCTCCTGCCCCTTTCCTTTCTCTCGACCAATGGGATTCAATCTCCCTTCACCTGTCTCTATATAAGCTGTGTCCTTTCTAATGTGTCTTCAGTTATTGTTTGTTACTGATGATGGCCTAACCGTCGAAATCGATTTAACATTGTAACTCTTTATTTTTCGTGGAAATAGACAACGTTTTTCACTAACTTCCGTTTTATTGGTTGTGGAGCCTGTTTTCCAAGGCGATTCCCTGGGGTGGGAGCCATTTTTCTTACGCGTCAACCTCTAAGTAGTGGAAGCATTGATTTCACTTTCAAGAGTTGACAATTGTTTTCTTCTCTAAAATCAAAATTCGCACTCGCATTTCTGTAATAGAAGATTAAAGAATGAATCACAGTTAGTAGGCTTTATTGAATGGAATTGAACTAATACAAGTTTGAAAAATATAGCAACAGAGTTTTGTCAACATGATGATGAGAAACCATGAAAACATATGATGAGTTTTTCATAACAATTTCACCTTTTAGACAATTCTGAGTTCCGCTTACTTTGTCATACGTCACACTCCCTTAATTGGCTGATTTATATCGATTTAATTTAAATCCAACAACCTTGCCAGACAGACCTTCTATTTTCGAAATATTCTGCAACCTACCTGTTAACGTATTTTTTCAGTTTGAATTCAATTTCAACTTTTTTTTCCTCAGTACAACGCCTGTACGTTGCACGGTGGCAAAGGACAAGAACAGAGAGAATACGCTCTTGCTACTCTCAAATCAGGTGGAAAAGACATTCTTGTTGCCACGGACGTGGCTGGTCGTGGTATCGACATCAAAGACGTATCCATGGTCATTAACTACGATATGGCCAAGACTATTGAAGGTAAAAACATGTTTATTTTTCCATTGCATACCTAATAATGAGCTCTGATTTATTATTGTACCTATTTTAAAAGGTTCCAGTCATGCAGCATGATCTTATGAGCGTGTTTTCTTAAATTAACTATCGTAATGCATGTTACATTTTATTGAAATTTCAGCAATTTGAACACAGAGAAATAGTTAAAAACCAATTTAATGACAGAAAACTGTTACAGGTCGTGTGGTTATAGTGTCGATTTAGCAGATTCCCTCAGAGCACTTTTTCGCCATTTTGCAAATTCCAGCGACAAAACATTTAAAAAAATTTTAATTCAGTTCATTACAAGCAAATTTAGTTTAATTTAGTTGGTTATTTACCAACTTTTATCTTATTTTGCGACTACCTGCTGTCTTACGAGTAGGTTTTACGAGTTTTTACGACTGTCTTACGAGTAGGTACTGAAAGCTTCGAAATACAATTGATATATTATGAATCTCAAATTTCTGGTAGTCAACCAACGCAGAATTTAATTATCTACCTGTTTTCTTTGGAACAAAACCCGTTTTGGTATTGGTCTGAGAAAAGTAGAAACGCGTGTTTTTGGGGGTTTTCACGAAAAAAAAAAAAAAAAAAAAAACTCAGTGAAGAACCACATTTTGGGTATAGGAACGTGGGATGTATTCGGAAATATTAAGAAATTTCCTATAAGATAGAGGTAAAACGTAATTTTGCCCAACCAGAATCGGATTTTACCCCACTGTGCGGCGAGGTACCTCAGCTTAGAGGACTGAGCCACCATGCCTCTCTCTACTTACATATTATACGACTTCAACACTCTGCAAGGACATGAAAAGGAAGAGTACAACCCAAAACCTATAAGACCTAACTACCAACTACACCCCAAAATTGAATGAATCGTAATAAAATCTAGTTTATTTAGATGAAAACCATTATTCATTAAAGCAAATGTCAGTTTACCACAATTACAGATTAAGAAATTTATGTACATTTTTTACATTAGACACTCACTTCCGAGAGATACGATAAAACTTATTTATTACAGTATGCTACAGTCTGTGCTTCAATATGGAATAATAGCATGGGGGGGGGGAACATACTCCTCACATATAAATAAATTACACGTACGCCAGAAAATCATTATGAAAATAATGTTGTCATTACCGCCTAGGTCGCCATCTATAAATGTATATAATATAGCAAAGCTGTTTATATGTTGAAAATTTACTTTTGCAATTCCATAAGTCTCCGCAAATAATGAATTCACAGCGTAATCCAGCATATACCACAAGATATGTAGTCGCAGGGAATGTAATTGCACCAAGATCAAGATTAACGCTGTCAACACACAGTCCAAAATTTATTATGTACATCATTCACAGAGCGCTAGATAGTCATATGAAAAGAGCTCAAAATTATACTAGACCAAACTACAAAAAGCAAATTTTAATGTGGCTTGTGAAAAATGGGGCAGTGGATTGTGAAACTATGCTAAACAGCATTTATGTATAATATTATAAAACAATAATTTTACTATAGAAAGTTTTGTACTTACAGAAGATAGGGGCATCAAATGCCATTGTAGTTATAATATTTAAGCTATGTGTAGATTATGTAGACGCATATGCGATGTTATGTCAACGTGCTGTGTTTGAAATTATGGGCAAATCGCCTAGACCTTAACCAACAGCACGGATCACGCCTACCGTTGGAAAAAGTAAGCTAGGCGAGTAACCTAGTTCTACTTTTGTACTGTCATCATATGTGTGTGTATCTGTTGAAATAAATAAATCCATCTATTACGTCCAACGTCGGAGTTCTAATTACTTGTTCTGCTTAACTTCTTTCAGACTACACTCACCGAATCGGTCGTACGGGTCGTGCTGGTAAAACTGGTGTTGCCGTCAGTTTCATAACCAAAGACGATTCCGCTCTCTTCTACGACCTCAAACAGACGATTATGCTGTCTCCAGTGTCGACGTGCCCGCCCGAACTCCTAAATCACCCAGATGCGCAGCACAAACCAGGGACGGTCATCGTCGCCAAGAAAAGGAGGGAAGAAAAAATATTCGCGTAAAACTCTCAGGCCTCGATATCGCATCCTTGAGTTACAATTAAAACTTGATTTTAAACTTAATTAAACAAATCTAATTTAGTAAGGGCTTTTTATTCATCGACGTACTTAACCTACAGCTGAAAACCTGTTTCCTTGACTGCTTCTATCATAAAAAGTTCCTGTTATGCAACGTGATGGTATGTGCCAATTTTCGTATTACACATAATTCATGTTGAATTGTTTTGAAGTTTGAGCACTGTGTGTGCAAAGAAATTGTTAACTATACATTTTGTGGCGAAAAACTTTTGAATGTTCTTGTTGATACACTTTTTTGAATAATATTCTGCCAAAACATATGAATTCAACAATTTTTAGCCATTTTTTTGTTTGCCATTTTTAGTGATTTTTTAGCAGTTTTGAAATGGGAGCAGTTTACTGTCTCAAAAAGAGCTGCCTAACGAACTTACTATTTCTTTTTGGAATACTTGATATACATATTCTAGCGAAAAAATGAATTTTACATCTCAATCCCAAGGAGAGTTATCGTCTGAAATGACTATTTATTTCATTTTTTTATAAATCTCCTTTTAGCTCAGATATCGCTTGCCGCAGATCATTCCTATCATATTTACTTATCTTAGCCCGCCAGGTCTGCTCCATGTCAACGCTGCCATTGACAACCTGGACATCCAGGATTATGGCAGACCCATTAGGCTTGATTGCACCGATATCTGGCTTCTTGCCCTGGTCACTCGGCATGTGATATAGTCTCTCCCTTTCGACATCCCAATCACTAGATGACAAAGCACCTGCTCTCTGCTTGGCAACAACACGTAAAATGCGGCCACCGTAAGTACGAGGACATTGCTGCACCAAATGATAAAGATTATCATTTTTACCCTGACAGGCATGGCAAAGAGTGTCTACTGTCCCACGAATACTCCTTGAACACCTCACCGAGGTGGCTAACGTATCCACCCGCACAGCATGGAAGTGGCAATAGCCCCAACTTCTGTCAAAGTCAAAGTCTTCTGTCAAAGTTCTTTACCATCTACTGACTCATGCAGTGCAGCAGCAAACTCAGCAGATGAGCTGGGTTTTGGTGCAGTTGGTGTTGCTCGATCGCACCAAGTCCAGGTCAGCAGCAGTTCGGGCGACCTCCCAGCTCAAGCCCCTAAGGGCAAACAGGCGCTGGCGGCGTAATGATGGGATGATGGCTGAGACAGAGACAATACCCAGCCCACTGGCCTTGACCAGTGCATGAATATAGGCACTTGGGACACCAGGTGGGAAGCCTAGCCAAGAGTGCACAGCAGACCTATCCCATAGGTTAGTTTTGACAGTAAGTACATGCGAAGGAGGCACAACTTCTGCTGTGGCTTCAATGGGGCCTTGGTGACAGGAGCTAGAGCTCCACAAAGGTCCACACGGCTTGTGCCAATGGTGGCGACACCCATGAAGTCAACTCCGAGCTACCGCCTAATCTCCTGCACGGATCGGGTGGGGATGGGTGACTGTCCAATGACAAAACGCTCCTCATCCACCACCTTCACCTGATGCTGGCGACCCGACGGGACCAAGGAGACTGTCCCACACTTATCTGGGTTAACCATCAGACACACCTGGCTAGCTGCTCAGCAAAGGCATTGAGGGCGATCTGCAAGCCCTCGTGGGTCTCAGTGAGTGGGATGACACACACACATATATACACGCGCGCGTGTAAGTGTGTGTCTGAGTATGTGTAAATATGAAAATTAACTCCAGGAATATTTTCGGACTGCCTCAAAACTATTTCCATGAAGAAAATGATGGAGAATCCACAATTTAAAACATTTAGAGCTATTGCAAAAGCTTTATTTTCTACGAAAATTCGCTAAAATAAAAATCAGATACCATTCGAGGAAGGGTTACACAAAATAATCAAATGCAATGATGTACCAGATGTATATTAAATTAATTACTGTCACAAGATAATAATGTGATAGTTGTGAAACAACAGCAGAAACAAATTCTTTCTAAACTCGGACGAATTTCGACAAGTAAACGTTGTAAAATAACCAAAAACGCTTGTTCATGAAGGAAAACTGAAACTTTACTAATAATTCAGGAAAATGAACGAACTGCGGAAGTAAAAATGGAACTTGGAAGCAAAAACTTAAGTTTACAAAAACTAAGACACAAAAAATAATATCAATTAAGTACGATCAATGATCACAAATGAAGGAGATTCGAAGAAATGAGTTTTTGTGCCAAAGGAAGTTTGCCCTCATTTCGTAATACTTTTCAATGGGGTTCATATTTATTTTTATATTTACAAACTACGAGGACATACATTATCACATCGACATACAAAAGAACAGATTCCACTGTAAAAACTGCCTCGGGTCTGTCACACAATGAGAAAAAATTGATCACGCACAACTAGAAGCCTTCGTTTTAATATTAGTTATGTTTTTCCATTTCTAAATTCAAAGGACTCTCAAATCAAAACCCCTACAAGATTTTATTTTGTACTTTCCCCTCCACTCTAGTGACTTTTTCAGTAGAGTAATGATTGTTTTGTCAAATGTACAGGTAGCAAAAAACAAGATTAACTACGTAATATTATGATGTAAACTTATTCTAGTTAAGTAGGCAGTTGAATAAAAAGATAAACTAAGCAGGATCTTGTTATTCGATTCAACTCGTGAGAAAAAGTTTTAGTCTGTATTGGATATTTATAGTAAATGAATAGGTACTTTGATTGCTGGTATAGTAACAAATTAATAGGTACACTTTGAATGCGATTGGTACGTAGGCATATAACTTCAATAGAAACTAGAGAAAAAAAAACAAGACTGTTCAATTGAATGACATTAGTATGACGGAGATTGATTGAAAACAGGGTATAGTAACAAACGATATACGATTTCCCTTCCAGTATGCGTAAGATGAGTGTTGATCTCAACCAGTCAATGTAATGTTTTTCGCTTTTAAAGAAAATGCCGTACCGTACAAAACTTCGTCGAAACAAAAAACTAAGGGGAAACGAATTCACCCGCTTTCCACCGAAAAAGCGGTAAGTCAAAATTATTCTCCGATCTATATAGTATTATAATAACCTTATGCTACTTCTAAATTCTTAGCTATATTGAGTTACTTCAGTCGAATTAATAATAAAGGTTGAGAAATTCAAAATAACAAGATCCCTCGTCGAAAATAAATACGATCTAAATGAGACTACCCCGCATCGTTTGATCAGCCGATTTGTTCAAGTTAAACCGATTTCACATGCAAATAACCGAAAAAGCTGAATATACAATAAATTAACGCAAAACCGTGAAGATTTTTTTTTCTTTTTTCAACACCTTTCAAATATTTACAACTCAACGCTTGCTGTAATCTTTACAAAAATAATTTTAACCCTATCGTGGAGTACATAATTCAATAGAGGGTTTCAGTCTTAAAGGAGAGAAGTGATCGCTCGAATATCAAATAAAAATAAAGACAAAACGAAAAATCAAAACAGATAAACAAATATAAAGGAAAATTAGAAAAACCAAAAAACGTCAACTCTAACCAAAAAATCAAATTAGGGTTAATACTTTAAAAAAAGTACAATTTAAAACGAATTAACCGATAGGTACAAAAAAGTGAAGAAAAGAAAAATTAAAAGCGAGATCCAGGGTTTCGTATGGAACATAATATAACCTTGATCACTATTTTCAAGTGTTCAAACCGTTTTAAAATAAGGGGGGGAAATCAAGTTCAAGATTCAACAGTTGAACAAATCCTGGAAGAGTCACTCGACTTTGTTATTATGATTTCGTAGAGAGTGTAGTAGAGTATTAATGATGAGTGCTTTACATTGACTAGAATTGACTTCAAGAACGCATCCGCTTTTCTAGCTGTTTCACCTTTCAAAAAACAAAAAAACGAAATTGTCCAAGAGCTTTAAAAACGAAATGGCACGCAAGTCCGGACCGATGTGAAATGAAATTAACGTAATACAAAAATTCAAAGAAAAAAAGAGGTAAGGGATACCTTTAAGCATCACCCACGCTGTTCTCAAAAGAACAAATTTTAGGTCTTTTTACAAAAAAATAAAAAGTAACTGTTAAGAAAATTAAGCAAATATTAGTGAAGTCAAACTGCGGGGACGAACACAATGTAAGTTAATTTCCCTCTGCAATCACAGTGAGGGATCCGAGTTCAATGAAAGAAAAATCGTTAAAAAAGAGGATTACGTATTTAAAATTAACCTCCAGATTAGTTTAGGTTGAACGTTATGTTGGAAGGAAGAAGGGTGTTGGGGGAATCCAGATGAAAAAGAACGCCATTCAGCAGGCTTGTCATTCTCTCTCATTCAAATCAAGTGTTTTTCCAATCTGAAAACAAGAAAGACGAGAAATTATTTCTGTTTTGGGGAATAAGACGGTAAGTGGTATAAGAAGAGAGAGACTTTAGAGAGTTCCTAGAGATCCGTCAGTCTCCATACGGTGTGCGGTAACGAGAAACTTTACACTTTATTGTACCTTAAAGTCACGTCAAGTCCTTAACGGATTGTAACGCTAAATCCATGGAAGGAGGAAATTATCCCTAGGAGGTTATTTGAGTCCATGGAAGGAGGTTATTTTAGACAATTACGTTTTTTCAGGATCGCGATCCATTGACGTATCTGTTTTTCAGTATGCGTCACTGTAACTCATTGCATCAGAGTTGCTAAGGCACTTGATTGTCAATACCGCACGACGTATTGTGTTTTACGGATCTACTAGGAACTCTCTTTTATTGCCAAACCATACAAAAGTACTTAGCAAGTGTCAAAATTACGTAGGTACAGTGGTCGCCGCGTATTTCGGTGGGTTGTTTATCCGGTGAGCCGCTTATTCCAGTGAAAGTCGATAGGAATAGAACGGAAAGGCAAAATACAATGATGTTTCGCTGCTTACATCGGTAGCGAGAGCTGTTTTAACCGTGCGTTTGTATTCGCTAGGGACGGTATGTAAACATTAGGTAAAAGTTCAACGTATGTACATAGTTCAAGGTAGGTGTTCGTGCTTCTAAGATGACTTGTGTATACAACCGTGCTTCATTAGGCACAATATTCAGTTAGCATTCAGATTTCGTTGACATTAAATGAAATTCACTCAGCCTTGCAAGACAATATGCCACTTAAATGCAGGCATTTTAGTTTATTTTCATTGTATGTAGTTCATTACATAAAGTTCATTTTGTTTGACTCCTTTTTCTTACATTTTTTTATCACGTTTTCCTTGGACCCGCCGTTTATTTTGGATTTCGGTTATTCCGGTCAAAGCCAGTAAGTCCTGATTTGACCGAAATACGCAGCGACGACAACTGTGTTAATAAATAAATCAATAAACTGCAATTCATTACTAATAAGACATTCCTCCTGCGAGGATGAACTCTTTGGGGCACAAACCCCAATGATGTCTATTCAAAGCGAACAATTAATCTAAGGACTCGCATCCCTCACCAGAGGGCTGAATCTCTTTGATTAAACGCAAAACTCTCAGAATAGTACAATAAGCCACCAGGCTTCCGTGCTTGGGACCCAAAATAACCCCGCCCTGAGACTTTTTCCCTATAAATCTACATCTACATCCTGCAAGGATTGTCCTTTAGGTAGCTCTTGGTTGTTGATTTAAATATAGAGAGAGCGCTTTGGTGGATGGTGACAGTCTGTTATTTATAAAGTTTCACACACCGATAGTTGGAGCTGTTTTGGCACACCCGCAGACGGTTAGACTTCACAGACTAATTTCTTCCTGGACTGAGATAGGAATGAACGTCTGAATTGGATGGGAAATCTATAGCATTTTTATGAACGTGTACCAAACTTTGAGTACGTAGGCTGATGGGAAAGTAAGAAGTATTCTGAGGGTTGCAAAAGGGGATCTAAACCATCCTCTACAGAGCAAATATCATCCGGCTGGACGGAGCATGGCCACCAAGCCAGAATGGAATATGTCATGAGACTGAAAACATGCATGGTAAGATGCAAGAAGATATTCCCGTGGAAGCTTGCCATTCAAAACTCTTATTATGCATACAGGGTGTCTCACCCACGTATTCTGCAACTCATTTCCAATCTAAAGTTCCTCTTAGAGATTCTGCTTCCGAATCTACCTAAAGGTAGCAGAAGCATTGTATTCACTTTCGGGAGAAAACAAAATTTTGGTCTCCAAAATCAAAATTCCCACTTGTATTTTATGTTATAGACCATTCTGAACAACTTTGGTTCCGTGTCTGTCGTGTGTTCGCAAATCCTTGTAACAAGCTTATTTTCCACAGTGCTTGTCACGCGCTGCTACTTCAGAAATTCCAGAACAATCACAGCTGGAATAAGAAGGAGTGTCGGTGTTTATTACGCAGTTGCCAAAGAGAGCCACTCTCTTCCTATCCCAAACTCCATGTATAATGTCTGCTGTAGGACCAGGTGTTCCATTACGAGGGTCATCCCAAAAATAAGTTTCCCTATTTTTGAAAAAATCAAAAAAATGCTTTATTGACTAAAATATTTACATGGTTGGAAAGCTGCAGACCTGAACTATTTTTCCACATAGTCGCCGAGTCGTTCCTGGCACTTTGCATACCGTGTGGCGAGTTTTTGTAAGCCAACAGCATACCAGTTTCTGTCCAATCAGCGCAGCCACTCGTTGACGGCGCCCTCGACTTCTGCGTCTCACTGGAAAATCGCTGGCCTCCCAAAAAAGTTTTCAATGCCGGGAAAAGATGGTAATCACTCGGGGCGAGGTCTGGAGAGTACGGTGGGTGGGGGAAAACGTCCCAATCAAATTTTCTGAGCAATTCCTGGGTCAAATTTGCGGAATGTGGCCTTGTGTTGTCATGAAGAAGCAGCACTTTTCTTTTCAAAAGCCCGGGTCTTTTGGCTTTAATGTTTTTTCTCAGTTGTTCCAAGACTTCACAATATCTGGCAGCATTAATGGTCTCACCTTTAGGTAGGTAGTCAACCAACAGAACACCCTTGGAGTCCCAAAAACCGTGGCCATAATCTTTCCAGCGGACGTCGCAATTTTGGCTTTTTTTGGTGCTCTTTTCTGGGGACTTTTCCAGACCATACTCTGTCTTTTTGACTCTGGGGTATTGTGGAAGACCCAAGTTTCATCCCCAGTCACTATTCGATCGTAAATGTCGTCTCCTTCATCCTCAAGCATCTCAGAAAAGCGGTTTGCTGCCTCCAAACGGTTTTGCTTGTGTTCGTCAGACAAGAGCCTTGGAACCCACCTTGCACACACTTTTGACATCTCTAAATCTTCTTTTAGGATTCGACCAACTACAGAGCGAGTTAATTCGTATTTGGGATGAACACAATTTCATCAATTGTACGGCATCTATCTTCATCAAGTGCTGCGCGAACGGCCACAATCGCCTCCTCTCGAGTCGAACTCGTCCTGCACCGAAACACGTCCTTCCTCAAAACTTTTTCGCCACTTTCGGACCATTTGGACACTCATCGCATTGTCACCATATGCTTGACAAAGTCTACGATGAATTTCAATCGCGGTAACCCCCTCCTTGGTCAGGAATTTGATCACAGAACGCACTTCACAATCGGACGAAATCACAAGGGGGGTATGCATGTTTCTAACTGAATAGATTATCAACAAACCGACACAGCGGCCCGAAACTTTTACATGACTACCACTACATCCAAACAAAAAGCTTGAGACCATCCGAAGGTTTCTATGACTTGTAGGTTGTTTTAAAGAAAATAGGGAAACTTACTTTTGGGATGACCCTCGTATATTCTTCACGCATAATTGGTTCAACCGCTACTCTTCTACACCAGTGTTGTGTGCCCAGCCACTATTCCTTTTATCTGATCGTGTCCTAGTTTGACAAGAACTCCTCGCTAACAATTTAATATGTGGTTGAGGGTCAATTCATCCTCACACCCATCACAACGTGCTGGGAGACCTCTAGGAGCCTTTCCATTACGCATGGCCAGTGCGTCTCTAGTTGAGGATTATTTTTCAAGTCTCTCAACTGGGATGGTCCAGGCTGTCAGCTGATAGAGGAACGACAGATAGCCAATGTACGACTTTCTTTTCTGTGATCCGAGACATCTCCATCATAGCTAGTTGGCTGATTTTGCCCATACCATACGCACTACTGGATAAGAACTTGTAAATGAGTGTCCAACAAGAAAATAGTTGAGAACGAACCTATAGAAAAAATTACATTAAATTATACTCACGTGTGACTATGCCTCAGAGACGAGACGGGATGGCTTGGGGGTGTAGACCGAGGCATTGGGATCCAGATTAGAACTAGCGGCACTGCTGTTAGGAGAGTGGGATTCAGTTCCACCTCCCATTGGCACCATTTGTCGAAGCTTAGAAGGCCCCTAAAACAATCATTCATGATCGTAAAAGAAGATAGAAAATTACAATAAAAAAGTACCAGTGATGCAGCATGATATTGTTTTGGAATTTGAGCACTTTTAGTACAAAGAAATGGTTAATTACCAATTTAATGGCAACGAAATTCGTTCAAATAATATTCTGTAATTCAAAAACGATTTGGAAATTTTAGCTTTTTTACGGAGGTTTTAACGATTTGTCAGTAAGTAAATATTAATAAAATTTGTATTGATGTTTCAGCATATTATTTTGCATACATTTTATAATGTTCTAGTTCCTTGTTGATTAACGCCAATTGACTGAAATTTTGCTGAAAATATAAATTGAATGATTTTTAGCAGTTTTTTAAGTAGATTTTTTTATTTTGACCAATTTAATGTAATAAAAAATTATTGATCAACGAACTCATCCTTTAATTTGGAAAGTTTGATTTTTTGGCTCATGAACGGAATGTTTTATATATATATATATATATATATATATATATATATATATATATATGAAAAATCGTTAAACTCTAGGATCCATTTCAGAATATCGCAAAACGGATTTCAATCAAGAAAAATTTTCAAAATTGTGATTTTAATTTTTTTTGAGCCATTGCAATAGCTCCCTTATTTACGAAAACCCGCTAAAAGAACTGATGCAAAACTCTGGTAGGGAAGAAGGGAAAAAACAATATTGGAACAACTTGTTACTTACAAGGGAAGAATGCTGTCCAGAAGTCAAGAAATCTGAAGCACCTGGCATCACTGCCAGCACTTGGGCTAACTTAGCTTTCAACTCTTCGATTTCGCGCTCCTGGTTCCGGATAACGCCTATAAATTAAAATTGCATTGAATTAGTAAAATCGAAAAAGAACGATGAAAGAGAATCTCAGTTACTTAACCCTTTTAGTCCCAGAGACGAGACATCTCGCACCACGTGGTTTCACCGTTTGACGCATTTAGCGACGTTCCTCACATTCTAGCGGAGGTCGAGGGTATTTAGTGTTACAAACGATCTCGCACCACGGTTTTTCACCGTTTGACGTATTTAGCGACGTTCCTCACATTCTAGCGGAGGTCGAGGGTATTAGTGTTTCAAACGAGAGTTCATGGGGGGCAGCAAACACAAAATTAGGTGGATTTTACCATGTTCGGAATTTGGATTTTGTTGCTGTTGCTTTCTGGAAATCAGTTCATTGCGTTTTCTTTCATCCTAATTTTTTTTTTATCATTATTTTTTATATGTTGGGCATAGTTTTATTCTCAATAATGGAAAGCACAATTCTTCAAAATTTGAACGTAATTTGGCAAAAATTTACTGATTTAGAGCGTTTTTAGTCGAAAGTGGCGAAGCATTTAGACGCAAAAATAGGCTGGGTCCTGCTCCACATGGAGTATCGCTGGAGTCTGAACAGAGGCAGCGCGCTTGGTTGAAATGCCCGGGACTGAAATTAAACATAGAGAATGCTAGAACATGAACTTACTATCTCGAATCTCGAGATGACGTTTGGCTTCTCCAAGAGCGGAAAACAGATCCAACTTTATGCGAGTTTCAGCGGACAACGAATTTTCGAGATGGGAAGTCTTGTCTTGGAGAAGAGACACAGTTCGAAGGAGCATTTCTGCACCAGTCTGACTTTCTTTGTACTGCATCAGGTTCTGTAACAGTATTGATATATTATTTTAGAAATTGAACGTCTTAATTGTTTATATAGCATTTTCAAGTCAAATTTACCCTTTTACAAATCAGATTCACGTTTGAACAATGCGAGAAATGCGTTTAAAGACAAACAAAAGGAACTGAATACGACAAAATAGGTATGATATATGTTACGACTATACTATACTAGGTACTATACTATATTAGGTACCTATATGTTTTATTATGTATTAATAATAACTCGAATTAATAATAAACCTACATTTATTAATATACATGCAGTTGACATACAACAAAAATATAATAGTACTCAATTTAACAACTGAGAAATCTCGATAAAGGTCAACACGCAGAAGGAATGCTACTTAATCATTACTCCTATTTCTTTGCCCTTCAACTTCTTTCTCGCAGGGTGAAATTGGTTTGTAAAAGGGTAAATTTGGTTTGCAAACATCTGATTTCATGACTGAATAGAGATCAAAAAGTTGATGGGAGTTAGGATTCGAAGTTTTTTAAAAATAAATAAAAGGGGTACACAGCTGGATATATATATATATGTTCGTGAGTGTGTGATTTTTGAACACAATAATTGCTCATTAAAGATTTATAAGCAAGATTCAATAATTATAATTGTACCTGAAGTTCACGATCAGCTGAAGCACATTTCCCTTCTTTGTCTTTAAGGTCTCGTCGCAAATTTTTCACTTCGTTTTCAAGCTCACGTCTCCGTTGCCGGCAAGATTCGTTGCAGCATTCTCCATTTTGCCCTTCACAGGGAACAAAATTAATTATTTTCCTGTTAACACTGACGTTTTAAGGGGGATGACATACAGAAGCAGTAGCTAAATCAAAATACTAAAACCTATCTAACTGATAAATATTAAACAGTGTAGTAGTGAGACCAGTCTTATGACTCTAACAGTAACATCAAAAAACTTATTGTCAACTGGTATAAACAAAAGAAGGTGATGTTGGATAACGCAAAATGTGTAACCACACAAAAAAATAAAAATAAAAATTCAAGATCCCCCTCAGATTTGCCAGTGGAGTCCGTGATGGCACTCCGGTTAGTGACGGAGGGTAGCATGCCCCCCCTCCCGAATCGTGCCACTTGCAGTGCCCCTTTGGACACCTTGTTCAATGCCGCTAATGACCCTTCTCGTTGAAGGATATAATCATTAACATAATCAGAAGCGTGGTTGTCCCTTCAGTGCTCTCTCTTGTTGGCAGAGAACCGAGGTTCAATTGGGACTGCAGGGCAGCTAGAAACAGATCTATGAATTTATTGAACATGCACAGGCAAACTGACTCGGTAATTGAGAAGCAGCATTACCTGAGTGCGAACAAAGTATATAAAGAGCTTCTGGTTGCCAAGGAAAGAGACTACCTGTCCAGCTTCGCCGTCAAGTTCAGCTCTGTTGTGAGCTGTAGAGAGTTTTGGGATTCGGTGAAGACTTTTAAGAAGTCAAAACCTTACACTAGATCAGCAGTTTCTCCGGCCGAGTTTTTTGGTCATTTTAGTGACCTTCTGAATCATCCAACATCAGGAGCTGCGATTATGTACGCTGGCCTTATGCCAACGTTGATGCCCTGGATGTGCCTGCCTACAATGGCTGAGTTGCAAACAGTACCTACTGGATTCCTGCAAGGCCCAAAAAGGACCGGGTTTAGATGCTGTACCCTTTGCGTTTTATAAGTATGCTTGCACAGAACTAGTTTTATTGTCGCTGTAAAACCTGGTATTCTCGACAGGAGTGGTACCTGGTTCTTTCAGGGTAGCTCTTATTTTCCCATTATTCAAAATGGGAGATCCTTCTAATGTGGGTGACTACAGAGGATTATCTTTTTATCAACTGCATAGCAAAAATATTGTCGAGTATGCTTGGAAATTCATTCTCATCCTTCCAAGAAAAGAACAACCTACTGACTGAATACCAGTGTGGCTTCCGGAGAGGGTATTCAACTGTAGATTCCGTGTTCACGTAGACCAGCCTGGTTAAACTGAAATTGAGCTACCCTCGTAGTAAAGTCTACGGGTTTTTTGTGGATCTGAGGGTGACTCAGACTGTCGAAATCGATTTAATGTGAAACTCTTTATTTGCGTGGAATTGGACAATTTTCTTCTTCAACCTCCGTTTTTCACTTAAACCCTTCTGGAGTGCGAGCGGTTCGTTGTACAATGCTTTGGGAGGTCTCATTCGAATCACAGAAATGAGTTCGTTCTGCCTTAGAAAAAAAAACTATTTTGAAAGTTTTTGAGATACCGATGGTTCATTCACCATCAATATCATCCCTTGGGGTTGGGCTTGCCAACATCACAGGTTCATCCCCGCCCGATGTCGATCCAAATTCCATTAACTTAGGTCCAGTAGTTTCGGAAAAAAGCTTCGGACGGTGGTGGAGGGACAGAATTATGGTTTACCATTTTCACTAATGAACCTTTCTAATCGACAATCGAAAAAGAAATCATTAACCTCGTTCGAAAAATTTGTTGGTTTACGTTTCAAGATACGTAAATTTGAAAAAAAAAAAAAAATCCGTCTTTTTGATGTACAATGATCGATTTATGGCTCAACAATCATACATCAGCCCAACATGTGCCAGTAGTCTCGGCACCACTTTTGATCAACCCAAAAGGGTAAAATTTAAAAGGCTGAAATATCAAGAAATCAATATCTTTAAAACTATTGAAATAAATACAGTGTTTTCTGTGTCATTGATAGAGATCACTTCAATGAATCAAATGAGCCCACCCCGATCACTGTAAGTTTGTCCATTCGCTCACCCTAACGGCAAGAACTTTGACAGAAAAAAAAAAGTTTGTCAACGTGAGTGTGCACCAGAACTGGTGTGTACATAGCAAAAATCGCCTTATAAACTCCAAGTTTTTGAAATGAAGTACCTGTATTCCTAATGTCTGGTAGAGGAGTAGAGCTTGTGGGACCACCAACTGCCAAGGAGGCTTTCTGCATTTGCTGCACGTGTTGTACTTGAAGTTGCACGTTTTTGTTTGCCTTGCGTTCCTGCGCCAGCGCAGATTCCGCAGACGATCGAAGTTTTCTTTCTTCAGAGAGCCGCTTTTCTAGCGAGGAAATGGACTTTTGGTCTGCAGCTCTGCATGACATTAGGCTCTGCACTCTACAAATGAAGTCGAAGTGAGTTTTAAAAATAAAAACAAGTATAAGATAATCCAGAGCGCACTCAACAATAATATAGTAAGAATACGCTTTAAATCAAAATTTTATATAAGAAGGTTCAAATGAGATGAGCATACTTGGATTGGAGATCATCGTGATGATGGCGAAGCGTAGCCAGCTCAGCTCTGGCTGATTTTTCTGCAGTGGTCACAGAGCTGAGCTGAGACTTCAACTCTGATTCGTTCGCCTTCCATGATTGTACATCGCTTATGCACTAGGTAGGAGCAGTTAGAGTGAAAATTCTCAGTATTAAAATCTACTTTCATTTACAAATATGAACAAATATTGTGCACATACCTCGTTCTCATTTCTTGCTTACCTACTACACCTAGGTAATGTATGAAACAGAAAAAGTTTCTGAGAAAAGCTAAGTGAAGATGAGATATAAAATCATCCAGGCTACAAAAACTGTGATAAATTGAACACAAAAGTTTTACACTTGTGCCAAACACCCTTCGCCACACACCAACACACAATGACCATCAGTTGAGGTAAGAGCCCCGAGGACATGGGTGGTGATACAACAGAGCACTCCCGCCGAGATGCCCAACTGGAGTAACTTCATGGCACCTTTTCCACTTCACACCCTTCGCCACTACCTTGATGCTATTAGTCACCCTTACTTTTACCCCGTATACCGCTTTCCACAGGTCATTTCTGTCATACTTATTCATTTTAGCCCGCCAGGTACAAGTCCATTCTGCCACTGACAACCTGGACATCCAGGATTATGGCAACCATTGGGCTTGATGGCAACAATATCCGGCTTCTTGTCCCAGTCACTTGGCATGTGATTTAGTCTCTCCCTTTCAACATCCCAACCACTGGAATCTGCTTGGAAAATTCCATCATGACGTAGTATGCCACCACCGTGAGTTTGGTGACACTGCTTCACCACATGACAAAGGTTTTCATTTTTACACTGACAGGCACGGCAAAGGGTGCACTTATAAACAAGTCACATTATTACTGCTTTATATTAATATAATTCCACAGCTTCCTGTCCATTAAAGAGACTAGGATGCAATTGGAGATAGCTCTGGTAGTTTTTCAAACGAAGTATCCACGACCATAACAGAATATAGCTGGTTCGCCAAGAAGCTTTTTCCAACCCCCAAAAAATGCATTCTCAGCAAACTGCTACCAACACATCTCATATATATGTATCAGTACCTGAGCGGAGATTAGGGCAAGGGAGTTATGAATATTTATCGAGAGAAAACATTAACTCCATTGACATCAAAGAGTGACAGAACTGAAAGTCACAACTTATTCAAGAATTGCAGTAATAATATTGAACGCTTGTAGAATGGATAATTTTAGATAACGAAAAGACCATTGATAACACAAACACGTTATTTGTAGGGATTGATGGTGGAAGAAGTTAAGGATTCTTCCAAAAGTGTGATTTTTTATATTTGTGGACTAGTTTCGCCTTATTAGGACATCAATTTTGAACTGGTAGTTGATACATTTTAGACATTGGAGGTTAAATATAAAACAGCACTATGTGATAATACATGGTTTGTCATTTTTCAATGTAAAAAATGTAAATTAGGAAGCAAGAAAGTTGTAGCACACGAGAAGGAAAGAAGGGAATCCCTACATCCATTTGGAAAAGGAGATACCAACACTAGACACTAGGTAGGTACACATGTCCCGCTGTGCGCGCCCCTGTCGACCTGAATTCGAACTAGCGTCAACTTTCAATGGAAATAAGCTGCCTTATGGATAGCTAAGTTTTGTGATTATTTGGTGTCTAAAGTCCTCTGTGGTGTAATAGATAGCGTATCAGGCTTCCAAGTCGAGGGACCTCCGAGTTCAACCGAAGCTCGAACCTCTTCTTTTTTGCATTTGAATTCAACCTCCGAAACATAATTTAAACGACATTATTGTAAATATTTTAATTCTTACATTACATTTTGATCTATTCGTCTAACTAATCTGTATTTCACTAAGAGATTGACTACTTGATGTTATGTATTTTTGAGATGCGAGCATCCGTAACATCAAACTACACAAATCATTCTGAGCTATTTGTCCAACTAATCTATATTTAAGAAGCGGTCATAAATATATTAATAAAAATTGAGGCGCCAATTCATTCAACGGAACCTATTCGTGCAAAAAGACTTTGGGGGAACGTAGTTACAATTCAGCACGGTAGGAGCATGCGCACAGCGGGACATGTTGTGTACCCAAAGTTAAGTGATGCCAACCCACCTCAATCCCTATATCCACTTGGAAAAGGAGATACCAACCCGTCGTTATAAACGTTATTTGTCTTAGTTACTATATTTATACGTCCAGTTTGCTGAAACGAATTCAGGCAAGAGACTAGATATTAGTGTGTACAATATATATTTTCGTTAGAATGAGTAAGTTAAATTGGAAAAATATCTGGTGTTAAGAGGTTTTACCCAAATTATACGATTATAATACAAAAATTTTGGAACTTCAAGTCAGTCAATTGGTAAAAATAGAAAATCGACTGTTTGAAGTCATGATCTCCATTCAGCAAACAGAATTAGCCATAGTTAGTAGAATTTGGAAGCCAAGAAGCTGATGACGAGTAACAGCCCATTTAGATCGTTCTCTCTTTATGCTCGACATCACAAAAGTGTTAAATATAATTAAGAGTAAATATCTAGAAGAATTACAATTAACCTAAAGGCATTGTGAAATGTATAAGGAACTGGTTTGGGAAGTGACATAGGAGAAAATAGCCTGGGAAAACATTCCAGGAAAGCTAGCTACCTTGCAACAGTTGGGAGTAAGCGCATCCTTCAATGAAAATCGCCGATTGCTATTTATCAAAGCAAAGTTATTGGATATAATGGCAAGCATATAGTTTTTATTTGACTCAGAATCGATGTTTGGTACGAACCTTTGGCAGTACTCCTGTGACGGCTGAACAGGAGGATCAGTGGAAGCTTGGTGAGATGAAGATTGGGAGTTGTCTTTATTCCTCCCTTTACGGAAGACGGACGATCCTCCACCCCCACCTTTGCCTTTCCCCTTGCCGCCCCCAGACGCATGGGACGACGATGTCTTTGTGTTTTGAGGAGGTGGCGGCGCTTCCGGGCTCGCCGATTCCTCTTCGGCAGGTGGTGGACTTTCAGCAGTGGCTGGGCGGCTGCTACGGAAGCACAACATTCTGAAGCCACCACCACCGTTGGATGAACAGCTGACGTTCGAGCTGTTCGAGTTACTGTGCGAAGATTTTGATGCTCGAATAGCGTTCCCATTCAGGGATCTGGAAAATGAAATGAAGGGCCACAATAATGCATTAATGAATCAGAGGAACTGGACATGGAAGCAAGAGACAAAGTACAGAAACACAAGAGAAAGAATAAACCCTGAAATAAAACATGGGAATAGCAAATTAATGCAATGATTAATAATAATAAGCCTTTACTGCCACAAGCACACATGGGTGGTAGAGCTAAGGTGGATGGGAACTAAGTTTCACAGTTCTGAATCTCTTCCTCCTCTCTTGCGATACATGACGAGAACTCAATACAAACAGAAGTACGCTCTATTATCCCAATTCCTCTCCCAAACACCATCTATCTCCATGCGTTCCGCTCTTTGCTCAAACAAAAATAATTTTCCTCAATATATAACGCATCATACAGATATCTCTAATACATCACACACATGACACCTCAACCAACAAAGCTGTTCAAATAGTGAGAAATCATTTAACAAACATCCCCAAACAGTGGGCTCACTGGTGCTAAAAACCTTGACAGTGAAATGATATAAAATACCAAACCATCACACAAATACTGTAATAATGATGAGTTCTTATAGTACACGAAAGTACTTGGATAAAGCAATTATAAAACCTGATGAGAAACTGCCAAATTCACTGCTCATCCCCTCAAACCACCCCAACCATAAAAATAATATGATAATTTGAATGTAACTCACTTCATTTTTTCACTCAATTCGATGTCTTGGTGAACTGAGCCGTTCGTGTATAGCTCATTCCCCTTGTCGAGGCTCTTTCGGTGGGATCCCTTCGAGCCGGGTGGGCCGTGGTGACCAACTCCGTTACTCTCACCTGAAATAAGTAATAATTGAATCCCAAACCTCAAAGAAATTATAATAATGAAGGAAGACAGAATTGTATTCGCAAACAAAGTGTTCACAATCGAATAAATATCCAAAACAAAATGTTTAAAAAATAATTCTAGCAATTTTGCCCCATATTTCAACAGAGGACATTTTGGAACGTTACTATTTCAAATTTCGAACGTTAAACCCTAAAACTCAGACAAGAGACTTTTGAAAATGATAGATGGCCTATTACAATTAACTAAATATGCCTAGCAACATGATAAGGATTTTAGAAGAGTCTATACATATTCCAATTTAGGTAGGACTAGTTACCTTTCGTTTTTTCAGAAGGTGAGGAAGCGGGGGATTGAACGGCTTCTATCGGCAGTGCTTGCGACAACAGGTTCATATAAAACCCATTTTCTTTTCGCACTTCTCGCTGTCGTCTCTGCAAAAATGCAATCATCAGAACTTTCAAGTAAAATGCCTCCTTCGATTACATAGGTAACGCAGAACCTAAGGTCAAAAAATTCTAAATATTAAAATATCTATAAGTTGGTTATTGTTTGTTCAAGAACCCATGCTACCGTCTTAAAGCTTTTACTAGTGCGCCGAACGGGCAATGCTTCAAACCCCGACCACACATTAGTGATATACTGTGATTGTTCCATTTATAAGGTGCTCCGTGGTCTAGTGGTTATCATAGAGGGCTACTAAGTGGAGGGTCCCAGGTTCAAGTCCAATCTGGTGCTCATTTTGCTTCGTATTTCAACCTCCGCAACATATTTTTAAAATCTGCCCAATTAATCTATATTTTACTAAAAGGATTGATTTAGGATTTTTACTTATTTTTGAGATGCGAGCATCCAGACCACCAAACTATACAAACAATTCTGATCTATTCGTACAACTGATCTGTATTCTACTAAAAAGAGTAATTTAGGACATTTTTTATTTTTGAGATGCGAGCTTGCAGGCATCCAGACCACCAAACTATACACAGAATTCTGATCTATTTGTTCAACTAATCTGTATTATACTTGAAGAATATTTAGTGATGGAAGATGCTCTTGAACATCTATTTTCTGCTATTAAATTTTTTTTTTTCCAATATTACATTTTATTGTTAAATTTTGTTCAACAAAATAAATTAAAGTATGGACCGGTGATGTATTTTCTTCTCGTCTGCTTCAACAAAGTCTTTCCTTATTCGCATTCCTCCCCGATAGCCCCTGCCTTGTCTTCCGTCCCAAGACACCTAATTTTCCGCCATGTTCCTCGAATACGCTGATTGATGGCCCTAATTTTTCCTACTTGAATTTTTGTGTGGACCCACCCTAACACACCGGAGAAAGGTCTATTCCGTTTTTCTGACAGCTGTGTGCCATCCGCTTCAGGAACAAAGAAAACTCTTTATGGAGGGCCCCATCACATGATACTACTAGGGGAGCAAATGACCCACGCACGTCTTCGGCCGCCCTATCGTATTTCGTGTGTTTTGCTTGGGCAGCAGCTTGTCCAGTGACGTCCCAGGTCTGGTTGCTGTAAGAGACGGCGTCGGCATTTATTATGCGCGTGTCGAAAAACGCCGGTCTCTCGTGTTGCCAGACTCTACGAACCATGATGTTTGCGATCAGTGCTGGTGTTGAGTGTGTTGCTTCTCGTAAAACTGGCTCAATAGCTACTCCTCCCCAAGCTAGGTCGGCTAGATTAGCGCAAGCATCTCTTAAGCTGTCATGCCCTCTTTTAACGAACCCACCTTCCAAACAGTTCAAGGCGTGGTTGACGTCGAAGCTGGCATTACAATCGTCACAACAGGCAGGTAGGCTGTTCGGAACATGTCCATAACGGAGTGCAAGCGCGTCCCTAAATTCATCAGCAGAGAGGTCTTGCCAGTCTGCTGCAGTTGGTACTATGGTTAACCATTGAGATGCGCCCTTTACTCGGTTCAGGATTCGCTGCTGCTTGGGTTCGAGTGCCAAAATAAACCTTCTGCTCCTTTCTTCCTGCACTTCTCTTCTTGTATCCCGCTCTTCTTTTATGACTGAAGCCACGCTCTCTTGATGGTCTCTAAAGTCAAGTGGATCCCCTGTTGAAATTGATGACAACTTTTTCAGAAGCTCTCTTAGACGATAGGTAAGCACGTTCTCCATCCAGTGTGGGGTTCATCATTCCTAATCCACCAAGTTAGGCTGGAAGTGCTAATACGTCTACTTCTCTATTGCTTATTGTGTCCCGATCAAAGATGGCAGGCATAAGCTCTCTGGAAATAACACGCCAAAGGGGTTCAAACTCTTCTCCAGTTGCTTCCACTACTCTTTGTAGAAACGCCCATTGACACTGCAGAGACTTAGTGAAAACAGCGTGAGCGGCTTGGGGGCTGGAACGAGCTGCTTCTGTAAGCTTTTTGGTCTTGGTTATCCATTCATCCACTTTTTTTTAACATAGGTTCTTACTCCATCCCGTAGCCCAACAACTCCCCCTAGAAACCGAAGGGTATAGAATACTTTCACGTCCAAGTTCCCAAATATCTCTGCTGCTTTCTGCTCAAAGCCCGGCTTTATAACTAGGTAGCTTTTGGAGGGCTCAGGTAGGTAGCCCCAACGGGGCCCTTGTTCACATTATTTAATTACATGAAATAAAACACCTACACTTTACAAGTCCTTCTGTATTTAATAAGATCTGCCCCATGAACCGAAAATTAATTAACTAGATAAAAGTGATTATAAACTCGATTCGTTAATCTAGTGGTTTTATAACAGCTGATACAATCAGAGTTGAAGATCTTGTGGTCGAGGTTTGAAGCAGTGCCCGTTAGGAGCGTGCGCTAGTAGGGCCTTAAGGAGGTCGCGCTCCAGCCTCTGCTGCTTTTACGGGTGTGTATGCTTTAAACGAATTCAGCCATCAAGCTTATTCTAACCCGTACTAGGCATTTTGGTTATTGAATCAATTGTCCTAACTCATTAATTTAAAAGAGAGGAGCACTTTGGCATAGAGTTTCCCCTTGTTTTGTTTTAAGATTTAATAAGCACAGAGACAATAAATTTATAAGCAGATTTTTCATCAACAAATTACACCAGGAAGTTGACATACCTGTCGGATTCTGAAACTGACGTAGCTTTTGAAGCCAAACCCAAGCGTAACGACAGGATACCCGATGCTGAAATATACGATAATACACATTTAAATAAAATATTAGGGCTTCCAGAAAGCCAAGTTAGAATAATAATTCATTTCTGTAATGTTCAGTTAGTCCCATATATTCATTGTAACAACGAGTTATGGTTATTTATCAGCTCTATCTTAATTTTTGGAAGCTATTTAATATTAACCCGAGCTATATCGAAATTCTATAAATTTGTCTTACGTATATTGTCCATTACCCATATAATCTCTATTGTAATTTATATTGCCTAAATTGATTTTCACGTTGGGTGTCATTATTGACCAATGTTTGAACCGGCAGGAGCACATACTTCATGTCAATTCAAAACTACCTAGATTACTGCCTATAGCCATTGTGGAATTGTTTGCCCATAGAGTCTATGAAAATGGTATATTACGGACACTGTTGCTAATGGTTTATTGTTCGGCAGTTTGGAGGGTTGCATTTCTGACTTCTTTAGAGACTTCGTAAATAACTCAAAAAGCGATTGTAAAAATTTTGTTGAACAAAAGCGTGAAATATCCTTCAAAGTCTTTATCGATTTTAAAGTTTTGCCCAACTATAAGTTAATCGACATTGTATCTCTGGTCTACATTTTCAAACTTCGTAGTAGTAGTACTAATAATTTTTAGACTAGGGAGGTAACAACTAGGGCCACAATCCCCATAACCCTCAAGAGACCATTTATGCTCACCACATAATACAGAGAAGTTGAGCTATTTAATTCACTTCCTCACGAAACAGTTAAATATCTTGGAACTTAATAAATTTAAAGGTTTTTTTTTCTTATTCCAGTTCTATATCCGAGATTTCCAAGGTGTAATTGTAGGTACTATCTATTGCAATATTATTGACATTTTTCTCCTCTTCTATTTTAAGCTATATATTGTTTATGTTATACTTCCAAAGTCTATACACTGTATCCTTTCTTTCTTCCAACGTTGTAATCTAATTCAAGATTCATAAGATGAATTCATTGTCCGTGCTTGCTGGCTTCAAAGACTCATACCCCTTCCGCGAGCTAGCTCTTTTGGGATATTAGCATTGTGCATGTATTTTGAAATGTTTCTAAAGCTTAAGTATTTTCCGTCTTAGATTTTACATGTTCTAATCCGTGTATTGTAATCAATTCCAATAAATTCCTAAATAAAAAATAAAAATAAAATATCGATTTGTTACTGGGCTACGTCCGTGTTCTTTTTCAAATTAGTGAATACATAAATAAAAGAAATAAAAGTATCTATTGCTATTGGAAGCGGGTGGCGTGGAAATGGCCATAGGGTCTGTCAACTACAGAGGAGTGTTTATATTGGGAGTTAACTATCCTTTTATAAAGAGTAGCGGGATCGTAAAGACCTTTGTGTCCAGTTTAATGCTGGTGGTCCTTTGAAGTTTTGAAACATTTACATATTCTAGAAGTCTAGGTCACCGCACTTCGTGCAACCTAAATTATCTAGTTTACTTGGAACTGTACTTTTCGGTAGGTGCAATCTCGCCCCACATCTCCACTTATATTTCCTCAAAATATAAAAAAAATCAACTAATGCATGAGGCTTCTGTCCAGTGAGCCCACTAATACATATTTTAGTCTAGTAAATATTCTTTCCCTCAACAACAATATTCAATACATATAATACAAATGGACAGGAATCACGGATTAGTGTATCAAAGAGTTCGAATAACATTTAGGAACCAACCAACTTGTACTATTGAATATTAGGAGTTTATCCAATATCACTAGCATTCAAACCCAATTGATGCCAAATGTTATGGAGAGTAATTCATGAGTACTAAGCTACAAGAAGTACGTAAAGCTATAAGAAAGTGTGAAAAATTTACCAGTGCGCTGCGAAGGGCCTACAGAGATCCAGATGGAATGGCATGTGTCTGAGATCTTTAAGTCTCACTGCAGCCTCCATATAAGCAAATAACAGCCACAGTACGACTGTAGGAAAACATATTCCTTTTTCTGGAAGCAAACAATAGGTATGAATTAGTAGAGAATACGAAGTGGACTAAATTTAGTTATTATGTACCTAATTTAGATTATGGGCTATTTTAAAATCTGTTCCTAACGAGAGACTATCATTTCTGGGGAGCAACACTTGAAATGAAAGGGCCATTCATAAACGCTTCTGTGACGTTATGAACGAGACAGACCATCATTTGGTACAAAAGATAGAAGGTACGTTTTGGAAGGGAGGGCACTTTAAAAGTGCTGCTTCTCACTTGTCAAACCTACTGTATCAGCCCCAAAACAATTTATGCGTCTAGATTGTCACTTTTATACAGTGTCTGTAGTATATTTTAAATTCTCATTCTCTATGTGGCCGTCGGAACAGACAGGTTTCACTAGGACATGTAACAAACGAGCAACATGACTGTATTTATACCATAAGTGTAGATACAGGGTGCGGCAGAGAGGACAGGTGGTTTTAAAAAAATCATAAAATAGTTAATTTTTACTCAAAAACAAATTTATTGATGCAATCAGGTTCGCAAGGAAATAACATTTGAGACAGTCAAGTGTGAAAAATCACATCAGGCATGTGGTGGCCGAAATTGTTGATGCAGTGCTGGAGGCGTTCTTGGAAGTTTGCGTAGACTCTCTCCAACATAACGCTACGTCGTAATGATCACCAACTTCTTTTTCCCTGAATTACGACGGCGACGTGTTCCAACCCGACGTGTGTGGTTCCAGCAGGATGGGGTGACCGCCCACACAGCCAGAGCATCAATGGACGATATTCGCCCTCTCTTCCCTGGTCGCCTTATTTCCAGGTTTAGCGATGTTCATTGGCCTCCTCGGTCCCCAGATTTATCCATATGCGATTTTTTCTTATGGGGACACCTCAAGGCTAAGAGTATACGAGAACAATCCCCGAACTCTGGACGAATTGAAAGACGCTATTCACGTAGAAGTCGCCCTAGTTGAGAGAGTATGTTGGAGAGAACGCCCAAGAATGAGCACTGCATCAACAATTTCGGCCCCCACATGCCTGATGTGATTTTTCATACTTGACTGTCTCAAATGCACCTGATTGATGACCTGATTGCATCAATAAATTTGTTTTTGAGTAAAAATTAACTATTTTATGATTTTTTTAAAACCATCCGTCCTCTCTGCCGCACCCTGTATATAGCGTTGAAGTTCATACCTTCCAGACAGATGCTATGAAGAAGATCGCCTTCTAGAACGTAGAGCTACTAAGACAGATCATACGGGTATTTCAGTACTGATGGGGGGGGGGGGGGGGGGGGCTGCTTCTAACAGATTTCAGGGGTAAAATATTAAATCTCTTCCAGCTAGTTTAGGGGAGTACAGAGTCTGTCATATGATGACATTGTCAGTGTGTTTGACTCGGGAAGTGATACGAACTATTATGCTAAAGAGAATGTAGTGTTTGTGAGCAGGCTCTACAGGGATATGATTATTGGCCTTTGGTTGATTTTTGGTCTTTAGTTGATGATTGGTTTTTAGTAGGGGGGGGGGGGGGGGGTCAAGAAGACAACCTCATTCAGCGTATGTGTCAGGATAAGTAGGAGTTCAAACATTTGACATTTGATTTATTTTGAGCAGCGAATCACGCTGCAATAAACAAGTGAACCTTCATGTGCAATCACTCTTTTCTTTGACCGAAAAGCTTAACTTTACTTGATTGGAAAGTTTTTCTTTTTGATTTGAACAAGCCACAAAAAATTTGATCAAAATAAACTTCGGGAGATGAGCTGAAATATTTAAGTAGAGCCTTTTTTTTGTGTGGATTTATTATTCCTCATCACCAAGTAAGGAAAGTGGAAGAAATGCTATGGGAATCAAGTAGAATGAAATGTGCCTGCATTCAATGCCATAACAAAAGTTCCCGGACTTGGTACCAATTTGCCACCAGTAGATCCAACCCTTCGAGCTAGATATCAAGTCCAAATCCCCGAACACATTAGTCAAAACACTGCACCGGCACGCATCTCATCACCTTTTGCTTTCCCGGGACACATTTGTTCTATCAATGTCTTATTCGAGTCAGTTTTCATGGAACTACAAGTTTCCATCATCATTCAAGTACTCCATTTTAGGAACTAAGAAGAAGAAATGAGATTAGTTTTGATTCTGGTTCATGTTGGCGTTCGGTTGGTCCTAGGTCAGTTGGACGTTTCCATTTTGTGCATAAACATCACACAACAATAATTTTGAGTTATTTCCAATATTTTCTGGTTCTACACATAAGTATCATTCTGTGCAATACAAAAAAAAAAAAGATTTCTTTTATAATTATATATATTTGACTGCCACCTGCCCTCAATGATACAATTAAAAACCCTAGTATAGTTGGCAAGGAACTGAGTTATGTTATTTTTCAGATTATCAAGCTGGAATAACGAAGATATAATTGTGTATTTTTATTAATCTTATAATTGTATAATAATTATATAAAGATATAATTTACCTGTGTGCCATACATACTGAACCCACACGTAGGTGCTAGCTGCGAAGAAAAGCCATTGCACGGGGATGAAAAAATAGCAGATCATGTCTGAAGTCAACGCAATAGACACGAAAAAAACTGAGAAAGCCTGGAAAACAAAAAGGCACATAATAGAAACAAACCTATAATAGTACACACCTCAAAAGAATTAAGGGATCACTTTTCCTTGTAGACGCCAAAGACACCAGATCAATTGGATAAAGTTCACATTATAATTATCTCTAGGTACCTAGTGGAGATGGGATGCACCCTGTTTTTATTATTTTATCTCAAACACTGAGAACGGCTAACGATATCAAGCTTCGGTGTGAGCCAAAACAGAATGAAGCGCGCTTCTTCGTGGATATCAGCTCTAATCCGAGAACAGAATGAGATATCGCAATTCTGGCTTCACCATCGTGTTCAGCACTAAAAATCTTTGACAAAAATGGAAAAATTGTTTTCCACGTACTTATCCAATGACCCCCTCTCCTCTCCATTCGGTAGTCCAAACAATTTTTGGATTTTTTCCTGATTTTTATTTGCTTAAAATCTAGTACCAGGCACCCCTTAAACACTCTCCAAGTTTCACTTGAATATCTCGAAAATTGTAGACAAAATAGGGGGACCTATTGAGGAATTTTCCTTCTGAGGAAAATTCTCAGATTTCATTCTGTTTCGGATCAAGTGGGAGCTTGATATGACTCGCGAACGGAAGAGATCTCGTTGATATCATATGGGATAAGGTTCTTAGGAAAAAGAGTAGGGAAAAAGTTTCCAATCTGGCTAGGGAAGATGTAAATTTAGGAGAAAAGCAATGGATTATTATGGGAAAATTTCTGATAAAATCGGCAAAATTCTATCATCGAGAGGTTACAAAGAAGGTTTTAAAACTAAAAATAGTCTTGAAGCATTACTAGGATCCGTTAAGGACGAGATCAATAGTCAGTATAAAAGTGGGGTTTATAAACTAAAATGTTCTTGTAGTTACGAAAATTGCGGTTAAACTGGTAGGAAATTCAGGGAAAGAATAGACGAGCATCAGGAGGTTTCAAGAAAAATAAGGGTAAGTCTACATTTGCGAAGCATCTTAAGGAATCCAATCATAGTTGGGTCATTTCACGCGAACGGCCAAACTTTTTTTTCGATTTTTTTTTAAAGTCCTGATTTTGGAAATACAAGCTAGGAGCCACATTTTCAGACCCCTTCTTCGCCCACCCTTCTCTCTACAACTGTCCGAAGTTTAGGGGTGTGCGCCAAACACTAACTTTTGTTTTAATTGCTCAACCGTTATTGTGCCCAAAAAAATAAGTAAGGTGGCCGATTGTTATGGTGAATTGTCTGCTCTTTCTGATAGTCATGTCTAAATTTACAAAAAAACGTAAGCTTCCTCATGAAAACTGAAAATAATAACTTCTTTTTCACATTTCATCAATTTGGCATTTTTTGAAAATTTTTTTTTTATCTTAAATCATACCTACCAGTATGTAGAATACGAAGTTAAGAGGACGTAATGGGCCGACAAACGGATTGTCGCCAGTGGTACTATATGTACGGCCTGTACTCCCAAAAAACGTAAGCTTCCCCATGAAAACTCAAATAAAAATTTCTTTTTCACGTTTCATCAATTTCGAATTTTTTGAAAAAAATTTGTTTGATCTTAAACCGTACCTACTAGTATGTAGAATACGAGGTTAAGAGGGCGTAATGGGCCGACAAACTGTTTGTCGCCAGTGGTACTTAATGTACGGCCTGTACTCCCAAAAAACGTAAGCTTCCCCATGAAAACTCAAAATAAAATTTCTTTTGCACATTTCATCAATTTCGCATTTTTTGGATAAAATTTTTTGATCTTAAATCATACCTATCAGTATGTAGAATACAAGGTTAAGAGGACGTAATGGACCGACGAACGGTTTGACGCCTGCGGTACTTAATGTACTGCCTGTACTGCCAAAATAAAAGAAAAATTGAATTTTCATGATAAAATTTGCACCTATCTGATGTGCCGTCGAATGTGAAGTTAGTTCTAAGCAAATTTGATCAACTGGGGACTTCATAATGTTAACTCAATTTTTATTTTATTTAGGCAGTACAGGCCGTACATTAAGTACCGCTGGCGTCAAACGGTTTGTCGGCCCATTACGTCCTCTTAACCTCGTATTCTACATACTGATAGGTATGATTTAAGATCAAAATACTTCTTTTTGTTCAAAGATGCGAAATTGATGAATGTGAAAAAGAAGTTTTTATTTTGAGTTTTCATGAGGAAGCTTACGTTTTTTGGCAGTACAGGCCGTACATTGAGTACCACTGGCGACAAACCGTTTGTCGGCCTATTATCTCCTCTTAACCTCGTATTCCACATACTGGTAGGTATGATTTAAAATCAAACAAATTTTCTTCAAAAAATGCGAAATTGATGAAATGTGAAAAAGAAATTTTCATTTTGAGTTTTCATGGGGAAGCTTACGTTTTTTGGGAGTACAGGCCGTACATTAAGTACCACTGGCGACAAACCGTTTGTCGGCCCATTACGTCCTCTTAACCTCGTATTCTACATACTTGTAGGTATGATTTAAGATCAAAAAATTTTTTTCTTCAAAAAATGCGAAATTGATGAAATGTGAGAAAGAAGTTTTTATTTTGAGTTTCCATGAGGAAGCTTACGTTTTTTGTACATTTAGACATGACTAACAGAAAGAGCAGACGATTCACCATAAGAATTGGCCCCCTTACGTATTTTTTTGGGCACAATAACGGTTGAGTAATTAAAACAAAGGTTAGTGTTTGACGGACACCCCTAAACTTCTGACAGTTGTAGAGAAAAGGCTGGGCGACGAAGGGGTCTGAAAATTTGGCTCCCAGCTTGTATTACCAATGGGTACAGCATACTAGAAAATCAGGACTTTTAAAAAATATCGAGAAAAAAAAGTTTGGCCGTTCGCGTGAAATGGCCTAGTTACAATTTTGATTTGACAGATAGACAGTTTGTAGAATTTCCTCATTTTTGTACAATAATTGTACAATTATTGTTAAATGGACTTGAAAAATTCGAAATTATCAAGTGACAGATCTGGTAAATGTTTAAATGAGGATATCCCTCAATATATTTCACCACTGATAAGTCCATTTCTGTACAGCTTGTAATTATCCCTTCAAATTGTAGAAACTAGTAATTCTTCCCCTCCTTTCACTTCATCTGATTAGCTATAATCCACCTTCACTTTGCTTGCACCTAATTAGTTGTACCTCCTGCCCCCTTTCCTTTCTCTTGACCAATGGGATTCAATTTCCCTTCACCTATGACTATAAAAGCTGTGTCTTTACTAATGTGTCTTCAGTTATTGTTTGTTACTGATGATGGCCTAACCGTCGAAATCGATTTAACATTGTAACTCTTTATTTTTTTTCGTGGAAATAGACAAAGTTTTTTTTACTAACTTCCATTTTGATATCGTCTTTCTCAGTGTTTGAGATGAAACAAAAAGAACAGGGTGCTTCCCTTGTACATAATCATGAGATATAATGTGAACTTCATCCGATTGATCTGGGGTCTTTGACGTCTACAAGTAAGAGTGATCCCTTAATTCTTTTGAGGTGTGTAGAATCTGCAATGCGAAACCACTGCTTCGAACATCGAAGGATTGTTCAGTCACTTACCAAACCTTGGTATTTGTAAGAATCGTAGACGCTACGCAGTAGGAGCCAGAAAGGCCAGAGGAACTCAAAACGGAACTCAAGAAGAAAATCTGCTAATAGGACAAGGGCCCACAGCATGAAAAACTTCAGGTAGACCAGTGTACTGAAACAAAGAGAAAACAGAACTCAATGAGATAAGGCGAATTATTACAAGATAGTTGATAAACAAATTTCGTTTTTTAAATTTAGGTATACATATTTATATTGATGTCAACAAACGTTAATGTCAACATTAAAGCTCCCTCCTAGCAGGTCCAGCATAGGACGTAAGAATTAGTTGAAGATCAAAGTACGAGTCGAAATTATTGAATGCAAAATAAAACATAATTATATTTTGAGACATATGAAATGAAAGTTATATTAGGAGCCGTCTAGGAAATAACCCGCATAACCCCTGAAAATGTCATAAAAATCGGTTTTTGATCCCAATTAAAAGTAACAGCGTTCTGTATAAATATATCTTCCAGAGTGTGCGATTGTGACGATCATGTAGGTACATATGAACTGAGAAAATCGAGAAAAACAAGTCAAATTTTTCCGATCTTGCTGAATTATTTGGGTGTCCCCAAAAATGTTCCACCCCCCACTAAAATCGTTAATAATGAGTCGAAATTTTTTTTTTTTTTTCAATCTTATATGTTTTTTTGTAAGGATCTCAAAAATGACAAATTTGCGCATTGCTCACGTGCGCAATTGACATCAACTCCGTTATTTTTAATGAGACCTCCCATTTTTTATTGCAGATTTGAATTCTACGTGAAATTTCGTGAAGAAATGATCCATCACACGATTTTTTAGGTGCGCGCGATTGGGCGCAATTTCGCTCCAAAAGCGCGCATTTCCGCTCAAAAAGTGCAATAACTGAGTTTTTGAAGATAATCAATAGCCACTTGTAATACATGATTTTGGAGTATTTTTTCGTGCTGAACATCGCAATGACGTCCATTTATTGATATTGGCAACACCAACTTGGAAAAACACCGAAAAACCTACATTTTAGTAGCCTTTGTGGAAATGTGTTAGAAAAGTTCAATTCTGGTCAATGTATCGGTATTTTCTCAAGTTGGTGTTGCAAATATCAATAAATGAACATCATTACGAGGTGTAGCACGAAAAAAATACTCTAAAATCATGTATTACAAGTGGCAATTGTGGATCTTCTAAGACTCAGTAATTGCACTTTTAGTACGGAATTGCACACTTCTGCACCTAAAAAATCGGGTAATGGGTCATAATCATGAAATTTCACGTAGAATTCAAATCTACAATAAAAAATGGGGGTTCTCATTTAAAATAACGAAGTTGATGTCAATTGCGCACGTGAGAATTTCGTTATTTTTGAAATCCTTACAAAAAATAAAAAAAATAAATAAATAAATAAGATTGGAAAAAATTTGACCCATTATTAAAGCATTTAGCAGGGGGGGGGGGGGACCCTATATATTCTTTGGAGAAGGAAATATCGTTCCATAGCTGGTCTAAAATCTGGATCAAACAAAAAATGATAAAACCGACACGGAAATCAGAAGAATATAACAAAATTACCGCGATTCATCGCTATTACCCCCTTTTCAATTATGACATTTGATACTCTTCACATGGTTTTCAAAACTAGGCCAAATTCATAATTGAACTAAGAAGAATCACAAAACTGTGACGAGAATAGATGAAACTTCACGATTTATAACTAGTACCCCCTCCATTCACTCCCTTCCATCATGAAATTCGAAACTCCTGACATGCGTTCCAAAAGTATATCAAATTAATTTGTAATGGATCAAACTTTTTTTCACGGATTCGGTTTTAAAATGGTATGAAACGGATTTGCATGCGGTTATTTTTTTCTTCTCATGCTTGGGTTGTCTAACACTCTTGATCAATTCCGATAGGTCGTCTCTATATTGACTTCAAACTATAGCTTCGAAGGGACTTCCTAAAAATAAGAAAATCCAACAGTTTTTGGAGTACCCAAGGGGGGGGGGGGGGGGATAAGGCATTTGGTACATCTATCTTAGGAAAAAAGTACCTATCTTAAGAAAAAATCGTGCTTTTTCATGGTTCATCTGCTCCAATCCGAGAACGGAATAAGATATCGCAATCCTGGCTTCACCATCGTGTTCACAACTGAAAGATCTTTGAAGTGAGATGTCACTCGGCAATAAATTGAGAAAAAAATTCCAAGAACCCAACTTTGGGTAGTCCAAAATCTTTTAGATTTTTTTTTGTTTTTCAATTTTTATTTCTGTTTAAAACGTATATCAAGTACCCCAAAAACATTCTCCAAGTTTCACGATACCTCAAAATTGTGGGAAAAAAGGTGGGGGAGGGGGTTGGGACACCCTGTATTTATACATAAACAAGCGTTAAAATCCTGGGGAATTGGTTCAGAATGCTTCAAAACGGATTCCCAAGAACACAATTTTGGAAAATTTGTATATTAACTTTTTTAAAGCCATCGCAAAAGTTTCAATTTTCTATGAAAATCGCTAGTTAAGCAGTCCTATTCAAATTTAGGTTTCAATTATAATTTGAAGCAGGTTAATTTTTTGGGGACTAGCTAAAATGTGGGCTGTTTAACGTTACCAAGGGTATAAATTGTCGAGATGTCCAAGAAAACGGAATAAGCTGCGAACGACAAACTGGCTGCCCATCATGGAAACGTCGATGTAGTCCAAGAGTATGATCAACTGAACTGCGATGGAGTCTTGGCTTTGAATTTGCAGATTCGTCCCTAAAGGAAGGAAAATGCCGAATCCGCACGTTCACCGGAGCCGATTCGGGAAGAACGTGACGGGCGAGCAATAGGGAAACACGCGTGTTTTTCCAGTTGGAAGTAAATAAACGCATTGAAAACTCCTACTATTATGGCATCGCGTTTCTACGGCATTTTGTTCAGGATGTGAACCTTCAACCAACTATACAAGCCAAATAGTAACACGCAACTTGTTTCATACATGGTAGGTGAGTGACCTAAATACGCCTGTAGCTAATCTATAATCACCAATCGCCTGCAAAAATAACATACCTTTCTGTCATGCAGCATGATCGTATAAACTAATTTTCGTAAATAAATTATTGTATTTTACACTAAGTCACATAGTTTTGAAATTAGATCATTTCAAGTGCAAAGAAATTGTTTACTACCAATTTTACGGGAAAAAATCGTTCTGAATAATGTCCCACGAAAAAGTTTTGAATTTATAGTTTTTTGAGTATTGCAATGGCCCGGATTTTTTAAAAATAGTAATGACACAAATTTCATTTTAGCGTGCTACAAAAAATACACCGATACACACACATTTACATTTTTGCTTTTAGTTTCGTTGAAAACGAGGCTATTGCAATTTTTAGTAGATTTTTACAGTCAAAATCCACAAATTTAAAAACATTAACTAGGAAATTATCACCAATGTTTGCACAAAATTATGAGGAAAAAATACTTGAATTTCATTAATATTTGCTGAAAAAAATCGAATAACCCAAAACCTTTTTCGAATCGCCAAATCTTATTTAGCATGAGTTTTTTGTTATAAAATTGACTTTCAACAATTTCTTTAAACTCAAATTGCTCAAAATTTCTAAACAATTTACATATAATACGATGGGTAAATTAAGAAAATACGCTCATACGATCATGCAGCACGTCTTGAACTTTTCAGCATAACTTTCTGTAAACATTTTTCTATGTTCTAGTTCAACTGAAGTGAACATGTTCTGACTAAAATTCTGCAAAACATATAGACGAAAAATTATGGAATTTGAGCACTTTTGAGTTTTTTAAATTTTATGGAAGGGGGGGGGGGGGCTAACAATATTCTGGGACTCAAAAGAGATTTTGGATTTTCAACTTCTTTTGCATTTTTTATCGATTTTAATTTTTTTATGCTCTATTTCATCTTTGGTGAACATCTTTTCACTGAAATTCTGCTTAAACAAATAAATTTTTAACGCCTTTTAGCCGTTTTCAGCCATTTTTTAGCGATTGAGAAATTTTTTTAAAAACTTGACTACTTAATGTGTTTAAAAAGTGTTGGCCAATGAACTCATCCTTTCACTAAGAAAGCTTGATTTTTTGGCACAATAATTGCATTTTTATCTAAATCCTAACGACCGTTATCGCCTAGAATGACACACACGAATTAAATTTTTTGAGACATTGCAATACTTTCATTTTTAACGAAAATTCGACAATTTAACATAATTCGATAATTTAAGAATAATCGCTCTTACAATTATACTGCGTGACTGGACTTTTAGGAAATTGTTGGAGTCAATGCAATAGCTTAATTTTCATTGGGGAAACGCATAAGTAGATGAAACGACTTTTAGCCATGGATTTACCTGTCGTTAACCCACATCGTTTGACAATTCACCTCGACTTCACGCTGAGACTAGAAAATACTCTAGTAGTAATTGATTGGGGACTCCTACACAAGGCCAGCCATTACGTTCATACTTGACAAATTTCATCGAAACCTGAAGAGAGGTATGTTGTCTTCGACAGAACGGCAGGAGTTTAGAGTGCATTACAATAAGGGAACAGATAAGGTGAAAAATCGCTATTTTGGGATATCGGTGGATATAAATCATTGTTCAAGAGACTATCAAATAATGGAAATAATGTGGTTAGGTCACCAGTGATTGACTGATGGGTAGAAGAAACTACTAAAAGACGCCGCACACAACGGGTAAATATTCGGAATTATTTAAGTAAATATTTCAATGGCTTTGAGAGGTTAATGAAGTATATTTTGACGACTCAAATTTATTTTCGTAATTTTAGATTCCGCCCTTTCAGGAGCGAAACTTCAATAAATTCGAGAGATTCTTGACTGACATGTAATCAATGGAAGGGTATAGGAATCCATCATTATTGAGCGAAAATGAGGTCATCGTGAAGCAAACAGGGTAGGTAATTGTTAGGGTAGTATATCAATAAAATTACATCCCCAGAAATAAGTACTCAATTATTAGGAATTAATTGATCAACGATTGCCGACCTGAAACATTGAAGGGACTGATAAAACACCATGATTTTGCCTTTACTAGAATATTTTGAGTAAAACATACCAAAATAACGAGAACTTGTGGAAATTTGCCTCTTGCGACCATAACAATGGGAATTGTGGATTTTGAGCAATAGGGTAGGTATAACTCGCTTCCTAGACACGATCTTAATCATAGAGAGATTTGTTTTAGCGATTAGAAGAATCGTAGAATTGCAATGGGTCTTATAATTAATTGCTGTCAATTAATTTCAAGTTGGCAGGTCAGCTGTTGTTAAATGTAGAAGGACTACTAAAGTGTAGGTGTTTCATTCAATTTAATTATTGTCTCCTCGGTAGGCGTCTACGCTAGGCAGTTGCATTTTGATATTGTATAATAGATTCATTTTATGATTATAATTTGACAAGATAGAGCTACAGTTTAATATTAAAATCAGGTTAAATGTCAACCGATGACTTGCGTTTGCAAGAGCTTGAAGCAACATCTTACAGTTACTGCGCCAACTACCAAACTTCATTAGTTATACCGCTAGGAAGCGTATTTATTTGGTTGTAAAGGTACTCGTCAGTTGTGAGAGGTTTTTGCTTTTGTAATGCACCATTTTGTTATTATTGGTGGAAGCGTGTGTTTAATGCATCATTGAACTGAATACGTTGCATCGCATATATTTTATACCAATCGGTATATGAACTTGTCGTATCGTATACCAACATGGCCGTGATACCACTTGACCTAACCCCAGGGCTAGCTGTCCTAACCCAGACTCGTGATGATTAAAAAATATCTAGGAGGGAAATTTTTGTTAAAAATTAGCTGTAGAATTGATACTTAACCTTAAGGTACACCCTGAATACAAACTTGCCTATCATTTCCTAAGCCACGAGGGATTTTCAGAGATCTCTTGCGGTCTCCCCGAAAAGTAAATCCGTCTTAGAGGAAACCGTCAGAAAGCTATTTACTATAATACAGAAAAATTCCTAAAGTAAACATAGATTAGTTGGAAAAATAGATCAAAATGATGTATATAGTTTTGAGGTCCGGATGCTCACAAGCTCGAATCTCAAAACATAAAAAAATATCGTAAATCAATCATTTTGGTAAAACACAATTAGTAGGGCAAAGATCAGACATTTGGTTGGCTGTTTGTTACACAAAGGGTAACATTTGGTTGTTTAGATATGTTACGCTCCAGTAAAATAACCGACAGTCGAAGAGGTTTGATAACACTGGCCTCGTAGCTCAATCCGTTCGAGTGTTGCAACTAAAAGGGTAACTTAGTAGTTACTAAAGTAAACCTTAGTAGTAACGACGCGATTTCGAACTCCGTCCGTGGTATCAAATATTTTTGGTCCGTTACAGTGGCACAGTCGAAATAGGACCCAAAATAATAGTTAATTTAAATCCCTCTTAAGTTAAAATGCTGTAAACATCACATTTCCTGATGTAGCACCTTTCTCTTCCTCACTCATTTGAGTCAAAACACACTGTGACAATGACCTCTCTCGACTGCTGGCTTTGTCCAGCGAGCATCTGCTGAGCCAGTGGCCTGCAGTTTCACTTTGTCATTCGACCGACACCAAACCAGCCAAGACGGCTGGTATTTGACTCCGGAGAAATGTTACGCTCCATCCAGGAAAATAACTGAAAGTAGAAGAGGTTTGATTATACTGTCCTCATAGCTCAACCCGTTCGAGTGTTGCAACTAAAGGAAAATCTCCACTTAGTGGTAACAATGCGAGTTCGAACTTCGTCCGAGGTATCAAATATTTATGGGCCGTTACAGATGCACGCTCGCTGGTATCTCAAAAATAATAAAAAATCCTAAATCAATTCTTTTAGCAAAATACAGATTAGTTGGACAAATATATTAGAATTAAGTTTAAAAATATGTTTCAGAGGTTGAAATACAAAGCGAAAAATTGCATGACGTGATGGGAATTTTAACCCGAGTCGTCGTTTACTCAGAAGACAAGAAGGCACATAGCCACGTCGGACCTTTGTTGAGAATAAGCAACTGCAGTATTCCTCGAAGCTGTGCAGAGATGGGACCGTCCCTTTGAACGTGTGGTTTCTGGAAAACTAACTAAAAAAACTGCTAGAGCACTCTGGAAAGCCTCGCGGCCAAGGAAATGATATGCAAATCTGAACAGACCAGAGAAACTGAACAGAAAGAATATCTATATCTAACATTGAAACAATAAACTTTTGTGTAATTATGTATATATATTTCCCAATTTATGCTCATTACTTCCCAAAAATGGACTTTGTGCTCATGTGAGATGTCGAACAAAATTTTGTCTTTTAAAATCGAAATTTCCACTTGCTAACTTCACAGCGATCTGATCAATTTTGGTTCCAAGTCTGCGGTAAATCCTTGTCACGCCCAAAACTATATCGTTTAGTATAATTTTCATAACATTTTCGGGGATTATGCAGGTTATCTCCTAGAAGGTCCCCTACAACTTTCATTGCAGTCAGATCAATAATAGCCTGTGCGCATGCGCAAACGTGAATTTCTTGATTACCTATTGGTTTGATTTCGTTTAAACTCGGAGGGTAGTGGCGTAAGGTATCTGTTCCACAAAGATACCTTGAGAATTATTTCGTGATTGGTTGAGTAATAACGATTTTGCATACCCAAAACAAATATTGGTTGAAACTTCGGGAGTAACGGACCGATTTTGATGAAATCTCAAGGATAGTGCGGGTTAAATTCTTGACAATACCCTACCAATACCATAAATACAAAAGTTATCTATATCTGTATTTTGAATATCAGCATATCTAAAACGCTACTAATTTAATACGTCAAAGTTGAAATAGTGCTCACCCATCTTGGTAGACTTTTAGCGAATTTTCGTAGAAAATGAAGCTATTGCAATGGCTCAAAAAATTTTAAAATAAAAATGTTTGAAAAATTTCTTAATTAAAAACCGTTTTGAGACATTCTGAAACGAATATTAGAGTTTAATGCTTTTTCATATATATATATATATATATATATATATATATATATATATAAGTGTCATCCCACACGATAACTCTCCTTAGGATTGAGATACAAATTCCTTTCTTGCGCCAAAAAAATCAAGCTTTCCAAACGAAAGGATAAGTTTGTTGGCCAACACTTATTGAACACATTAAATTGGTCAAATTTCAAAAAATGTGCTGAAAAAAATCAATAAAAATGGCTATAAATTGTTAAATTTATCATTTGTTGCGGAACATTGCTCAAATAAAGTTTATAAAATATAAAATAGAACAATAAAATAATTATTGACAAAATTATGCTGAAAAACGTACTCAAATTTCATCAAAATTTGCTATACAATCAATAAAAACTGCAAAAAAAGGTAAAAATCCAAAATCTCTTTTTTGAATAGCAGATTACTATTTAGAATACGTTTTTGCCATAAAAATAATAGGTAACATTTTCTTTGCACTCAAAAAGCTCAGATTTCAAAAAAATTTAACTTAATATATTTTCCGAAAATTTGCTCATACGATCATGCTGCATGAATGGAACTTTATTATCTTTTAAGGCCACACAAATATTGGCCATAACTCCTTAGAGCTAGAATTGTATTCATGTAGAGTAGAAGCTATTTAACCCTGCAGATGTTATGAATATCAAAGTGGGTTCGGCAGGAATTGTGCTGATTTATCAACAGATGAATCGTGAGATGGGTTCACCTCCAATCTTCAGTGACGGTAAGTGGCTTTATATACCGACAGAATATCGAACCGAAGCATACAAATTTTTTTTGTTTCTAGTGGATGCGGGGAAACAGTTCACTCGAGAACGGATAGATAGGGCATTTTCCGATAGGGATCTAACCGAATAATGAGAACGACCTCAACACACGCTTCTTTCAACTGAAGCCACGAGAAAACGTTCGTGCGTTGTGTGATTTACCTCCGCCCGTTGACGTCGATCGAATGCGATTGGGACTGTGCGTTTGAACTCATTGTCATAAAATAGTAAGGTACCCACGCACACAAAGTCAACAGACGTACCTTCTAAATAGGCAATTGAGAGCACACATACCTACATAATACTAGCTGTACCCGCTCGCTCGCCCGACACAAATGTTGATCACATTGTTCCATAATACCTATATATATTTATACAGTCAATTGCGTCAGAACTGCTAGGAAATAGTACCTATCTAAAATAATAATACTCTTAAGACTCCATTCTAAATTTATAAATATTAAGGCGAATAAGAACAAAATTAGATACAGAGCTCACTTTACTGACTACAGCAATTTCTCAAGGTGTAATTAATTGTACTCTACTTGACCCACATGGGGCCCCTTCCAAAGCTCAGCATCTACGGTCGAACAGAAAAAAAATAGCTACAGAGTTCACTCTGCTGATTAAAGTGGTTTCCCAGAGAGGCTTCGTTCCAAAGTTCAACACCTCAATTTGTTTAGAGACAAAATTAGCGGCAGAGCTCACACAGCTGATTACAATGGTTTCTCAGGTTTTAATTACACTCTATCAGACCTAGGGGAGCCTTTTTCCAAAGCTCAGTATCTTAGGTTGAATAGGAATATCAACAGAGTTCACTCTGCTGATCAGAGTGGTTCCTCAAGTTGTACCCTAATATACTCTACCACAAATAGAGATGCCCCGTTCAAAACTTCAGCATCTCAAGCTGAATAGGAACAAAATTAGTAATATGTATACATAGTTGTAGAAGATATGCAGCACTGTGCTTGCTCTCTTTCTAGTTATATAAACGTTTTGTGGTCGACAGACTACGATATACAACGTCTAAATTATGAACAGTGACATAAAACATTGCATTACGAAAATCCGTCACAAATCGGGCAATTCGAAAATCTACCATAAATTGTTATTTATCATCTTACCAAGGTTCGGCAGACTACCAGAGCCCTGAAATCTGGTACACAGCCTCTTGGAGACACGAGGAAGTGATTAGTGATAGCGAGCGAATCAGATCAGCTGTTGAGTGACATAACTAACTTCTCTCCTGCACAGCCTGTAGGGCTGAAGTCCCTTGGGGACCACTGGAAGTGTTTGCGAGGAAGTTGAATCAGCTGGGTGAGCGATTAACTTCTGTCCTATACAGCCTACAGTGCTGACATTTGGGACACAGCCTCTTTGGGACCACTGGAAGCATTGGGGGAAAGTCAGATCAGCTGAGTGAGCAATAGAACTAACTTCTCTCTGTACAACCTATAGTGATAACATATGGTTCACAAACTTTTGGAGACCACTGGAAGTAATTGGGAGGAAGTCAGATCAGCTGTGTGAGCGATAAAGATTACTTCTCTCCTGTACAGCCAATAGCGCTGAAAATTTATACACAGCCCCTTGGGGACCAGTGGAAGTGATTTGGAGGAAGTCAGATCAGCTGTGTGAGCGACAGAACTAACTTCTCTCCAGTACAGCCTATAGGGCTGAAATTTGGTACAAAGCCTCTAGGAGGCTGCTGGAAGTGTTTGTGAGGAAGTTGATGGGTGAGCGATAGAACTAACTTCTTTCCTGTATAGCCTATAGTGCTGAAATTTGGTACACAGGCTCTTGGGGACCACTGGAAGTGATTGGGAGAAAGTCAGATCAGCTGAGTGAACGATAGAACTAAGTTCTTTCTGTACTGCCTATACTGCTGAAATTTGGTACACAGCCTCTTGGATACCACTGGAAGGGATTGGAAGGAAGTCAGATCAGCTGTGTGAGCGATAAAGATAACTTCTCTCCTGTACAGCCTATAGTGCTAACATTTAGTATATAGTCTTTTGGGGACCACTGGAAGTGATTGGGAGGAAGTCAGATCAGCTGTGACAGCGATTAAGATAACTTCTTTTTGTACAGCCTATAGTGATGACATATGGTTCACAAACTTTTGGCGACCACTGGAAGTAATTGGGAGGCAGTCAGATCAGCTGTGTGAGCGTCAGAACAAACTTCTCTTCTGCACATCGCTGAAATTTACTATACAGCCTTTCGACCACTGAAATTGATTGGAAGGAAGTAAAATCAGATGCGCGGGCGATAAAGGTAGCTTCTCTCCTCTACACCCTAGAGCCCTGAAATCTGGTAACGAACACCCTCTTGGAGACCACTGGAAGTGATCGCAAGAAAGGGCCTTCTTTTCGTTATATCTTAAAAATAGAAGAACGAAATATCTGCATGGTGTTCTTTTCTTTTTTTATTTGCATAATTCAATAGTTTTTAGTTTTAGATTGACCCTGTCAATAATTCTGTTGACTTACTATGATGTTTGCGCGAGCCGCGAAGTCTTAGTATTTTTTTCGGTACTGCTAGAAAAACATACTTACAGAATTATTATATAATTACGTCTAATGAAACATAGCTGTACACAGTTGCATCCTACGGCAGGTATGTAAACACTATGCTTGCAACTGGATTTGTACGTTGCTCCCTAAAAAAAACCTTATTTCCCCAATAAAATCAGTTTGGTTTAAAGGGCTGAAATTGTTTTGGTGTTGTTGGATTCGAGACGTAAGATTCCTTTCAGCAAACGATACTTTCAAAAAATTCGATGAAGTAAGTTTTACCACAGAAATTTAAATTCTTAATAACAGAGTTGCTTCCCAGGAAGACGTTGTAGGGGATTTCCCGATTGAAGACGTTACTGGAGATTTCGAGTATTTGAATGTAGGTCAAGTTCTGGCCACGAACTCGCTGATAACTTCGAAAAAATCCACATCGAAATCGGTCCAACCGTTTTGAAGTCCACATCTGACACACGTCACACATTCATTTAGCGAATTTTCAAAGAAAAAATGAGCTATTTAGATGGCTTCGAAATTTAAATAGTGGGTTTGAAGAGTCGGGGACCCCCTAAGAATCCGTTTAATACATCAAAAAACACAATCCTAGATTTTAACGTCGTAATATAAATATATATTTATAGGGTATATTTCAAGACGATAACTCCAAAACGGCGTAAAAAAATTGTTCCGATTGTTCCAACCCAGAAAAATCCATCTTGGCAAAAAACAGGTCAAGTTCGATGGCCAGTCCGATCGCTCCAGAATTTCAGGCTCAAATTTACAATTTAATGGTCCAAAAATAGGGATTTTCAATTTTTTCCAGTTCTGAGTCGATTGCGACCACTTCCAGGGGCCTATGTGTTTCATAAAACAACAAGTTACAAGTGTACAAGTTAACAATTACAGGTACTTGTAATGTACGGTAAACCAGAACAAGTGTTTCACTAAAACAGAGAGAACAAGTGTAGGAAAGTTGCAATTGCTAAGTTTACAAGTGGAGCAGAAAAGAAAAATGGCGTGTGGGGACAAACGAATTGAACAACGTCAAGCAGGATGCCGAAATTGAAGTTTTGTCAGCGAATCATAATATAAAAACGGTGTTAAGTACACGATAGGATGTTTATCGTTCATGACAAGGTGTAATGATTGGAAAACAGACAAATTATGAACAGAAAAGTGGAGAAAATGTGTATTGTTTTCAACTTATTCTGATGGCTGGCATAATCGGATTTTTCTTCTTCATTCAGCGGAAATGATTAATCAGTTCATCAAGTCTTAGAGCTGCTGGGTTAGGAATGTCATCTGTAACTTCGAGATGATCTTCACACTTCACTTTGTTCTTCAATGACGGGGAGATCCTCAATACCCGATCAGGAAAAATTGCACAGGATCACGCACCATTTGAATCTTTCCATCTGAAGACATCCTAAATCTCTCGTTAAACTCAAAAATACCAATGAAATGAGCGTTTAATTCGTGGCTGAAAAAATCTTTGGAGCCTTCTACGCTAAATGCTTCTTTCTTGTCTGTAGTCTTCAGCAGAAGATGATTCCCACAAATTAAACACCGAAAAATTGCCAACTCACAATGCTGGAAAATAACAAGTTTACAGGTGAACGGACGTAGGTTAAAAATCGGCCATTTTTTACAACTTTAAAACAGTGACTTGTTCAAAATGATGGGGATACACTTGTAACTTGGCCGAATTCGCCTGTACACTTGATAATTTTCACAGTGCATTACAAGTCTACATGGACCTTTATGAAAAGCTTGCACACTCATTTTATACAACTTGTACATAAAATCGGCTAGTAACTTGTTGCTTTATGAAATAGGCCCCTGATCTCTAAGATTAATAATTAGTGAGAAAAATATATTTTTAAGTGAAAAATGTCCATAATTGACCACATTTTTTAGTTCGGCTGCGCGCTCAAAATTTTCGTTGCGATCTCGACACACGGCTGCCCCCTCAGTTTATTCAGCTGGCCTCAATGATCAGAATTTAAGAGCCTAATTACATTTATCTTCAACTTTTCTTTGAAAATTTGCTCTATTACCCATGTTGCATGACAGTATTTTTTATATAACGATAACAGCAGCAAACAAGAAGACCGACCTATAGGAGATCAAAAAGTGGAAGAGATGAAATTAAAGACCGCTAGGATCAGCAAGGCAGCAGTTTACTCTTTATGATTTTCGCAACGTGCTCTGTAAAACAAGTACCTGTCTCAACTTTCGAATAATCTCCACTGCAGATAAAACTGTCTTGATAAACTCGCGAGGATGATATCGCACTACCGAAGAACGCATCGCTCTACACTGAACTCATCCCTCCTCATCTCTAAATTCTAAATGAAATATCATATTTCGAAAGAAGTGAGCGAAAGATGCTATTGCAATGGCTCCAAAACATTAAAAAATACTATTTTCTTCTATAAAATCCGTTTGAGGCATTCTGAAATTTGATTCACAGATTTTAATGCTTTTTCATATATATATTATATATGCGCGCGTGTGTAATTTCAGACGGTAACTCTCCTTAGGATTGAGAAAAAAATCAATTTATTTCACCAAATAATTAAGCATCCCAAGAGAAAGGAAAAGTTAGTTGAACAATAATTATGTTAAAGTTCACAAATAACTGGTCGAACTTGAAAAAAAAAAAATCACTAAAAATCGTTAAATTTATATTTTCTAACAGAATTTCAAAAATAATTTGATCTATCTATCTACTCGCAGTTTCTAGAACTAGAACATTAAAAAATGTATGCACAAAATTAAAATTATAATATGTGCTTAAATAAAAAATTTTAAAAATCTGAAAGTATGAAAATTTGCTTATATGGCCATGCTGCGTGGCTAGAACTTACAAGTTTATATTTGTGGTGGTAGAACAAATCCCTGTGCTGTATGACAGATGCAGAGCAATACCTAGAAATTGCTTTCGATAAGGTAGCTGTACCCCAAATGGAAAACGTAGATTGAAACGTACTTATTTCTTATTATTAACTAAATTGAAATTTTCGTCTTTTTAAAATGGTCTTATCAGAAAGGATTTGAAAATGGTGTAATAAGCACAAGTCTTATCTAATTTTTTATACATATTATTGTGGAGAAAGTGGAAAGATTTCAAAAAATAAATAAATAAAAAATAAGTATCTATTAAATTAATTTTTAAAATAATAATCTTTAAAAACATCTTTAATTTAATCTTAAAAACATACAATATAAAAAGCCCCAGTTACAGTCATGCAGCATGAGCGAATTTTCGTAAATTATTGTATAGTCGTTTTAAATTGTTTTGAAATTTGAGGCTTTTGAGTGCTGAGAAATTGTTAACTATTAATTTTGTGGCAAAGAGCGTATCTGATTAATTCAAAAAGAGCTTTTGGAATTGTAGTTTTTTTTTTTTTTTTTTTTTTTTTTGCAGTTTGAACGAATTTTTGAAGAAAATGAAGCTATTGCAATGGCTCCAAAAATCTTTAAATAAAAATAGTCTAAAATGGTATTCATCATACGACCATGCTGCACGACTTGATGTCGATGTTTTAGCGAATCGTAATTAAATTCAAGTACATTCTTCAGCATGTATTTGTTCGTAATTTTTTGAATGTTCTATTCAATAGTTAAATAAACTTAATTAGAGCAATATTGTACAAAAAAAGTTATATAAATTCAAAGCTTTTTTGGCCGTATTTAGCTATTTTTAGTGTTTTTTTTTTCAGCACATTTTATGTAATTTGACAAATTTAATGTGCTCAAAAATGCTGGCCAACGAACTCATATTTTTGGTGCAAGAACGTGATTTTTATCTCAATCCTAAGGAGAGTTATCGCCAGGAATCACACACACACACATTTTTTTTTTTACAAACCTCCCCTCAAAGGTGGAGGGGGCACACCATTAAATTGAAAAAAAAATCAAATAAAATAAAAAAGTGGGGAGGACGCCCAGGTTTACCAGACGCCGCGCCGGCCCTAGGAATAAGGGAAGTTGCAGGACGAGGAGGAAGAATGGGATGAAAGGAAGTGCCCCTATAAAATGACCACCAATTCAAGTAAGAACCCCTCGGGACGCGGGTGGTGATACCACGGAGTACTCCTGCTGAGATGCCCAACTCAAGTAACTCCGTGGCACTTTTCCCGCACCACACCCCACGCCCTGACAAGGTCGCAGCCATGACCTTGGTGTTATTAGGTGCACTCCTTTTAGCTCAGATATCGCTTGTCACAGATCATTTCTATCATATTTACTTTTCTTAGCCCGCCAGGTCTGCTCCATGTCCACGCTGCCACTGACAACCTGGACATCCAGGATTATGGCAGACCCATCGAGCTTGACAGCAACGATATCCGGCTTCTTGCCCCGGTCACTCGCCATGTGATATAGTCTCTCTCTCAACAGCCCAACCGCTGGATGACACACACACACATACGTGTGTGAAAGCGTTACGCTGAAGGATTCGTTTCAGAATGCCTCAAAACGGATTTCAATGGAGACAATTTTCAAAAATGTTGATTTTTAAATTTGTTGGAGCAATTGCAATAGCTTCATTTTTTTTAAATGAAAATTCGCTAAATGTATAGATCCAAATTGCACTGCGGAATTGAGCAAATTTTCAAATAGTTAACACTTAACTTTTGCTTAGTAGTAGTAAAAGCTCGTAAGAGAAGTACTTCCTTCAACTTATGAGAGTTCAAGGTATCGATGAGAGCAATTACCACTACGGGGAGAGCGCGTGACATTCCAGTTAGTTGGATTCAACCAAATCGATGAAAACCAGAATAGTTTCAAATTAAGAGGAACTCTATATTATAAACGTGTCAAGGCTTTGTAAGGATCCCTGTTGTGCTATCTCCTTTGGTAAACCACAAACCAAATCATTCGTTTATCAAAACAAGATATGAATGTCAAAAATAGTATCCGTATTCTCACCAAATGTACGAATTTATCGAGTTTTACTCATTACGAATTCCAAGCTTGTCTGCCGTAGGGCTACGCATTCATAGTATTGTTCAGCAGAAATTCAAAGAAGTTGGGATACTCCTAGCCGAGGAACGACGACCTTCTCCCAGGAAATTTCAATCTATTAAGAACAATTTAACAATGAAGTTGTTTGGGTATTGCAATTTACGATGGCCCAACAGCCAAATGTTATATCAATCAAACAACATCTTGATTGTATGATTCAACGTCGGTTTACAAAATGTAATATATACTAAACACTCAGTGAGTAATGGGGCTTCGAGCTTAATGTCCGCCGCTAGGAGCACTACAGGGTGAAGGACCTAAGGAACATGGTGGTTGACAAGAATTTCTCCTTGATGATACCTTGCGTCACCCCTTGTCTCTCAACAATTCATTCATCTACGATTCACACGGTAAACACTACCAACAAAATAAAAACTATAAATAATAATAGAAACGAACAAAAAATCTGAGAGAAACGGAAGCGATCGGCACTTGAATACTTGAAAATGCAAATTTTCAAAAGAGCAGGTTACCCAAGAGGTTCTAAATAAGTCAGATTTTCAATCGAACAGCACCTTGACGGCAATCTTAGGATCCGTCGACTGTTCTGTTGAACAGCAGTTGGACAACTATTCTTCATGGAACATCCGTCGACACAAGTATAAAGAATTTTTTCTTCATGGAACAGCCACTAAAATCACTGAGCATGCGCCCGTCGGTTTTAGTCAACAGATTTCGACAGAATTCTCCTGATGGAATGAACCTGATACATCCAATGGAGTTTCATTTAAATGTGATTTTGGTTACTTAGATAATTATAATTATTGATGGAATGAATAGTTCCATCTCATGACGATGGGGATTATATCAGACGAATTTTCGAAGTTGATTAACCGATACATTGCATGTTCCATCGTAATATAGGTAGACTGTTCAAGACAAGGTTGAAGTCCTGGAGACAAAAGAGTTTGCCATGAGGCCAGGTTAAGTGCCCTTTCACATCAATCCTGTCACAAGCTTTGTTCATGCTGCCATCTATAGACAGTGCCAAATTAGCTCAGAGCTTGTTCAACAAGGAAGACTGTGTTGGTCGGATCAGTGTGGATTTAACACCTGGCTAGGTAGAACACAAGTCAGTCGCAGTGAATAGCGATCTCTGACCTCCGCAATCCAGTAATACGTTTAAATAAATGCAACATGATATTTGAAACCCCTATGGCATTGGAAGCGATATTGACCGCAGCAGTAGGCGATCCAGTTGCACAAAATCCTGGCACGATCCAGGCGGCCTGGATCAGTTTTGATGAGGGTGTTGCTTTAACATAGATGACTTAATGTGACATAGAAATATCGCTGGCCACCGAGAACACCACGCGATCCCTGCGGGCCACAACAGACCACGTTTTGTGTGACCAGGCTTTTAGATACCTTTGACTATCCCAATCAGGCAAGCTGAGCAGGTACAGAGTACATCTATGGCGGGCTCATGAACTGCTCGGAGAACGCAGTATCTGCTCCATGGTAATTCACGGGCTTGCCCGAATGACAAACATCTATGTGCATGCACGGGGGAGCTCCTAGCATTTGTACATCTTGAACAAAGCTACAAAACAAGCTTCAGCCAGTATATTTACCTACAAAATGTATACCAATGTGAACCAGGCATCACTGTTCACGTACGATTGACACTACTGCGTTGTTCTTTTTTCAACACCAAGTTTCATTCGTTTTGAGCGCACCAAGTAGTTAAAAGTTGAATAGATTATCCTATAGAACCATCCATTACCTACCTGTCCATGAATTCTAAGTAAGACATAACTATCACTACCTAATCTTTTCAAGACCAAATTATTGAGACGCCTTATAGGTACCCGGGCTTGGTATTTTAGTATCAGTACAACAGCTAACAATGTTTACAAGTAAATCCATAGAGTTAACTACGCACAGGATCTAGAACTTGAGAGTAGAATGCAAGTATAGAATTTATGAGGTATCCAGAGAGAAGTCGTAGGCACCTTTTTCGGAACCAACCAAACTGTTGGTAGGATGTACATTATGCACTATGCACCTACACAAGTGAACGAATAATGTATGCACTAACTCTAATGAAAATTGAGTCAGGTACATGAAGAGGTACGTACATACCTCCTTGCCACTGGGGTGAATATGGAAAGAACATTATTAACGAACGGTTGGATCATTTCAAATACGTAGGTATATAGGAAAGAACTTAATTTTTAGATTGATATACCTACACTACCTACCTAAGTACCTTGTACATGCCTACCTACAAGCAGATTTCGTGAGGGTGAGATAGTAATGAAAAACAAAGGTAAAGTAAGAACGTATGAATCTAAATGCACTCAGCTCACACAAATGCCAACATTTTCGGCATGGTTAAGTTAGACTAGATTTATAAACAGTTCAGGAGCTGAGCCATTTTATCAAAGGTAGCGCGAACAGGTTAGTGTTATACTTCTAGAACCTCTGTAAACGATTATAGGATATGTGAGAGAACATTCTAAAGGCGCATTTTACGAGTAGTGTTTCTATAAAATGGAAGAGGAAATTTAAAACCGCAAACTTGGCCGAATATAAAGAAATAAGAGCGAGAAGAGAATCGACATATGGCGACCTCTTTCCTTACCTTCCGTATATACCATCTGTAATTTTGCTTCTCTTTATCGGCCTTCGTAGCTTGGGGATCTCGCCATTCCTTCTCTTCATATTCTCTATATCTCCAATAGAAATTAAAACGACAGCGAAGACGAAAGAACCACCCAAAAGCTCTCGAACAAACTATCAACTACTTTTGTTGTCATTTACGAATATCACTGCCCGCAAAATCTTTCCTTTGCTCGCTCGCCCAGCCGTAGTATCGATAGTTCTCCCGCGTCATTCGATTTTCTGGGAGATCCAAGGTTGGTAGGAGGAAGGTTCGCTCAACATCTGGCGGTCAAGGTTCGAACTACTGATAGGAGCGTTGAGTTACTGACTATTTTACGTGCTAAAACTTCAATTCGTAGTGCCTTACATAAAAATATGCAATATGAAGATGAAAATCTTGACATCGATCTTTCATGGTCTGAAATCGATGACTTATTTGGGTAGTGAACAAACTGGATACCAGGAGGTAGTGATCTCTAGCGTCAGATATTTGAAGTATTAGCTCAGATAAGATAACAAAGGCGGGATATTTGAACTGACTCTCTAATATCAAATTATACCTACAAAAAGTACCTATTACTACTTTTCTACTAACAATAAGTAACTAGGTAACTGATTAGGTAGCTCAGTTAGTAACTGATTCAGTTGGAAAGGTAAATATTTGTAAGCGAATTAGTAATAAAATGGAAAATGGGTGTTGCAATGGATCAGCAAAACTGAAACGAAACGTAATAGAAAGTTTTTACTTAGAAAATATGCGCAGTGGTTGTCTCTAAAACTTCGTCGTTTTTCTTTCGTAAAACTTCGGTTTTCTCGCTATTACCTACTGAATTTAATCCTCTAAATTTAAAATGTCCACTTGATTTTTGTGTTTCTGAGGTTGTTCATCAATTTTTGTTCAGTGTCTATCTGCCTCTCTGGGCCAATTTCTTGTCACGTACCTAGTGCAGCTCACGCTCACAGTGGAAACCTGGGTGTCCTCCCCAGTTTTAATTTACAGTTTTTTGTTTTTATTTAATGGTTTGCGCCCTCCATCCTTGAGGAGAGTGTTATTAAAAAATAAATGAAATACCTGCCTAAGCAAAAATACTTATGTGCAAATGTGAGTTTCTTTTACGTCGATGTTTCACAATAGGTTTACCTATCAGTCTGATTTCGTTCAACCTTGGTGGGTAGTTGAGTATGAGTTTCATGAAGGTTTCCTGTACTATCTTGGGTAGGTACATGAACGAAAGACTTGGACACTTCAAATGTTATAATGTTGTATTAGGTAGATTTGAAAATGAATTTACGCTTTTGATTTTGACTTTTCAGAGCTACAGACGACTTCTCTATAATAAATCATCTACAGATCTACGTGGGAGGTTGATTGGTTCCTTCTCATTGTTGTCTTGTCCAAGCAGGTAAGTAACTACTACGCTACAGTTCCCTGTGGATTCCATGGCGATTGGTCAAATAATAACTATCGCGCATGCGCAAAAGCATATTTGGTTGACACCTAGGATACTCTGAAACTAATGGATCGATTTTAATAAAATGTTTTGGAATTATGTGGGTTAGCTCCTTGATGCTCATCAACAAATTTCATTGCCATAGAATCAATAGTACCTAACCTACCTTGTGTGTGCGCATGCGTCGATTTGGTCATTTTTAGGACGTTCCTCAGAGGCTAGGTCACATAGGCAAGGGTTTTTATTTAAGAGGGATGACCTATTGGAATTGATCCAGGGGGGGTAGGGGACAACCCAAGCACGAGAAAAAATAACCCCCTGCAAATCCGTTTCAGACCATTCTAAGACCGAATCCGTGAAAAAACCATAGGTGTATGTCTGTCTGTGTGTGATAAATATTGTCAATGGAGGGGGTAAAGCTGAAAAAACGTGTTTTCTCCAACAAATTTTGTCGACGCCGCCCAGGTTACAATTCTCAACCGATTCTCGTGATTATTATTTTGTTCCTTCTATTAATAATTCGATATTGTTTTGGACATATGTCAGGAATTTTAAATTTCATCATGGGAGGGGGTGAATGGAGGGGCAATACTGATAAATCGTGGTGTTTTAACAATTCTCCTCCGATTTTCGTGATTTTTTTTTTTCAACTATGAATTTGGTCTAGTTTTAGATCAAATTTAATTATGACGGGGGGGGTGGGGGGGGGGGGGTGGGGGTGAATGGAGGGGGTAATGGTAATAAATGATGATGTTTTAGCTAATACCGTCCGATTTTCATGATTCCTATTTTTGTTCAACTAGGAATTCGGCTTAGTTTTGGAAGGTACCTTTATCAGGAATTTCAAATTTCATTATGGAAGTGGGTAATAGTAATAAATCATGATATTTTAACTATTCTTCTCGTGTTTTTTTTTTTTTTTTTTTTTTTTTTAATGCAATTATCAATTTGATCTAGTTTTGGAAATTACGTCAGGAGCATCAAATTTCACACTTATGACAGAATTTGCTGTCGGTGGGCGGAGTTAATATGGTGTGGGAGTGGGGTACAATCAATCCATTCATAGGGAAGTCCCCGTAATGCATGAATAACTCAACTAATTCTATACCCTTGTCCATGTTACAATAAGTGAGAACGCTATACTGCCCACCCATCTGGCAGGCGTTTTTTCTTGGTTTGATTACAAAGATTCATTATTGAAAGTAGTATACCAACATAACGTACTACAACGTAACATTATTTCGAAAGTTTTTGAGATTTCGATTTTTTAATGCGTCAACCCTTCAAAATTACCCTTGGTGGGTTTATAAAGTAATGCCGAGAACTCAGTCCCAACAAGACCCCAACTTTCCTAAACTTTCGTCCAGTATTTTCTGTAAAAAGCTCCGGACGTAAACCAACAAATTTTGAGGGGGGCAAAAATAAATTCGATTTCAAAGTTTCGATATTAACACTTTCGATGCTGGTGACATGACATACATGACGCGCCAGTTCCCGCCGAGTACTGGCGTCATGACATCCATGACGGGCCCCTCTGTTGAAACGTATTATCTTCGGACCTCCGGTCTTTGCGGGAAATTGTTGAATGGGGTCCGCCATCAATGAAATCCCTTCAGTGCATCCCCAGTTAGCCGCTAGAGTGCATTGTTTTCAAATCGAAGTGTATTCAAGGTAAGAGTTCATCTTAAATGTGGAAGTTGCCTGTCGTGGCGGGTTCGGAAAAAGCTGGGTCAGTACTGGGGGGGGGGGGGGGGGGGGGGGGGGTGGTGGTGCAGTGGCGGGGCCAGCTTCGAAAGTGTTAAAAATAATTGAATAAAAAAGTGCTCACACTGCTTTTTTTTTCCAACTTAAAACCTACCCTTAGGTATTCAAGAAGAGATGAACTTTTAGATGCTTAAAATTATATATTAACCCTGCAGAAAGGACCCAAAGTGAATTCAGAGATTGTAGTGATTCACCCAACTTGGTGGGAAGATTTCCACTAGGTATCAGCAAGGTCACGTGATTTGTAAAGGTACCCCTCACAGTGTAGAGGATTTGTGGCATTTCAGTTCACAATCCAATTCGACATTTCAATTAGTGACTAATTCCTTCTACTACACTGTGGTACCACCTTGGCCTATGTAATGGAGGTTGAACAGTATTCCAAGTTATGTTGCTTCATCTTTCAAGAATGAAATGTCAATGGTAGGTATTGACATTTCGTAGAGGTAAATACTTGCTTCTGCACTCCTTAGGTACCTCTTTCCAACGGTATAGTCAATTTTGCTTTTAATTTGTTATTTAGGGGAGAAAATTATGTTTTAATATTGAAAAATGTGGTTGAGTGTGTGGTTTTTCGATGAAATCTTTGGTTTTCTCGAAAAATTACCCTATATTCAATCACACAATGCCCAGTTCTACAAACAAATCCAACACTTCCCACCGCAAATACCATGGTTCTTCAAAAAACCAGTTAATAAAAGTCTCGGAAGAACAATATGCAGATTAAGGGTTGACTACGGAATTCAATTATTTTAAATTATGAGTACAACTTTATCCTAGCATCAAAGAATTTATTAATTTACGGAGAATTGTACAATTTTTAAAGAAATTCCAACATAAAAAAATAATATAACCACACATATATATATATTAACCACATGGCTGTGAACATAATTGTAGTCCCAAAATAAATTTAAAAAAGTAAAGTTGACTATACCGTAGGAAAGAGTATAAGATGATGCAGTTTTCAAGAGATAAACCAAAAAGTCCAGTCATGCAGCATGACCCCATGAGCGAATTTTTTAAGAAATCCGACATTTCAGTCACTATTGATCGTGTAGAGAAATTTTAGTTTATGATTTTGATAGACAAACATGGAATCAAATTATTAAAAATAATTAGGAGGTACTCATACTTTATTATTATTAAACTAATCTTGTGGATTTAAAGACAAATGTAGGTAAATATTCATAGATTTTGATGTCCAATGTGGTCAGTATTGAAGGCAGTTGAAATCTTAACAGTATCCTATCATAACATCATCAAATCTTGACATAAAATAAAATAACATACCGACGTCATATGAAAGAAACGTATTTCCACAGCCAATCGATGATGAGGCTTTATATTACGAGTGATATAAAGTCAGTTGCATTCGAATCTAGTATCCTACAGCAAAAATTGACAGACAAACTGTAGTCTCTGTGCATCTATTGATAGCGACCGAGAGAATCGGAGGACGGAATATTTCATAGCGTAAACTCATCAGTTGTAATTACTTTTTTTTTTTTTTTTTTTTTTTTTTTTTTTTTTTTTTTTTTTTAACAAGCACCTACTACCTACGTTTTAAACAGCATGGCTCTAGGATTAGTTATACAGGCATACTTCCATAAGAGTAGTTCAATCTGAATTTGGACAATGTTTCATGCAAATATTACCGATTTTTACAACTAGCGAACGGCATTCTTTTGATTTTTGACTGATTTTTCAACTTTGAAATTTTTGAAAACTTGATACATATTCTTATAGGAAATTTTACGCTGATTCCGAATATACCACATGTTAGTATGCTGAAAAAATTATTGCGCACAACAAATCGCAAAAAACAGGCTATTTTGAAAATTTTGACTACATTTTTGAAAATTTCAACCCGAAGATGTAATCCGATCATGCTGGCCAACGAACTTGAACTTTCGTTTTGTGTCCTTAACATTTTAAAATTTGTTTGAAGTTTCTAGCACAATTCTACGGACAGTTATCGTCTGGAATGACACATACATACATACATACATATATACATACATACATACATACATAAAAAAATGCGTTAAACTTCAGGATATGATTCAGAATAGCCTGAAACGGATTTCTGCATAAAATTTTTTCAAAAATTCACATTCTACAAATTTTGAGGCGAGAGCAATAGCTTAATTTTCTTCAAAAATTCGCTAACAATGCATGTTGGGCAACTGAACTGGAAGTGAACACAAAATCAATCATCTCAGCTTTCAACTGAAGTGGTTGCAAAAGTAAATAAACATTGCAATATTGCCAATACTCCGTAAACCGTCCAAATAAACACTACCGCTTCACATATGGGCTTTGTCGAGGGAGAAAAGGTTTCTGAAAATCTTTAAGACTTCATTATTCTTCCAAACAAAATCCTGGAAAATGGCAAATATCATAAAAACTGCTTCATTTAATACTCTTTCCAACACTATAGTCAATTTTACTTTTAATTTGTTATTTAGGGGGGAAAATCATGTTATAATATTGAAAAATGTGGTTGTGTGTGTGGTTTTTCAATTAATTCGTTGGTTTTCTCGAAAAATGACCCTCTATGAACGAACGTATTTTTTCACGCTGGATCGAATGGTGACGCTTTCAGACCTCTCTAACTACGTTATAATCTAGTTTTACACGTAAGCTCACAAATTTGTAGTTTGTTACGCTTAAATATATGTGTGTTATGGGGTAGAACTTGTTAATTGAAGTGTTAAACTCGATTAGAATGGAGTTGGAGAGGTCTACAAATGTTACGATTCGATTCATACTCGTCAGTTCATAGAGGGTCATTATTTAAAAAAACATCGATTTGATTAAAAAAAAAAAAAAAAAACCATATTCTTCAGCATTAAAACATAAGTTCCCCCCTAAATAACAAAGTAAAAGTAAAATTGGCTATACCGTCGGAAAAAGTATAAGATAAAGCAGTTTTCATGAGATAAACCAAAACAATTCATGTTGGGCAACTGAACTGGCAGTGAAGACCAAATCAATCATCTCAGCTTTCATCTGAAGGGGTTGCAAAAGTAAATAAACATTGTAATATTGCCAATACTCCGTAAACCGTCCAAATAAACACGACCGCTTCGCATAAGGGCTTTGAAGAAGTCGAGGGAGAAAAGGCGGCGAAAAACCCCAATGACCCCCCAAGAGGAGCGGCGTCTCTGATGTGGCGGAGTCAGGTGACTCGAGCTCCACCAGTGTCAACACATCCTGGGTCCTCAATAGGAAACACAACGGGCCGCCCCACATCCAACACATCGGACATTCGATTCACAAAAGGTGGTAATAATGAAACTGTGGAACAGGATGAGAATGAAAACCGGCGGGTCCTTCTACGGCTATGAAAAACCTCCCCTCATTCTTGCCGAAAAGGAAGGCGAAAAAAAAATTACATTGTCGGAAAGGTCAACTGGTGATGTGGGTGGCGATTTGGAGAGCGGTGCCGGGGTGTATTGCAAACCTTTTGTGCGATATAGCTACATTTTGTAGTATTTTATAGTACATTGTGTAGTAAATGAAGTGGTTATGCCGTATTTTACCTACTCAGAAATAGTTTTCAGCTCTGGGATAAATGCTCATTTCTCTAAACGTCTTACGGTGGCCTTCAACTCCTCTGTCCGGTTCATTACTGCCAATGTTTCAATGCGAGTGCACATAAGCCCTTATTACTGTTCACTTGTGGGTTACAGCATTGACAATCTAATGGTTACCAATGTTTTAGCGAATTTTTGAAGAAAATTAAGCTATTGCTCTCGCCTCAAAATTTGTAGAATGTGAATTTTTGAAAATATTTTATGCAGAAATCCGTTTCAGGCTATTCTGAATCATATTCTGAAGTTTAACGCATTTTTTTATGTATGTATGTATGTATGTATATATGTATGTATGTATGTATGTATGTATGTATGTATGTATGTATATATGTATGTATGTATGTATGTGTCATTCCAGACGATAACTGTCCGTAGAATTGTGCTAGAAACTTCAAACAAATTTTAAAATGTTGAGGACACAAAACGAAAGTTCAAGTTCGTTGGCCAGCATGATCGGATTACATCTTCGGGTTGAAATTTTCAAAAATGTAGTCAACATTTTCAAAATAGCCTGTTTTTTGCGATTTGTTGTGCGAAATAATTTTTTCAGCATACTAACATGTGGTATATTCGGAATCAGCGTAAAATGTCCTATGAGAATATGTATCAAGTTTTTAAAAATTTCAAAGTTGAAAAATCAGTCAAAAATCGAAATAATGCCGTTCGCTAGTTGTAAAAATCGGTAATATTTGCATGAAACATTGTCCAAATTCAGATTGAACTACTCTTATGGAAGTATCCCTGTATAACCAATCCTAGAACCATGCTGTTTAAAACGTAGGTAGTAGGTGCTTGTTAAAAAAAAAAAAAAAAAAAAAAAAAAAAAAAAAAAAAAAAAAAAAATGTAATCACAACTGATGAGTTTACTCTGTGAAATATTCCGTCCTCCGATTGTGGAATATTCCGTCCTACATTTGTCTTTAAATCTACAAGATTAGTTTAATAATAATAAAGTATGAGTACCTCCTAATTATTTTTAATAATTTGATTCCATGTTTGTCTATCAAAATCATAAACTAAAATTTCTCTACACGATCAATAGCGACTGAAATGTGGAAGATTTCTTAAAAAATTCGCTCATTCGCTGCATGACTGGACTTTTATGCTTCATTTTCAAATTTATTAATGTTTCCCATCCATACTATCTCGATCGTATGTTCTGTCCTACTTCATCTATCAGAGCTAAAAATTTGCTGATGCCCCAACACACTTCTTCTCTCAAGGGCTTCGACCGTGAATGGTGTTCGGTTGTGGAACGCCCTCCCAAGGGCTATTAAGGATTCTCCCTCCTATTCGGTGTTCAGGAGACACTGCCTTGCTCACTTTGCAGAATGCAACCACTCCTTTCACTTATCCTTCTTTTCTTCATTCATTACCCCTTCTTCTTCTCTTTTTTCTTTTTTTCATCTTTCACCACCCATCTTTTCTTCTACTTAGCATTTCACCCTTTTTTCCATTTCTTCTTTCTCTCATGAATAGGTCATTTTTTCTTATTTACATTATTTTCTCATTTTTGTCATTACTTTGTAATTGTTTACGTTATTGACATTACGATCCATTTGTTATTAAGTTTTTGATTTTCACTACTATTTACCTTTTCGTTTACCACTTTCTGCCCTAATCCAAGGGTGTACGCTAAGTGGGCCCAGGTCCTTTGTACACTGAAATAAATAAATAAAAAAACATTTGTATACCTATATATTAGGTATGTAGTTTTTTCTTATCATCAACAGTTGGAGAGTAAATAAACGGTATGAGATAGGAAATTCGGTGGGATTAGTATGAATGGGTAGATTCTCCAGCATCGTTCAGCAATAATTCCCTAACACTCTTCAGCTGATAGCGATTAAAATGCGGGTCGAGGTGACGGATGCATAAATGTTTTCGTACAAGCGGTAATTTTGTTATAAAATGTTGAAATTACACAGCAACATGTATAGGATGTAACCCTGTAGCGTCGGCTGGCTGAAGTTTTTTTTTTTTTTTTTTTTTGCTTCCGAGTCCATCTAAAGGTAGCGGAAGCATTGTTTTCACTTTCGGGAGCAAAAAAAAAAAAAACATTTTTGGTCTCCGAATCAAAATTTCCACTCTCATTTTACGTTTTAGACCATTCTGAACAACTTTGGTTCCGTGTCTGTCGTGTGTCCGCAAATCCTTGCAACAAGCTTATTTTCCACAATTTTCATTCGATTCGGATGACATTTTCAGGGGATGTACGGGCTAGGGGGTAGACGTTTTCCTATCAGTTTCATCGTTCTTGACTCAATACTTCACTCGGCGCATGCACAAACGTAAATTCTACCAAGCATCATTTTCTCACGCCCTAGTCTCTCGATCTAGCTTAAATTTTGATAATAGTTGGGAGATGACGATTTGATCATCTTGTATCAATTTCAACATGATTGTATCATTAATAGTTACTGCGCATGCGCCAATATAAAATCCTTGTAACAAGCTTATTTTCCACAGTTTTCATCCGATCTGGATGAAATTTTCAGTCGATGTGCGGGCTAGGGGGTAGACGGGCCCCTGTCAGTTTCATCTATTGCCAAATCAAAATTTCACTCTGCTTATGCACAACGTAAATTCCATTATGCTCCATTTTTGGTTTATTATTTCCAATAATAAGCCTATGTGATCGTATAGCAAAAAAGTTTTATAACCCCCCCTCAAACTTTGTCACTTTACGTTTCAAGGTGCGTAGAATTCAAATTTGAAATGTCCGTCCGCCGTTCGCCGTTCGCCGTCCGGGCCATAAAAGGCCTTAGAATTGACTTAAAAAATCTGTTCTTTCGCACATAGACTCCACTTGGGGTCTAGTTGGTCCTAACTTCTCGCCAGCTCGATCGCTCCACACCCATGGGTGCTATGAGTCGAAAATAGGTGAAAAACTGTCTTTTTTGTATATTTCAAGTTGTATAGAAATTGGAGATTTATGAGGGAAAAGAAAATGTTAGCTATTAATTTTATGGGAAAAAAAGTATTCTAAATGATACTCTTCTATTCAAAAAGAGATTTTGGATTTTAGGCTATTTTTTGCAATTTTATAGATTTTTTAAAACAAAATTTAATGAAGTTCAAGTTTTTAGCATAATTTCGTCCATAAATTGTTGAATGTTCTATTTCATAGTTGATAAACTTTATTTGACCAATCTTAAGCTAAAAAATATCAATTTAACAATTCTTAGCCATTTTCAGTGATTTTGTCAGCACATTTTTTGAAATTTGACTAATTAAATGATATCAATATACAGTATAGGTAACACTTTTATGTGTTGGAAATAAATTGTTATGTTTATCAACTATATTAAAAAGGATTGAACCCATTTGTGAGGTCCGAAGCTCCGAGTTCCGATACTAAATATACTATAAGCGGCGTTTAATAATTATGGACCAGAGATCTACGTGGAAGGGCTGTCTAATACATAAATAATAAACCTTTGTGTAATAATTTGCAGCGTTTTTACACCCTAGTCGTTCGATCTCGCTCAAATTCGGATGATAGTGGGGAATGCGTGTTTCAAGAAAAGTGCTGAATAAAATCACTACAAATAGGGAAAACGGCTAAAATCATTAAATTTATATATTTTTTAGCAGTATTGCTCAAATAAAGTTTATTAACACTATAAAATAGATCATTAAAAAAACCAATGAACTAAATTATGCTGAAAAATGTACTTAAATTTCATTAAAGTGTGCTTTAAAAAATCAATAAAAACTACAAAAAAAGTTAAAATTCCAAAATCCCTTTTTGAATCGTAGAATATCATTTAGAACGAGTTTTTTGCCATGAAATCGGAAGTTAACAATTTATTTTCCCTCAAAGTCCTTAATTTTCAAAACAATGTATCAATATAGTCCGTTGATTTATGAAAATTCGCTCATAAGATCATGCTGCATGACTGGAACTTTCAGTACCATACCCTCGTTCTCGTCCTCTCACCGCAAATTTCAAAATTCTTTCTATGTAGTGAAGAAAAATTATTATTAATTAAAAAAAGGTTTGCCAAGCTTCTCAAGCGTTATGGCTTCCTTAGTTATTAGTGCAGGGAATCATTAAGAGTGAATCCAGGTATGAGGTATGAGTGAGGTGAGGTGAGGTATGAGGTTGAGTCCAGGTATGTAAGGCATCTATTGTGCCTATAAGTTCAAAATGCGTATGTCTGAACACCTATCTTACTCTCACCATACTTACATAGACGGTTACAATTTTTTCGCTATTTGCCTGACTTACGAGATTTCCATTGTGAGTTATGATCGCAATAAATCCATCGGCCGGCGGCAGATTTCCTTTACGGATGTTTCTAATGGACGGGAGACGTGAATAATATGCAAGCCCAGCGAGCGTGATTGGAGAGATCAAATGGGCTCTCCGGGATCATTGATTTAACGCACATCCAAGAAATATTTCAACTCCCTTCGAGAGCCGGGTGAGTATATAGAATAATTATTATGTACCTATAAATATAAAATATGTACTCATGAGTCAGCTGAGTTCATAAATAAATATGAATCAACCTTGTGAGCCTTTCAGCTAATTTTAGTTAAAAATGAAGCTACTCCAAAAATTTTTAATTCAAAATATTTGAAAAATTTCGTAATTGAAATCCGTTTTGAGGCTTTCTGAAACCATTTCTGAAGTTTGCGCTTATTAGCGAATTTATTTTCGTAAAAAATGAAGCTATTGCGATGGCTCCAAAAATGTTTAAATCAAAATATCCGAAAAATTTCTTCATTGAAATCGTTTTGAGGCGTTCTGAAACGAATTCTAGAGTTTAACGCGTTATATATACAAATTATATATATATATATATATATATATATATATGTATTTATATATATGGCCACTTTTCAGCACGGCGGACAAATTGAGTCACTGCGCGATAACGCTGGTACTAATGCTCGAATTCACAAAATTTTTATTTTTATTTAACACCCCGAAAATTCTTTATTTCGCTCCGATATGATCTTTTTCAAAGCTCTCAAAATTTTCGAGTTATTCAGTGATGAAGGCCGGATCGTCAGTTCTGTCACGTGTCCCCAGGACACAAAGGTGAACTGTACTTTAAAATATTTACTTTGAGCACTGAACTTCTGAATGTTTCTGATATACCGATAATATATTACATATGCCCTCTCTTAAATACAACAGAAAGTGGGCGAGGAATATTTTTTCCCTAATTTATATTAGGCTCGGAAGTGTTGTCACCCAAACGTTGAATTCAGGGGCAGCCCCTTTTTGGCGGCGCGTGTGGCGGTTCGGGAAATCTCCGGGGTGTCGTCCTGATTGCGGTCGGTCCAGATTGCGGTCAGTCCAGATTACGGTCAAGTGGGTACCTGAAGGGGATGATTAGGGGTTGACACGTGTTCATGAGTCCAGATTGCGGACAAGCTGTTACGCTACTTACCTAGACAGGTTGTGGTAGCAGTAGCAACGGCCCATGGTTCGGCTGGGATTAGACAATTTTAAATTCGCTTATACACCCTATCGGAAAATCCCAAGAAGATCCCCCCACTCGTAGACTCCCCCCACTCAGCCGTTTGGCCGTGCATAGCATGGACAAACAGACAGACAGACAGACAGACGGAGTTTCATTCTTATAAATAACTAGCCGCTCCGGCTCGCTACGCTCGCCTCCACGTCCAGCCGGGGGGCAAGCCCCCCGGACCCCCCATTCAATTGCTCGCTTCGCTCGCAAAGTGTGGCATATAAGGAATGTTGCTCGCTTCACTTGCAATGTGTGGTATGTAGGGAATGTTGCTCGCTTCGCTCGCAAAGTGTGGCTGTATACATGCGATGTATTACAATTGAAACATGAAGGGGATGTTGCTCGCTTCGCTCGCAAACGATAGATCCCTAAGGGTAGGTTTAACTTCTGTAAGGGATGCTGCTCGCTTCGCTCGCTTGAGGAAGTTATACTGCCCACCCAACTTGGCAGACGTTTTTTTCTGTTGGAAATTCTTACAAACAAATTAAATCTTATAAAACTACGTGGAACCACAAAAAGTTTATTCGGGGAGTTCCTGGGTCAACTTTAATCTCTTGCCCGCAATCTGGACAGGGTACATTTAGTTGCCCGCAATCTGGACAGATTTTTCCTTGACCGCAATCTGGACTGCCCGCAATCAGGACACAATCAATATCCGGAAGAGCTCCCTGCTGCTATCAACATCTGCAGTTGAGTTTGATGTTCCATCGAAAAATGCCGTAGGTAAGTTCAACAGCAGATTTTTCTCGTAATCAGGGTATAATAAACGCAAAACCGTTGCGTACCTTTATTGTTCATCATTTCTGTCACTTGTTTTTTCCATATTTAAGCATTACAAAAAAAAACCTTTTAAGCAGGGGAGGTAGTATTTCCAAGGAGCACGAATTCAACAAGTGACTCAGAACAGTTGTAAAAACCAATATGGCTGCCAACTGAACAGTAATGTGCGAAAACGTCATTCCTGTCACGGTCAGTTCTGTCACGTGACAGGACCTGACAGTGTGTGACAGGAATGACGATTTTTATTCAGTTCTCTCGTTCATTTTTTTTTGCTCCTTTCAACAAACATTATGAGCTTCGCAACTTTTAAATCCTTTGTAGAATTCATATTCCCAATACAAAATTAATTTCACAGTGGGGTTTCCGATTTTTAGCCTTTTTTTTTACGGGTTATTGAAATCTGTAACGACTGTTCGGAAACGTGCTTTTAGCGAATTTTCTTAGAAAATGATGCTATTGGAATGACTCCGAAAATTTTAAAATTAAAATTTTCTTCATCAAAATCTGTTTTGAGGCATTTGAAATGATTCCTGAATTTTAACACTTTTTTATTTGTATATAAATGTACATATGTGTCATTCCAGACGATAAGTCTCGATAGGATTGAGATAAAAACCTCGTTCTTCCGCCAAAAATTAAGCATTCCAAAAGAAAGGATGAATTTGTTGGACAACACTTTTTGAAAACAGTAAATTGGTCAAATTTCAAAAAATGTACTAAAAAATCACTAAAATTACAGAACCGGCTAAAAATGGTTAAATTTATATTTTTTTAGCAGAATATTACTCAAAAAAAGTTTATCAACCATGACCAAGGTCATTTAAAAATTGAAGCTCAAACTTATGCTGAAAATTGTACTCAAACTTCATCATAAAGTGTGCTAAAAAGTCGATAAAAATTTTAAAAAATCTAAAAACTCAAAATCTTTGTATAGAAGATTATTTTTTACAACAAGTTTTTTCACAATAAAATTAATTGGTAACAATTTCTTTGCGCACAAACTTCTCAAATTACAACTTAATTTAACTGAAGTGTAATACAATAATTATGGGAAATTCGCTCATATGATCATGCTGGAAGACTGGAACTTTTTTTTCTGTTAGTAACCCATGTTCTACTTCAGTTCTTTGATATTAGGTATGGATATATAATTGGGCATTACATATTTTCCAGGTTTTCCTTTTTCTGCGCATCTTAATTCTCGTTTTTACAATTTTCAGTCTTCAGAATGGCCCCTCAGAAGAAGAAAGAAACAGCAGAAAAAATAAGAAGAAGAAGCGAAAAAAGATGTTTCCCCTTTGTTTTACCGGACAACGACACATTTTTGTTGGTTCTTTATACTCAGTAAAGTGTTCTATTTTTGATCTACCTATTAGGTGAGAATTTTTAAATGTTAAACAAGTTTGCTATCCAGTAATTTTTCTTGTCTATTTTTGATATTTTTGCGTTTTGTTCCTTTTTATAGTTCAGTTTCCTACATATTTCTCAGTAAATCTCTTTATAAATCTTGTTCCTAGGTAAGTTATTTATATTTCTGCAAGAGAATAGATTCAGACTGATCTCTACAGTTGGTCGCATCTACTGTCCTTCCTATATGACTGAACTTCTCTTCGTCGTCAATAGTTGAAATATTTTAAGTGTTCTAAAGAATTTTGTAATAAATAAAATATTTTCTACGAACCTCCCGTGTACTTTGATTTCCTTTCAGGTCTTATTGTATGTGAATGCATACATTAAATTATGCTGGACACCCTCTTTAGTTCAGATCCGGTCATTTCTGTCACATGTTAGTCAGTTCTGTCACACTGCATAAAACACTCATAAGTATTCTATAAAATGAAATTTCAAATTATCCCCTATCACATCTTCTTCCAAAAGATCTTCTTTTGTAGCTACCGTCTTTGAATGAAATGTCATCTTCTTTAATTGTACTCTACATGTAATATAAGATATGTGAGAATGAAATTGACCATCAAAACCGTAAAAAACTGAAAAATTCTTTAATTGAAAAATTATGCTCAGCAGACATTGCCGCAAGTAATACCAGACTTAAGCGAAAAACCATCAACGAGAACTTCAGAGTGACTTCATCATCAAATACAGGCGTGACAGGACTGACACTTCGCAACAACTTTTAGAGCTTCTACTTGGAGAAAAAAATTGAAAAACTCAAAATTCAGCTCGGCCGTTTTAGGGATGGGTTCCCAAACGTTTTCTTGAACGAAAAAAAGTTTTCCAGCGGATTTTAATTACATTGGTTTGACAAAATTTTCTTGAGTCAATTTGTCCGCCGTGTTGAAAAGTGGCCATATATGTATATATACATACATACATATATACATACATACATATATACATACATATATATATATATATATATATATACTCGGCCCTTCGGGCCTCGCAAGGGGCTCTGCCCCTTGACCCCGCTTCGCGCCTCGCCAGATCTTTTCTCTTTTCTACTGTGTAGAAAACGAGGATATTTTGCTATGCAATTCGTCTCACGAGAAAAAAAAAAAAAAAAAAAAAAAAAAAAAAAAAAAAAAAAAAAAAAAATCCAAGCCTGGCTGGGATTCGAACCCACGACCTCGCGGGTTCTAGTGGCGGGACAAAAAAAAAATTATTGGGGGTCGGCCTAAGAATTGCATAGCAATTTATATATATATATATATATATATATACATATATGTGTGTGTGTGTGTGTGTGTGTGTGTGTGTGTGTGTGTGTGTGTGTGTGTGTGTGTGTGTGTGTGTGTGTGTGTGTGTGTGTGTGTATTGTCTCTCTTTCTGCCAGCATCCCATCTTTACGCCGCCAGCGTCTACTTGCCCTTAGGGACTCGAGCTGGGAGGTCGTCCGCAATGCTGCTGACCTTAACTTCGTCAGGCAGCAGTTGTTATGGTGCGACCGAGCAACACCAACTGCTTCCAAATCCAGCTCATCTGCTGAGTTCGCTGCTGCTCTGCATGAGACAGCAGATGGTAAAGAACTCCGGCAGTGCTCTAAATCCCCCATTTCTTCCCAGTGGGTAGAATGGGCTTCAGAGGGCATTAGAGCCCGCGACTACCGCCATTTTCATGCCGTATGGGTGGCTACTATAGCCACCTCAGTGAGGTATTCAAAGAGTAGTCGCGGGACAGTCGACACGCTTTGCCGTGCCTGTCGGGGTGAAAATGACAATCTCTATCATGTGGTGCAGCAGTGTCCTCGTACTCACGGTGGCCACATTCTACGTCACGATGCGGTTGCCAAGCAGATAGCAGGCGCTTTGTCATCCAGCGGTTGGGATGTCGAAAGGGAGAGACTATATCACATGCCGAGTGACCGGGGTAAGAACCCAGATATCGTTGCCATCAAGGCCGATGGGTCTGCCATAATCCTGGATGTCCAGGTTGTCAGTGGCAGCGTGGACTTGGAGCAGACCTGTCGGGCCAAAAAAAGTAAATATGATAGACATGATCTGCGACAAGCGATATCTGAGGTAAATGGAGTGGCAACCAATAACATCAAGGTCATAGCCGCGACCGTGTTGTGGCGCGGAGTGTGGTGCGGGAAAAGTGCCACGGAGTAACTCGAGTTGGGCATCTCAGCGGGAGTGCTCCGTGGTATCACCACCCGCGTCCTGAGAGGTTCTTTCATGAACTGGTGGTCATTTCATAGGAGCACTTCCTTTCACCCCACTCTCCCTTCAGCTTCCTTGATCCTAAGGGCCGGCGTCGGGTAAACCTGGGCGTCCTCCCCATCTCTTTTATTTATTTTTCATTTTGAACTTGAATGGTGTGCCCCCTCCGCCTTTGAAGGGATATTTGTACTATATATTTTTAAAAAAGTGTGTACGTGTGTGTGTGTCATTCCAGACGATAACTCTCCTCAGGATTGAGATAAAAATCCCGTTCTTGCGCCGAAAAATCAAGCTCTTCCAATGAAAGGATGAGTTTGTTGGTCAGCATTTTTTGAGCACACTAAATTGGTCAAATTTCAAAAAGTTTACTTGAAAAAATCCACTAAAAATGGTTAAATTTATAATTTGTATCATGGTTTTACTCACATCATACTTAATTATCAACAAATATAGGTAACTTGGACATTAAAAAATGTGTGCACAAAATTACGATGAAATACTTACTTAAATTTCATTAATCTTTTGATATAAAACATTTCGCTGGTCCGGAAAAAGACTCGAAAAATGACGTTTTTTGGTTTTAAAGGTAAACTAACTCAAATTCGGGGGGAGAATCATGTGTGTGACAGTTCCCGCGAGATCCTAGGCAATGCGCTGCCGTCGCTCCGTTATCTCCCAATGGGCGTCGGGCGCTCCTTCCCATGTTTTCGAAAGGCCGCATTTGGCGATGGATGGGTGATCCTAGAAATGGAAAACCGATCTTCTCCGGACTAATCGGACGGATCTTCTCCACATAAATCTCTTATGGTACTGTCACACTCCTCTCTCTCTCTCTCTATGAGTGCGGACTTAGGCCCCCATTGCACCTCCGCGGCGCCTAAGTAGGTACGTTACATTTGGAATACTAACAAAACCCATCTTGGCGTTCCAGGTGCCAGAACACTAACGCAGACTATTACAACTTCTCACCTCCCAACAGTGTTGCCAACAAGACTATGACATGTCAGTTGTCTTTGAACTGTCACTGAATGTACCTCGCTTGTCCGGTTCAAGACTACTAGAATTCAAAATTTCAACTCAAAACGGTTTGATTAGTGAAGTTTTTTAACACAGAATGTGTTTTAGCCATGGACTAACTAGCCGAAAATGGAACGCGGGATGGTAACGAAATGTGTGACGGTGATGATTTTCACGTACAACCGAGCCGTTGGTAGGGAAATGGAACTTCCGCAATTTTAATCGCACAGAAATCGTTCACCATTCGTTGGAAAGCTCCTGATTTATCCAACCATATTATGTTAACTACTGCGAAGTGCGTGGCCATCAACCTGAGTTATGAGCATGGTTATTTGAATCAATTGTTTACACACAGATGATCATTCTCAATAATTGATATTGTCAACATGATTGCAACCGCTTGTAAATTTTCTTATGATTTTCACGTACAACCGAGCCGTTGGTAGGGAAATGGAACTTCCGCAATTTTAATCGCACAGAAATCGTTCACCATTCGTTGGAAAGCTCCTGATTTATCCAACCATATTATGTTAACTACTGTGAAGTGCGTGGCCATCAACCTGAGTTATGAGCATGAATAGTAAATGAATAGTAAACAATGACGCTTGTTTGGTTGTCACTTGGTTGCGCGACAACGCAAACACATTCTGTGTTTCAATAATTTCGTCCGAAGTATGTAAATAGAGGTAACCGGGGGTCCAGGGGGCTTGCCCCCTGGCGAGGCGCGGAGCGCCGAGTTTTTCTGTAAGAACATCTCATTTTGAGATAGCAGAGTGTTCACATACTAAGTTACATTACTTTTATAATGTTTCCTTCAATACTATTTCATTTGGATATGTATCACTCTTGCACAAAGAAATCTCCAATCATTAAAGCACGTTTTCTTCAATACTATCTCATCTCAAAATGAAGGGTACAATAGTATTGAAATATGGTTAGAAAAGGCGATAGTGTGATGTGAAAACACGTACTTACTAGTCCTGTTGGCTATTTTATAAAAGAAAATGTAGCCAATCAAAGCGTAAGTATGTATTAATCCATTAACAGTCATAAAAACTTTGAATAGCTCTCCTGAAAAATGGAATTTTTAGGGTTATCATAGTTTTTTTCTCGACAGGAAATTTCCAATACTTTATCACTTCCACGAATCAAGTGATTTCCAGAAAAAATTCATTCATAGCATTTCACATTAACAAATTATTTGTATTTGAACAATACATTATTAATTTTGTTGGGGTTTATGCCCCATTGCCCACTAGTAAAACAGTAAATACCTACTTACCTCAATTCCTTACACATAATAAATTCAAGAGTCCAAAGTGACTTCATTTTTCCGATAATTTTACAATGTCAAGGGAGCCGGCTTATATTTTGGAGGTTTTCGGGATTTACCATGCGCACTTACCTACGAGTTTATTGAACACGAAAACCCGCTCAGCGTGGAAGGGATCCTTTTGATTCCAGCTGTCCCCATCCCTCTGACATATCCCTTGATGATGTGTCGTAAAAAACACCCTTGGCTTCTTTTACAGCTTTAAATATGGCCGCCATCCGATAGTTTACCGAAGTCCCCCACACCCTCGTTATAGTATCCGGGGACTGATAATACAGCCAGGGATTGTGGCTAGTTGAGGGGTTGGTATAAAAGGAAAATCTTCTGTGCACCAGTGGAAAAACGCTTTAATTTAATACACAACGCACACATAAGAAAAAAAAAGTCAAAAATTTATTATTTATAGTAAGAACTGAAGCAATAAAGATTTTGACTTCCTCTACTTTAAAGTTTTGGATTCATAAATGATACAACTGGAGACTGGTTTCGACCAATAAAGTCATCATCTGTCCTATAAAAATAAACAAAATTGTTGTCTTAATGTCTAAATAATTATAGTATATTTGTATACTATACAAATCCTTTGTGTACCTATATTACATCATGCGTATTTGACGAAATAAAAGTAAGAATTAACTAAATAAATGAATGCCTAAATAAATTTGACAGTGCACTAAATCTATGAGGTGGGGCGTGGGGGGGCATATATATATTTAGCTCCAGGACTAAATATTAGGAGACGACCACGCAATGTGCAACGCCTCATAGTAACTCAAGTTTCCCTGCCGTCGTCGTAAACAATCCTTCCAACAAATGTTCTCTTCTTTCGTAGATTTTGAAAAAGGCTGTAGCCGAAATATAAAAATAGTTTTGTGGGGTTAATTTCAGTGATTCCTACCATTTTCACATTTTTTTTCGCATTTTTCAAAACCTCAAGAATTGGAGAACGAAATCCTTACTCTGATTAACCACCTCTGAACCATCGGCAAATTTAATATTGTGATTTATTATTTACATTATTCACAGAGCGCTAGATATTCATTTAAAGAGAGCTCAAAGATAACAAGACCAAACTAAAAAAAATCAAATTTTATCGTGGCTGTTCAAAAACGTCTGCCAAGTTGGTTCGGCAGTGTAGCTTTGTTACAGTACAGACGTATAGAATTAGAACGAAACGTATAGAACAAAATACGAGTCAAAATGTTTGATATGTCGACGTTATAAGAAATATAACGTTTGCGCATGCGCACAGACTACTATTAATCCAACGACAATGAAATTTATAGGAAAACTTTTAGGAGCTAAACAGCACAATCCTTGCAAATTTCAAAAAAAATCGATCCATTAGTTTCGGAGTTTCGTCTGTGTCGATCAATTTCAGTTTTGCGTATGTGCAATAGTGATAACTCCACCAATAGCGATATAACTCATAGGGAATTTTTCTGGAAATTATTCCCATCTATTCCCTGAATTTGAACGAATCGGACCAATAGATGATGAGAAAACGACGTTATAATAGATTAACGTTTGTGTATACGCACAGAGTAATATTTATGTGACGGTTATGAAATATCCGTCTACAACCGTCTAAAACATATTCCGCACAAACTCTGAAAATTTCATCAAAATCGTACCATTAGACTCGGAGTTTTGCCTGTGTCAATTGATATTAGTTTTGCGCATGCGCAATGGTTATTACTCCCACCGATTGCGATATGATTTATAGGGCATCCTTCCTGAACGTATACCCAACTACCTATCGAATTTGAACAAAATCAGACCAACAGATGATGAAAAATACACGTTTCGAAAAATTCACGTTTGCGCATGCGCAAGAGCTACTGTTGATTCGACGGAATTGAAAATTATAGGGGACCGTCTTGGAGCTAACCCGCACAATCCCTGAAAATTTCATCGGAATCGGACTAAAACTTGGTATATTTTTGGGCGTGACAAGGTTTTACCACAGACAGACAGACATCAGAAAGACAGACAGACAGACACGGAGAAAATTGATTAGAAAGCTCTGAAACGAAAAAAACAAGTGGAAATTTTGATTTTGGAGGACAAAAAGTTTTTGAACGAACACAAAGCTTTCCTACTTTCCGTAGTGAGGAGGCAACAGGTTGCAGTGAATGCGAAATAACGTTAAACATCATCCATGCACAATAATTATTTTAATAGGTACATTTATTTAAAATAGAAAATGATCGACTTTTAGGAACATTTAGGAATATTTTTGACCAAAATATTATTTAAGCTACGGGCAGATTATGTAGACGGATAGAGGTATGCGTTGTAATTTCGAATGGGTGTTGCTATGTTTAAAACATGGGCGAATCGCCAAGATCCGATCAAACAACACGGGCCAAGCATGCCATTGGGAAAGTAAACTAGGCAAGTAAGTAGCTTAAGTTCTGAATTGGTACCAACAAAATATGTATGTATGAATGCATTATGACTTTATTGAACAGATACTTAGGAACATGTAAAAATTGCATTTCGAAAACTTGATTGTGGAAAAGTGTATGCGAGGGAAACGTCTCAGTCCGTCCAGCGCCCCCCCCCCCCCCCCCCCCTAAACCTCCAAAAAACCCTAATGGTCGGGTTTGAAATGTTCAAGTACCTAGTCTGCGATTCAAGTTGGAGTAACCCGAACATACTTCTACAATTACGTTTCCAGTATTTACTGATGTCCATGATACCCCATTTCACCCCCCCCCTCCCCATCCTCTCCCAAAACACCCCCTATGGGTCAGATATGGAAAATTTTAAGTAGCTTGTCGTTCAAATTAGAGTAATCCAAACATATTCGACAATCAAATCCCCAGTTTGTTCAGTGATAACAAAGATACCTCATCCCCCCCCCCCCCTCCACCCCTAAAACTTCCCCTATGGGGCAGATTTGAAAAATTTCAAGTAGCCTGTGATTCATGTTAGAATAATCCAAACATATTCGATCAATCAGATCCCCATTTCGTTCAATGGTGTCCAAAATACCCCATTTCACCCCGGTCCCCTCCCCTAAAACACCCCCCTGGCTCAAATTTAAAAACCTTCAAACAGCCTAGAATTTAAGTTGGACTGATGCAGACATTCCCATCCACTAACATCAGTTGCCCAATGACCCCTGTAACCGTGAAAAGCGAACAAACATACGGACAGACAGACACTCGAAACTTGAGCAAAACTTACTCGTATTTGATTGAGGGACTCTAAATTTATAATTAATGTCACCAGCGAACTAGCTAAAACGTACGGAAAAACATTGTTACCTACGTAAACTTAAACTGTTTTAAATTTGATTTTCTTAAACTGGTAACTCTGAATTCGATTTTTCAACACAAAAGAGGAAATAATAAGCACCTATTTATTTTTAAAATTTTGAATTTTGTATCCTGAAGAAGCGCCAATTTATGGGGAGAAACGTTGGAGATTAATAAAGAACAATTTTTGAGCAGAAATGCCTTTTTTTTGTAAAGTCTTGTTTTATTGGATTGGTGCTATCAATATATCTATCTATGTCTACCTTCTGTTCGTAATTAAAATACAGCACAACGGCGCAAGCCAGCTGAAGATTACTTCTCATCCTTTAAATGGTCTTGAAAACTTTTTCAGACATAAAAAAGCACATCAATTATCCAGGTAGCTCAGCCGTTGAAATGTGACTTTACGCCTTTTTCAGAGTCTGGGAACCTTGACGAAATCAGTAAGGCACCAGAGCTAAGGGCAGGCCTAAGGGACGGAACAGATGCCCGAGGGTTAAGAAGAGCCCGAGGGCAGCTGGGACTCGGGGGTGGCGGATCCGTCACGGCAGATCGCAGTGGCGAGATGCTTGAGATCCATGTCCAATCGTCGCAGGTGCCCGAAGCCCGAAGCTTCCCCATTGTACGGCATGCTGAGGTTTTCGGGACAAAAGCTCAAGCCTCGGAGAATCTTCAGTGGGAAGCAGCGCACAGAGTTTCAAGACGCCAATCCTGTGTATGTAGTGGTTCTTAAGTTATTATTAGAGAGTTCCTGGTTACCCGGTGTACGTGAATCTAGGGAGATCCAAAATTTCGCTAACACGCTGGCTGTTACTACGGTGTTTCACGCGTCTTCACAAGTCGTCTCGTATCAAAATTTGTATCCTGACGCTGATTATGAGATTCCGACATACGACATCTTGTATTTCTCTCATCATTTATCATCATGTGGTTCATTGTTCTGTTTTCAATTCGCAGTGATCATTGCAACATGAACCTTTGTAATCGGCCAAGAAATTGGCCAGACGTTTCTTTGCCGATCGTTCAAGTAAGTTCTAGCTCAACCATGTTAGTAGTAATATTGGTGTGTGTAGATATAGATATATACGGTATAAATATACAGATTTTATGCATTTTGTGTAGAAACTCACTAAAATAATACATGTTTGTATCTTGAAAGTTTAATGTTTGTATCATGAAATAGGTAGATATGATTGAAATGAAAAGATATCATTTGTTTTTCGGCAACCCTTTATCCTCCGTTTTGTTGACTTAGTTGTTTTTGAGCACTCGATGAATGGACTGCTTCAAGTGAAAATAAGATGACAGAATGCCTTTTTTAGAAAGCTTCCAAATGAAGGTCGCAAAAGATGGTCCGTCCTTCCTTGGCTGGCACCATGTTACAGCATAACGAACTAAATCACTCGCGACGAAGTTGTGGAAACCCATTTCAAAACGGAAGTTAATGATAAAACGTCTATTTCCACGAAAAATAAAGAGTTACAATGGCCTCTCCGTTCCTAATTTCAGCTTAGTAGGATAAATTGCGTACAAATTAGCGTTAAGGGCAAATTCAGCTTATTGGGGTGGATCGGCAATTGAAAATCATATTCTACTTGTCTTTCAGAAGCTCCGTTCCTAATTTCAGCGTAGTAGGATAAATTGCGTAGAAATTAGCGTTAAGAGCTCAATCAGCTAATTGGGGTGGTTCGGCAAGTGAAAATCAAGAGGCTCCGTTCTTAATTTCAGCTTCGTGGGGGGGCTTAAATTTGCCAATTACTTGGACTGAAAATTCCCAACTTCTCGTACTAAAAATGCCAATTATACTATCAGACATGCCTCAAAACTAATTTCAATGAAGAAAATTTTTGAAAATTGTTATCAAACAATTTTTTGTGCCATCCAATGAGTTCATTTTATACGGAAATTCGTTAAAACAACCGTTTCATACATGATAAATAACCTCGAATATCTCGAAAAGGCAGAGCCAATCTGTGACGACACGGCATTTCCCCCGTGGGGGTTGGCCGCGTTCACGGGAGCGACCCCCATGAAACTGATTCTCATGGATAACAAGGCTGCGACACAATAGCTGGAAGATGTAGCGAGAGGGACGCGACGCCTCTTGATCGATGTCGTCCGTGGAATGAATCAGAAACGCAACGTTTATATGAGTAAAGCACCTTCACGGAGGCCCCATTGTGGCGTTCCGGTTTTACCCTTCGTAACTAAAATCATTATCCGGTTTCCACTTATAGCCTCGTCATGACCAACTCAGACATCTTATTCGGTCACGGACGGGATTAGTTTCAGTTTCAGTAGTTCGAAATCGTCATTTCACCCCTTGTTGCCGGTGAGGTGAGGTACATTCTGAATATGATTGAAGGGAGTGGTATCCAAAAGACCCAGTTCCTTACAGAATAGAAATACAATGGTAATTCAGGATTATTTTTTAAGGGTTCAACGAATGATGGTTTTTAATTCTCAAGCTTTCAGAAACTGTTTGTTTCCTTCGTCAGGAGATAATGAAATAAATTTAAAATCTTGAACATAACCCCCCTCCCCCCACCCCAGTCACTACCTACCTTCCATTTATCAAATTTATACACCCCCGGTTACCGTCTTGTTAAAATAAAAAAATTGACGATTTACGTTAGCGCATCCGCAAATCTTGGACATTGGTTTTTAAAGTGTTGTGTGTTAGCTTGGTGATAATTTGCATGTATGTTGGAGTGTAGCTATCAAAAACGTGTTGGTAATTGGGTTAAAAAAAATTTTTTTTTGTTTCTTCTGTTGAGTTTTTTGTCCAGGTCAATCATTTGAATATGGAGTCCTTCTTTAACCTTCCGCTGGTAATAGCGTGGCTCCACTTCCACTAAAGTTGCAGATTCTGGAGTGATATGGGTTGGAAACTGCTTCCTATGGTCAGCTACTTCCGAATTTGAGCTCTTTCTGAAATGTTCAGCTACTCTAACGTTACACGGTTTCCCGGATTCTCCTACGTATTCTTTTGAACTTCGCATGTAATTTTGTATATCCCCGGTGGCGATTTTGATTGTTTTTGTTTTTGATTACAAATGAGCCCACCAATTTTTGTTCCTGGAATATACCCGAATTTACATTTTGTTCGTGTTCGAAAATAAGTGCTTAACCTTCTAGTGGTTTTCCCCATAAAAGGTAAGATTAAGCGTGCGCTTCCTGTTTCCCCAGCACCGCCTCCCTCATCTGTTTGCAATTTTTCCCTCATTTGTTGAATTCGTTGGTTGATGAAATATTCCGGGCAATTGTTTTTGAGTAAGTCCGATCGAATTTGATTTATCTCTTCCTCAAGGAGTTTTACAATGGTAAAATTTATCTCTTCGTTGATAGCACTCGTCAACTTGGGAAAAAACTGGAATGTTGCCTATAAAAATGCAGATTCCGATCTACTAGCAATCAAGTGATGGATGGATATCCACACCTTAACTGTAAGCGCCGATAAATCAGCCCATACAGCCATTTCGAGAAAAACCCAGCACGAAGGAACAGAGCAGCAAGAAGTACGAAGTCTTCGGTATCACGGCTGCAGTGGAGATCCTTTTGCCAATGCCCAATTATTATAAAACTGATATCTAAAAATACTTAGGAGTTTTATTGGTAACAAGATGAACTGGGATGTTCATGTATTCAACCTCTGTCAAAAACTGAGGAAATGCGCCTACTTACTGTACACGATAAAATTCTTTCCCAATCAATTTCTAAAAAAATATATACAGCATTTTTCAGTCAAATGAACCCTTTTTTCTATAAAATGAAACTTCGTAACTACCAAATGAAACCTTGTTCCAATAAAATGAATCCTCGTACCTACCAGATAAAAGTTCTTTTCAACCAAATGAAACTTTTTTCCAAACAAATGGAACCTTATTTCAATGAAATGGAACTTCTTCGAATCATCCAAAGAAAAATTACATTTTATTTCAGATTTTTGCTAATCAAGTTAATACAGAGGCACTGCAGATTAATTTAGTAGAGCGGGTGATCAGAAGCTGCGGCAGCAGTTTCATCATCATGTTATCACGAAGTTGTAGCAGTCTGTCGCGGTGATCAGCAATATGGTGGACCGAAAAGTTTCATTTGAATGAAATGAGGTTTCATTTGCTTGAAAAAAAGTTTCATTTGCTTGAAAAGAGGTTTCATTTGATTGGTACATGGTTTCATTTGGTAGGTACGAGGTTTAATTTGATTGGAACAAGGTTTCATTTGGTCGGTACGAAGTTTCATTTGATAAAAAGAAGGTGTCATTTGACTGAAAAATGCTATACAAAGCCTTGTTCTAGTACACTATGCAATATGCAAATGTCATATGGGGTGGCTCTTATAAATATGCGATAAAGCATATTGTTTTAGAATACATTATTTTGACATTTGTTGAACTTGAAATTCGAGCATTTTGAGTGCATATAACATAGCATGATATAGTTAACCACTAATTTTATGGCAGCAAAACCCTTTAAAAATAAATTCTGCAATTAAAAGAACATTCGGAAATTTAGCTCTTTTTGGGAGTTTTTTTTAAATAGATTTTTCAGCAAATATTAATGAAATTTGAGTACAATTTTCTGCATAATTTTGGTTTTGGTTGTTGATCAACTTTTTTTTGTCTAAAATTCTGCTAAAAAATTCAAATTTGACAATATTTAGTAGTTTTTAGCCCTTTTTAGTAATTTTTAAGTAGGTATATTTTTTGAAATGTTACCAATTTAATGTGCTCAAAAAGTGTTGGCCAACGAACTCATCCTTTTGTTTGGAATGCTGCTTGATTTTTTGGCGCAAGAACGGAATTTTTATCTCAATCCTAAGGAGAGTTATCGTCTGGAAAGATTTATATATATATATATATATATATAAAAGCGTTAAACTCTAAACATGAAAAAGCGTTAAACTCTAAACATGAAAAAGCGTTAAACTGTGGAATTCGTTTTAGAATGTCTCAAAACAGATTTCAATGAAGAAATGTTTAAAATATTGATTTTAAAATTTTTGGAGCCATTGCAATAGCTTCATTTTCTACTAAAATTCGCTAAAAATATATAAATTGCAAATTAAAACTCTCAAAATAATATTTAATAAACATATGAAATGCCCATTAAAATAACTAGGCATGAGCTACCACATTCTGAAGTTTGATCACTGGGCCTCCCTCACGAAACTAATGTGGGTTGGTTTAGGTGTCATATTTGTAGCCTGTGTTCACTAATAGGGCTATCAGTTGTACGGGTGTTGAGGCTATCAATCACAACCACTTACCGAGCGATTCTGAACCGTCTTCATGAAAAACTTCAATTAGTCTCTTCTGGCTTTCGTGTTCTTCTTTTATTCCTTGTTGGAGAAACGATCTGACTAACAAGTTGATTGCGGGTGTAATTGATTTTGGAGTGGCCGGGAGAAAATGCTGGTTACTTGGAAGAATACAAGATCCATAACTATCATCCGGTCTTATGTCATGCTTCATCACTGAAATCTACTCGATTTATCAAGCTAATCACTTATGTAAGTGTTAAGTTTGAAGTTATCTTCTTCCCTTTAAAACGTCTGGAATAAATTTGTAGGTACTCGAAACATTCCGCATAAGTATGTTTGCTTCATTACTACTAAACGGGAAGTCTAATAACGGTACCTACCGTAAAAAAATCGAAAGGAAGTCGTAAAAAAATTTAATTTAATTTAAATCAAATTATCTTCTTCAATTAGACTCTCATATAGGTTTACGGTTCCGTGCCTATTCCGGGCAAAAATGGGCAACAGCAGTAACCTTTATGCCACCCAACAAACTTTAGGTGAATTTCCGATATATCTTTGCCCACTTTCAAATCTGCTTGCTGAGTTAAGTTGGAAATGTCGGATAAAAATTTCAACAATGCTTGTTTATCCAGTTTTACAATCTATATCAGCAACACTGCACACTGACTGCAAACGAAACTTATACATATTGTACATATTATGTTATTGTTGCTTCCGACCCTGCCTATAATGGGTAGCAGAAGCATTGTTTTTCCTTTCCTAAAAACAATATTTCCATTCGCATTTTTCTAGTTTTAGACCATTCTGAACGAGTGTCTGCTTGTGCCAATCATTTGTCCGGAAATCCCTGTAACAAGCTTAACTTCTACAGTTTTCATCCAATTTTAATGAAATTTTCTGGGCGTTAGAGTGTGTAATATAACGCTTACCAAGAAAGAGTGTAGTATTAATTCTGCCAAGGGGTTGGGCTGTATAAAGCTTATGAAGTGAGGGTGCTGTACAAAGTGTCATTGCGGCAGCAGTTTGAAGACAATCCGTTACCTAATCAGTAGATCTCGAGTTCGATCTCCGTGCTGGTATTAAACTTTCTCTGGTGAGTATCGGAGATTACCTACAGTAAAAAAGAAAAAAAAAAAATCTAATTGACATACCCTGATTAGTTAATTAAAAGAACCAAACTACATTTTTACTTATTCTTGTTAAAGAGGCTGCTATCTAATAGGATTTCACCAAAGTATGGAGCACTCTTATTCGAAGAGCTAAATATGAATCAATTGGTCGCAATCGAACCTGATCTTTGCAGAAGAACATTTTTATCACCCAATAAAACAAACTGTGAGAAGAAAACGTTAAGCCGAAAAGCGAATATCAAAACGAGCAGAACATGGCCGGAGCTAGTGAGGACGAGAGAGCGAAGAAGTGTGCAGTAAGTACCTACCTATTAAGCAGGCCAAGGAAATGGTAAGCCGTCAAACCTCCTTAGGAGGCGGTCAGCACAAAACCTGCATAAAAACAGCCTAGGGGCCGTCATTATAAACACTGCTGGAGAGAGCAGTGTATAAAATCTACCGAGAAGGTGATAGTAAAAAGTCTCCAAAGAGAGTGGAATAAGCAGCCATGGAAGTGTGCAATACCTGCACTGTCTGTCTAAAAAATGTTCAACAACCTGGCAAGGGGGTGGTCAGTATAACGATTGCTAAGGGCGTGTGCTGAATAACGCTTGCCAAGAAAATGGCCATAATTGAATCTGTCAAGGGGGAGGGCTATGTGAAGCCTCAGAAGTGATGGTGCAGTGAAAATCGTAGTTGAAGTAGCAGTTTGAATACATTCCGTTACGTAGGAGATGTCGAGTTTGATGTCTGAGCTAGTATTGTACTTCATCTGGTCAGTCAGAGATTACAGTGCGAAAATATCTCATTGTGATACCCTAATGAGTTGATTCAATGGAACGAAATTCATTTTTATTTATTCTTGTTTGAGAGACTGTTATCTAATAGGAGTCAACCAAATATGGAGCACCCTTATTTGAAGAGCTGCAAAGGGTTTGTGCTCAAGAAGCTTGCCAAGAAGAAGGACATAATTGAATCTGCCAAGAGGGTGGGCCATGTAAAACCTCCGAAGTGATGGTGGAGGAGATCTCGAATTTGGTCTCTGAGCTTGTATTGTACTTTATCTGGTCAGTCTGAGATTACAGTGCTAATTGTGATACCCTATTTAGGTAATTCACAGAAACTAAATTCATTTTTGTTTATTTAGAGGCTGCTATCTAATAGGATTCTACCAACGTGTGGAGCATCCTTATTTGAAGAGCTGAATGTGAATCAATTGGTCGCAATCGAACCCGACCGTTGCAGAAGACCATTTATCACCCAATAAAACAAACTGCGGAAGGGGAATACAGGGAGAAGAATACGTTAAGCCGAAAAGCGAATATCAAAACGAGCAGAACATGGCCGGAGCTGGTGAGGACGAGGGAGGGAGGCTCGTGTCATTAGGCGGTGACTGAGGGGAATAGTTGATGTCACTATAGCTTCTGAATGGGCCACAGAAACGAGGAGGGTGGCCCCTTCTTTCTGGGGCGCAGCTGTTCCCGCGATTCAGGGCACGTCGACCGCGGCGAATCAAACCTCCGCTGATGGTAGGGGGAGAGTCGGAGCTGATGGTATTGGAGTCAGTGGGTAACAGCGATGGCGCTTTTTCTATACAACCATCTTAGACCCTCGGAGTCGGCAACTGCAAATGAGCCGGAGCTAAATGACAATGCCCCCCTTTAAATTTCCAACCTCTGCCATCGGACGAGAACAGAGGGGTCGTGCGTGTAGTGTGAACACTGTGATATCCAACGCAGGGTAACGGGTCGAACTGGAGAGTTATTGTATTTCTCTTATAGGTATTTCTCGTAAACACGAAAACAAGCTGTAAAAGCGAGCACGATGAGTGCTAACCTTTTCGCATTGATTTCTCGTAGTGTTTTCGTAAACCCGAGAGAAAGTGAACTCTTATAGAGACATAAACGTGACTCTTGTAGTGACTCACTGCTTAAAACTCACAGTAGACATTTCCGAAATATAACATGAAGTAAGAAACAACGACCACTTACCTCTACATCATACAAAAAAGATTCAGCCGTGAAGAACACGAATCTTTAAAACGTGTAAAATGAACTTTGAAACGAAATCTTGAGAATGAAAAAGCTGAAATCTTCGATAAAACGTCGAAAGCAAGAACAAAATGCCGCTAATGACCCTTCTGGTTGAGGTGCGGGGAAAAAACACGAAAGAAAGACAAATACAAAGGTTAAACCAACAACAAAAGACGGCACGGGGAAAAATCAGGCGATTTTGTCGGGTGTGTGTGTGCCCATGCCAACTGCATGATAGTTGCTAAGTTATTCTAGAGTGTTATCCTAGAGAAAGGTCAAGTTGTCGTCTCGTAATTACGATTCCGAAAAAGCTGAGCACGAGTAAAGCTGACTCTTCCCGTTCCGAAAAGTGTTTCCACGTAACGAAAACCTCTTCTCGTTCCGGAAAGGCCATTTTCGTATACTAGAAAATGAATACGAGAAGTTCAAAAACTCTCTACTGTCTTGGAATCGAAACGTATAGATTTGGAAATAAGTATGGTTGGGCGGGGTAATTTTGTTTTCTCCTTTATAGCTTCATTTTCAAAGAAAAAATAAGCTATTTAAGATGGCTTCAAAATTTTAAATGTGGCGGGAGGGGGCGGGGACCCCTACAAATCCGTTTCATCCATAAAAAAAAAAAATCCTAAATTTTAACGTCGTATATATATATATATATATATATATATATATATATATATTCAGGGTGTTCACATTCAAGATTGTTAACCTCCTAGAAATCAATTTATTCTACAACTAATTCCAACAAAAAGCTATTGTGTGCAATTTTTTAACCCTTAATTTTTGGAGTTTTTCCATTTTTTTCGTGTTTTTGTCCTTATATCACTAAAATGACCATAAAATTCCCTAACTAACAATGTAAACTTGAAAATAGATATTCACCGTTGGAAAGAACGTTAAATTTCCTATCTCTAAGGTATTTGGATTCATTTTACAGTAGGTCACGTAGGCGAAAAAAAGGACTAAACACGAGATTTTTTTTAAGCTGCGTTGAGTATTGCAAGAAAATGGTTAAAAAAAAAAAACAGTATGCATTGAAAGAAAAACTTGCCAAAAATCTCAGCCTTCCAACGGTAGGTAGAATCTATATTTATTTCACTTTGCTATTTAAAGGAGAAATGCATCTTTGTATGTTGAATTCGAATTTGGGGCCGGTTTCTACGTTTTTTTTTTTTTTTTTTTTTTTTTTTTTTTTTTTTTTTTTTTTTTTTTTTTTCACACTGAATCGAATGGTAATACTTGCAGATCTCCCCAACTCTGTTATAACAGAGCTTTAAACTTTAACTCACGAATTTTTAGTTCATTTGATATGCTCAATTTTATGTGTTTTTAAGAGTAAAACGAGTTAGTTAGTGTGAAACTCTATTATAATGGAGTTGGGGAGATCTGAAAGTGTTAACATTCGATTCAGTGTGAAAAAGTACGTAGAAAACGGCCGCAAACTCGAATTTTTTTAGGTGATAATTTTTCACGAAAAGCCTCGATTTTATAGAAAAAAAAACTATGTTTTTCAACTCACAAACATACTTTTCTCCTCTAGTTAGCAAAGCAAAATAAAAATTGATTATACCGCTAGAAAGCTGAGATTTATGTCAAGTTTTTTCTGCAACGCGTACGGTTTTACCATCTTCTTGAAATACTGAACGCAGCTTGAAAAAATAGCAATTTTTAAAAAGTAAGAAATTCTCGTGTTGAGTCCATTTTTTCGTCTACGTGACCATCAGTAAAAATAATCCAAATACCTTAAAGAGATAGGAAATTTAATGCTCTTTCCAGCGATATATCTATTTTTAAGTTTACCTTGTAAGTTAGGTAAGATATGTACATGTTAGTAATGTAAGGTCTGTCGCGGCTCACCATCAAGTACCTACTTCCCACTGATTTACCTACGCGCCGCCTCCAACCCCAACCCCATAGGGATTAGATTTTGTTTTAATGCTCCGCCAATAATAGGCGTCCCCGTGGTGACTCAGATGTTCTTCTCCTCCTTGTTTTTCTCTGTTTCTTTTGTATTAAATCTTCTTCAACTATTCATTATGAATTTAGTGTTTTTCGATAGAGTTCTTCCAATTCCGAATTTTCTTTTTGTAAAACTATACCTAATAAAGTAATTTGATTTTTCTAAGTGCAAGTGTGTTGTTTTCTCAAAATACGGTTAGCACCCGTCATTTGGTGCCGAAAACCCGGGATCCAATTTGAACAGTTCAATCTGCGGGTGGATTTTCGCCGTTTTTGAAACAGCAGAATGTCCTCTAGAGAATCCATCGACTCAGAAGATTCAGAAGAAACGGTAATGGAAAAGAAGACAGCAGTAAGTGATTCCAAGAAGGTACAAGAACTAGTTGGTGAGTTGAATAAAGTTTTTCAAGAACAGTCAAATTCCAATGCAGTCTCCACTGAAGACCGACGTATTTTTAGACGTCAGAAAAGCATATTCTGTTCACTAACAGATTATTCCAATAAATGTACCCTATTTGACCGAGTTACCAGAGGTATGTTTGGAGATGCTCTCACTCTCCAGCATACTTATTTTGTCTCTGTACAACCAAGCATGGATGAATTAAAATCATTGCTAGACATTATAGAGAACGAACCATTATTTGAAGCTACTTGTGATGCTTATCAGGGTATGATCGACGTTTGTAATCAATCGTATGCCCATATTCTTTCGTTTATAGATCAATCAAAAATGTCACAATGCAAACAGGAAGTTCAAGTTCGTACTCCTGATCCTGTGATTTTACAATCACGAGAAATGGAAGAGCTCAGGCTACACACTGCATTACTCCCGTCTGTTCCGGTATTCAATGGAGACTTATCGAAATTTGCTGAATTTATTCACGCTTTTCAACACGCTGTACATGATAGAAATATCTCTTCTATTCAAAAACTATCGGCCCTTCGTTCAAAACTTAGTGGAACTCCATCTGTTATTATTGAGCACCTTGGGGCTGGTGTGAATGACTATGAGATGGCCTATAAAACTTTGAACGACTATTACACTGGAAAGAATCGTACAGCTTCTTATCTTATGAATTCGTTTTTTCAGCTTAAACCTATTGAGAAAGTTGAATTGAGTGCCCTAGAGAATTTTTACTCAAAATCCACCAACCTCACCACTGCTATTCAAAATCTCAAACTGTGTGACCTCGGAAACTATTTTATGTACAGTATCTTATTCAATCTCCTTCCCTGTGAATTGAGAGATAAATTTATAGAAGACCAACCAAATTTCACCCAAGAAATACCAACCACTAATCAACTACTCAACTTCCTAAGTGGTCAACTAACAGTTCTGAGAGCTCAACTTTTGCCTAAAACTTTTCAATCAAATCGTACTTCGTCCCCAGCTCGGCCTAAGACACTCCAATCAGCTGGTAGTAGATCTTTAGTGCCCAGGTCTAATCCAGTTACCAACCGCCCGATACGAGCAACTGATTGTTATTTTTGTCATGAAGACCATTTAGTTTACCACTGTCGACAGTTCAAAAAATGTGATTGGCAAGCTAAATCAAATTTTGTAGATCAGAATCACCTTTGTCGAGTGTGCATGTCACCTAAGCACCTAACGTCTCAGTGCCCATCTTCTCGGAGCTGTTCGATTTGTGGTGAAAAACATCATCACTTACTCCATCCAGATTCTCCTAATCCTAATGCTTCTCGCTCCTTGTCCCCTCAACGTAGTGCATACTCTCCCAACTCTCGGTCAACCCAATATGCCCCAAGGCACAGCAACTACGTTAGAGTTCTGCAGCAGATGCTCTAAGCGGATCAAGACAACTTGAAGACAATATATCTTCTATGAACCTCCCCCCTCCTTCAACTCTACCTTGTTTCAATCACAACCATGCTACCTGTCCAACTGAGAACACTTTCCGATCCGTCTCGACTAATATAGATTCACTCCCGTTTTCAGTTCAAAACCCTCTTTATTGAAGTTCCGGTCAGCTTGGTGCCACCCAATCACAGCTCAGATTTTCCCAATCATGTCCTTCACCATGTACTAGAAGTCTCAAATCTAACAGAAAGTCATCTGCTAGATACTCAGTTATCCCAACCGCTGTGGTTCATTTATCAGCTGATTCGTCATCTTGGCACCAAGCACGGGCCATCTTGGATACAGGCAGTGAATCTAATCTAATCACTCTTGCTTGTGCTAAAAAAATTGGTCTTCAAATCGCATCCATGAATAGTAGAATTGCAGGAGTCGGAGGTAACACTGATACAGAAGTTCTAGGTTGCACATGTTCTTTGCTTTATCAAAGGTACGGGTACCCAAATCTTCTAATTTCAATGTTTGTCGTCAACCAAGTAACACTCGACCTTCCATCGAATCAACTTCCACGCTCCCAGTGGACTCATCTTGATGAACTAGATCTTGCTGACCCTCTTTATGATTGTCCCCGCCCTGTTGATATTATATTCAGTGGCGATGTTCTCCATTCTGTTATGCTCAATGAAATCAAACCAAGTCTTCGAGGATCTCCAGTAGCAGCCTCCTCCACTCTGGGATGGTTGATTTCTGGTGGTTATTCGTTTGCTAATCAGTCTAATGTTCATTTTCGTGAAGTCATCCAAGTACGAGAAATCCCAGCCAACCCAGTTGTTTCTAAGCCCGATGACCATCCAATTTCTGCACCTCTGCCTCAAAGAAGCAATTGGCATGGCCTCCGCAACTGCACAACCAAGTTGAACCAAGATAAATCCGTGTCACCGAGCAACAGATTACCCCTTGAAACCAGAGTTAAGCCTACCGTTTTAACTTTGGCCGCAGTTAGTTCAACCAACATTCCTTCTAAGCCACCAGAGTACGCAGAACTCTTGGAGCGTATGTTTAGGATTGAGTCTGTTGAGGAATATTCGCCTCTCACCAAAGAGGAGCTTGCTGCAGAAGAAACATTCCGTAAATCAATCACACGTCTCCCTGATGGTCGCTTTCAAGTAGCATTACCATTCAAAAGTGATCCAACTAGTCTAGGCCAATCAAGATCTATTGCTTTGAGACGTATGAAATCTTTGGAGCGCAGATTATCAAAGTATCCTCAAAAGAGAGTTGCCTACAATAAATTTATGCAGGACTACCTAGATATGCATCATATGGAATTGGCTCCTCCCCTTCAAATCGGCAACCCACATTACTTTCTGCCTCACCACGCTGTTCAGCGTCCAGACGATCCACCAGACAAGATACGGGTCGTATTCAATGGTTCACAAAAAACACTGTCCAACATTTCCCTGAACGATATTCTGCTCCCTGGTCCAAAACTACAGTTGGATATTTGTGACGTTCTCACCCGATTCAGACTTGATCGTTGGATATTCATAGCAGATATTAAACAAATGTTTAGGCAAATATTACATCCTCCTTCTGATCGAGACTTTTTACGTATATTCTGGAGGTTTAACGAAGAAGATCCATTACTTGAGTACCGCCTGTGTACAGTCACATATGGAACTGCCTCTGCTCCTTTCCTAGCAGGTCGAGTCTTAAAAGAGCTAGCTTGTATCCATAACCATACACATCCTCGGGCCGCTGAAATATTAATTAATAGAACATATGTGGACGATCTAAATGGAGGAAGTGGAACAATTCAAGAGACTCTCAGCATTCGACAAGAACTTCAAGATGTCCTGTCCTCAGCACAGTTAGAATTAAGAAAGTGGGCGGCCAATGATGAGAGACTTCTAACGGGGATCCCCAAGGAACATTTGCTCCCTGCAATGACCTCTGTCGACCTGGAAGATGAATCAAGTTCATCATTGAAAATATTAGGTCTCTCGTGGCAACCTCAGTCAGACACATTCCATTATGTGCTACGACCACTAGAGACAATCCAAACCAAACGTCAATTAGCCTCTCAAATAGCCAGAGTCTATGACCCCCTAGGATGGCTCATGCCTCTCACAGTTTTTGCGCGATGTATCTTCCGTACTGTAGTGCAGAACCACCATGACTGGGATGATGTTCTCCCTCCATCTGTAACTTCCGACTGGTCTCGATTAGCAGCTCAGCTTCCTGAATTAGCTGACTTTCATATTCCCAGATTCATTCCAATTGCTTGGGAGATTCAATGGCTAGTAGGCTTCTGTGATGCATCTGAACGTGCTTATGGAGCTGTGCTATACTTAGTTTCGGTGTCCAAACAAGCTGTAACTGTAACCCTGATCACTGCTAAGGCCAGAATGGCCCCTATCAAGGCAATGACGCTTCCTAGGCTAGAGTTATGCGGCGCTCAGCTCCTGGCTAGAACCCTTACCAAGACACTACCCTCTCTCAAGAACGTCCCAAATGATAGGATTTTGGCCTTAAGTGACAGTGAAATCGCCCTTTCCTGGATAACTGCAAAACAAGCTCCTCTGTGGAAGGTCTTTGTAGGGAATCGAGTGGCGAATATACTAGAGAATACTTCTCCTCGTCAATGGTTTCATGTTTCTTCCAAAGACAACCCTGCTGACTATGCATCTAGAGGTCTTTGTCCCAGAGATCTAGTAAAGTGCAAAAACTGGTGGAATGGCCCGGAATGGATGCATAAACCTCTACAACAGTGGCCAGTAAGATCAATTCACCCAACTCTCAAGGATCCTGTAGTTTTATCCGAAGCTCGAACCTCATGTCTTATTTCTCTTGCAACATCTTCATTGGCTAAAGGATGTTCCAGTTTGGAAGAAAGATTTTCATCTGCAACGACATTCCAAAACGTTGTAGCTTACTGTCTCAGATATATTCGTCGACTGAAACAAAAACGCACCCCTGATCAACGGGCCAAACTGCTAACTCGACTACGAACAGTTCACTCCAAATTGCAGTCAATCGAGTATGATTGGTCTGATTTGGACGAACCACTCAACACAGCTGAATTGTCTTCAAGTATGGAGGTGCTCATACGTCGGGCTCAAGCACAGGCTCTTTTCAAAGAAATAGCTGACGTGCAATCCAAACGACCTAGAATGAAGATCAGTCGATCCCTTGGACTGTTCCTCGACTCGAAAGGTATCCTCAGGGTTGGTGGTAGACTCCGAAACTCTCAATTACCAGATTCAGAAAAACATCCCCCTCTCTTACCTAGCCAACACCAATTGACCAAATTGTTGATTGACAAAACCCACCGATCCCTGATGCATGCAGGTCCTTTATCCACCTTACATCATCTCCGCTTGAATTACTGGATAGTTAATGGTAAAAGCGTTGTTCGGCGTCAGCTTGCTCAGTGTGTTGAATGCTTCACCATCCGTCCGCGTCCATTCAATCCTGAAATGGGTCAATCACCTTTGGATAGAACAAAGATCTCGGCTCCATTCAGTATCTCAGGAGTGGACTATGCAGGCCCATTCCCAGTAAGCATAGCTAAGTTACGGAACAATAGAATATTGAGCTGTTATCTTGCCATATTTGTGTGCTTCGCTACCAAGGCAGTTCACATAGAAGTAGTCATGGACCTCTCCACTTCTGGTTTTCTGCAAGCTTACCACAGATTCGTGTCAAGACGAGGCCATCCTCACACAATATGGTCAGATAATGGAAGGAACTTTTTGGGTGCTGCTAACGAACTCCGCCGTGTCCGCTCGCTTCTCCAGAACTCTTCTCACCAGAATGAGTTGGCACGGGAAACGGCAAACCATGGAACAACATGGAAGTTTATTCCCCCATCTGCTCCCTTCTTTGGAGGACTATGGGAAGCTGCCGTTAAACAAGCCAAGCGCTTGTTGAAGAACTGCCTTCGTGACCAAGTCCCGAGTCTGGAAAGCTTCATCACAATCACCACCCAAGTTGAAGCAATACTGAACTCCAGGCCATTGTCAGCTATGTCCAGCTCTCCCAACGACTTATCGGTACTCACCCCAGCCCATTTTCTCATATTTCGTCCTCTCACAATCCCAGCACCCGATCCAGATCTCCTCAACCAATCCCTAAAGGATCGCCATCGTTTTACGCAATACGTTGTGCATAACTTTTGGAACCGTTGGAAAAAGGAATTCCTCTTAGAGCTTCAGAGCCGCTCCAAATGGGATACTACAGATCGACCTGCACTGATTGGTGACCTTGTCTTGATCGTTGACAACAACTCTCCACCACTCTCCTGGACAATGGGGAAGATAATACGCATTTATCCCGGAACTGATGGCGTCACGCGTGTGGCAGAAGTACAAACCCAATCTGGAACACTTTCTCGCCCAGTGAGAAGATTATGCCCCTTCCCAGAAGATGTTAGTGGAGCTCCCGCTTCCACGGTGGGGGAGGATGTCGCGGCTCACCATCAAGTACCTACTTCCCACTGATTTACCTACGCGCCGCCTCCAACCCCAACCCCATAGGGATTAGATTTTGTTTTAATGCTCCGCCAATAATAGGCGTCCCCGTGGTGACTCAGATGTTCTTCTCCTCCTTGTTTTTCTCTGTTTCTTTTGTATTAAATCTTCTTCAACTATTCATTATGAATTTAGTGTTTTTCGATAGAGTTCTTCCAATTCCGAATTTTCTTTTTGTAAAATTATACCTAATAAAGTAATTTGATTTTTCTAAGTGCAAGTGTGTTGTTTTCTCAAAATACGGTTAGCACCCGTCAAGGTCTAAAACCAGAAAAAACTTAAAACAGGGTGTCTACAGGTCACGGATTCCCGGAAAGTCCCGGAAAAGTCACGGATTTAATAGTAGGGCACGGATATTTCCGAAAGTCACGGATTTTAATATAGAAGTCACCGATTTTTATGGCGTCGGTAACCAAATAATCATAATATAATGCCAGTACCGGGATTCACAAAACATAAGAAAGAATCAATTGAGATTTTTGAATCTATAGTACTGACTGACAACGTAGACAGAAGCGAATGCGACTAATGCAGTTTCTCCGCATCAGATGCGCAGTGAATCGGTTGCAATGAGACAACAGATTTGTACATTGTATTTTACTAATATTCTGTAAGTAGTCTTAGACTTCTGCACTTTATAAGTAGGCTAGAATCAATAAAAAAGTTATGAAGATCTAATTTTATATAGGCTACTCATGATTACAGTAGGTCTACTGGTAAATATTTCGGTACGCTATTCCTAAAGAAATTAAAGCCTGTGAAAGGTCACCGATTTTTAAAATTTAGAACCCCAAAAGTCCCCAAAAAGTCTCCGATTTTTATTTTACAGATCTAATAGACACCCTGTAAAAGTGAAAAAAAACTCCAAAAATCAAGGGTTTAAAAAAATTGCAAGGAGGAACATTTGTAAAATCGAACCCTAGGAGGTTAACAATGGACCACCCTGTACAGTCATTTATATGGTGAATTTCTAGAGGATCTCCGTTAAAATACAGCGTAAAAATCTCGTTCCAATGCAGAAAAATCCGTCTTGGCAAAAGGTTGGTAGAGTTCGTTGTCCAGCCCGATCGCTCCTGAATTTCAGGTTCAAATTCACAATTTAGTGGCACAAAAAAATGCTAAAAAATCGGTTTTTTGACAATAGAGCATGTGGGGTATCACAGTCGAAGTATTTTTCAGCGTTGAGTCGATTGCGACAAATCCCAATCTCTAAGATATTTTTAGGTAAAAAATGCGCAACTTCTTTGGAAATTTGCTCTATTAGCCATGGTACATGAAATAATACTTTTAACTTTATTTCTTTTATTAATATAAAATACAACGAAATGAAGAATTCGCAATCATAAAACAAAATAACATAAATAAAGTGAACACTTCAATTCAGAAAATAATCCCCTGTGCGGGCACATGGTACGGAGAAGAGTCTTTAATCTCGCCAATTACAAAGTTAATAGAATTTAAACAATATCAAAACATACCATTTAGGAAAAATCCAATTTTACCTTACGTATGAACAAATGGATAACTTAATTATTAAAATATAAATGCACCTTGATGTCCTTGGCTTCAAACAAAGTAAGAGAGAAAAAAGAAGAAATCCTAGCGATTTACATAACAACGTGCACCCCTTGCTATGTATGGGTTATGTCCAAGAGTAGTACGAAAATAAGGAGCAGTCATAAATTTACTTCAATGGAATCTTGTCGAAACTAGCTGAGTAGGCATGGAGAAACTATTCTAATTCAAAACATGTTTGATACAATTCATGTCGACTAGCAGAAGAAATTTTATAATATTTAGAAGTTTGAATAAGGGTTCCGTAGGTATGCTTCAGAAATGCCCTCCTAGCAATGGTCCTTATGGTTAGTTTTGCTTCCTCACTACCGAAGATAGGGAAGCTTTGTGTTTGTGATTGAAGTTAAAAAAATTTTAGTTCTCCAAAATCAAAATTTCCACTTGATTTTTGGCATTTCAGAGCTTCCTGATCAATTTTGTTTCCGTGTCTGTCTATGGTAAATCCTTGTCAAGCCCAAACAAAACTATATCAAGTTTCAGTCCGATTCCGATGGAATTTCCAGCGATTGTGCGGATTGGCTCCTAGACGGTCCTCTATAATTTTCAAAGTCGCCGAATGAACAGTATCCTGTGCGCATGCGCAAACATGAATTTCTTATAACGTTGATTTCTTTTCATCTGTTTTTTCGATTTCGTTCAAACTTGTTAGGTAATTGGCTATATGTTCTAGACAAACGCTCGATAAATCATATCGCAATTGGTAGAGTAATAACCATTGCACATGCCGAAACTAATATCGATTGACACGGGTAAAACTCCGAGCCTAATGGAACGATTTTGATGAAATTTCAAGGAATTCTGCGGATTAGCTTCTAGACGTTCCCCTATACCTTTCATTGCCGTCACATAAATAGTAGTCTATGCGCATGCGCAAAGATTAATTTCTTAAATGACAATTTCTCAACATCTGTTGGTCCGATCTCTGGGAGTAAATAGATATATGTTCTAGGAAAATTCCCTATGAATTATATCGCGATTGGTAAGGTAATAACTATAGCGGATGCGCACAACTAAATTGATCGCCACAGACAAAACACCGAGATTAATGGAGCGATTTTTATAAATTTTTCAAGAATTGTGCGGTTTAGGTCCTAGACGTTCGCCTATAAATTTTATTGCCGTTGGAGTAATTGAAGTCTGTGCTCATGCGCGTACGTTAATTTCTTATAATGTCGACTCAATCTTTTCGACCCGAAACTTGTTCTTCAACTTATTCTATACGATGTCCATGTTACGATGTGTGAGGAAGCTATACTGCCCACCCAACTTGGCAGACGTTTTTGTGTCGTGACAACAGATTGAAGAGTACCTAGTGCTTGTATAGTGGGATACTTGCCTCTCCATGCCAATTCGTCATATACAAGCACGACGGAACCAGAGCAAAATAGATTATTTTTAACAAGGAAAAGGATAATATATTGTTCAGTCTGGCAAAAATATTAATCTATTTTTCTAAGTCTCGTGGTCACTAAAGCAATTTGTGTTCCCCACTTTAAACGGCTATCAAAAACAACACCTAAATCTTTCACCTCCGAAGTTGTTTTATATACATTTTATTTATTTTGCATTTTAACTGGCATTACTTGTTTGCATACAGCCATAAGTGGTATTTAATAGTTATTTAAATTGTAATATGACAAACATCAATAAATTTAAGCAGCTCTTCATAAATCTACGTATTCTTTGCCGATAAAATTGAAAGATAATTTAAAGTAATGTATGTCTTTCTCATAATGTCTCCGAAAAACACTATTCTCGGACCATCGTACTCCGGACACTCCATAATTACGTGCTCAAGTGAACCCCCCACGTTAGGTACCCCCACACGTTTGGCATTGAGCAGTTTGATTGATGCGATGTAAATAACTGTCACATACCCCACAGTTGACTCTCAAGCGGAAAATCACTCGTCCCAAACGTTTTTCAATACCCCTCCCATAAAACCATGGGACTTGAGGTGGGTTGGGTTGTAGCATCTTATAAAATTAGACATTTGTAGAGCCAGCAAATGTATCCTTCGATTTTTCTCTGTGCTGATTGTTTATCTGGGGAATGAAGTCCTCAGCCTTAATGGGACAATTGAGTGGAGGTCTATTTTCAGCACCTTCCTTTGCCAACTGATCCGCTTGTTCATTTGCCCACAAGCCTGCATGTGCCTTCACCCAGATGAAGTGCACTTCAATCTCCGTTTCGATACAGCGCCTCAAAAGTTGGAGCAACTGGGCTATGATACCATTTTTAACTCTCTGGATGTTGCATGTTGTTAGTAACTGTAGTGTACTAAGAGAGTCGGTACATACAAGGTAAACATAATCATTCATCCCGGAGCTTACAACACATTCGATCGCTCCGACTATCGCCATCACTTCTGCATTAAAGCTGGAGGTCATCTGCGGTAAACTATACTGTTCGTGGAAGAATGCAATAGCACCTTCATCTTATTCATTGGTTCGGTCATTAAAAATGAATAAAACAGCAGCCATAGAGTTTTCCTCATATTTATCGTTAATTTGTTACTAATAAACCATGTATTATTTTTTGTAGCAGACTACGATTTGCATCCTCAGAAGATCCCATAGAAAAGTGAACGGGTTTCATTACTGTTGACTTGATGACCTTCCTAAGTATGGGATAAAGTTAGCATTCTTGTGACACTTTTTCTCAGCAACTGTATGACCTTGAATCCTCATGCTTCTGAGTAGTAGAAGTTTGTTTTCACTTCTGGAAGATTAAAAATTTGATGTCTCCAAAATCAAAATTTTCACCCGCATTTTGCGTTTTAGACCATTCTGAGTAACTTTCGTTCTGTGTCTGTCTGTCGGGTATCTGCAAATCCTTGTAACAAACTTGATTTTGATGAAATTTTCAGGGAATGTGCGGGGTAAGACGTAGACGGTTCCCTATCAGTTTCATTGTTCCCAACCCACTACATCAATCCGCGCATGCGCAATAGTAAATTCCATCAAGCGTTATTTTTTACGCCCTGGTCGTCTGATCTCACTCAAATTTGGATAATAGTTGGGAAAGGAGGATTTGAACATCCCTAATAAATATCAATCCGATCGTAATCATAGTAGCTCCAGCATATGCGCAAATGTGAAATCCTTGTAACAAGCTTAATTTCCGTAATTTCTGTCCGATTTTGTTGCAATTCTCAGGGAATGTGCGGATTAGAATGTAGATCGTTCCCATTAGTTTCATATTTTTCAAAACGTTTCATCCAGCGCATGCGCAAGCGTAAATTCCATCATGCATCATTTTCTCACGGCCTATTCATGTGAAAACATACCTACTCCATCTTAATTTACCATTTCCTGACCATAGGAACCAGCTATGGAATCATAAGGTAATTTAAAACATTTCAATGATCTACACTCTCAAGTTACGGAAACGAGGAAGCTATGTGCAACACCCAACTTAACAGACGTTTCATTATTCAATCATTGTGGTGAATATTCAATCTTGTCACCTAGAGGTGTTACGTACATGTTAGGACCCTTGAGGACAGATTTCTCACATTTTCCCATAATGCAGCACACGGTCACCTCTGATAACGTCAAGATTTTTGGAAAATCGTTGTCCACAGTCCTTATACCCTTAATAGCAGATATCACGGGAAATTGATTCGAAATGAATTAAAACAGAAATGTTGAGAAACCCTACGGGCACATAATACTGGCCCTATTAATATTGTGGCGTAAGGTGTCAATATCTGACTACCTATTCGGAGAAAGAAGAGTCATTATTGGCACCCCGTATTATTACTATAGAAATACTGAACATAAATCGAAAATTAAGACAATTTTGTCAATAAAGAAGTATGGAACCTATTTTATGAATATCAGGATCCTACTCAATATTTAAAGGAGAAAATTGCTCATTTGCAACTTACCAGAAGAAAAAACAGGGCAAGACTTACCCAACTTTGAAGAACTAGGCTAGAAAATAAAGTTTGGGAGAGGCGAAATTATTTTTTAAGCACTTAATAGCCAAGGATATTGTGTGTGTGTGTGTGTGTAAGAGGGAGGGGGGGGGGGGGAGGTTAAAGCGTGGAGGAGACTCTGAAGGCAGTCAGAATGTTAATTATTCACTTTCCAAGTTTGAGGGTGCCAATATTTTGGTCCTTCGCCTTATCTTCTTGTAAAAGCATGTATAATGAATGACAAACAATGAATCTATACATGTATGCATTGTTACGAACTGGGGAGCTGGGAACCGGCTTGCCAGAACTGTTGAAAAAAGGGACGAGGAATGATTTACGCAGGCAGGCGGGCATCATGCATTCAAAATACGGAAATCTGAGATTCATAGGACCTATAACGATAGCGCGGGCCGGCTTCTGATGAACGGGAGCCATTTGTTACGAATCTTAATCAGGCGTAGTTGACGGGGTGCTAAGTATGGAAAAGGATAAGACGGCAAGAGCGTAGAATCGATTACGGGATAGGCAGGAGAGACCTCGATGTGTGGTCATTATGTATAGGTGTCGTAGTGTAGGGGTAAGGCCAGGAACACTGAAGCCCCTCCAGTAGCATTCATCTTCTTTGTTTAAAAGCCCGGACTGCACCGAAGGTCCGTCCAGAGCCCATTACACGGGGGACCACTTGTCCCATTAGGAGTTGTCCCATCACTAACCGCCCTAATTGATAGGACGGGCCGTGAAGTTGGGTTTTTGCCACTAGTTCGGTAGCCACTTCCATTACCTGTAACGGCCTTTCACTGATTCATGACCCCGAATTGAGAGGGGGGTTTTCCTTGAAAAATCGGCCGGGACGATTTCACAGCTTGGATCACCGTGCATAATGTCATACATCAATGTCCTAAGCTTCTAATCTCACGAATGTTCTGATGCGATTCCATATTTATCAATAAGAATAACTCGTAGGCGGAGCTGTGCAAAATCTTACTCTTGAATATAATTAAGATTTCGCTACCTCACTACAGAAGTTAGGGAAGCTTTGTGTTCTTGCAAGTAGTCGAAAAAGTTGTTGTCCTCCAAAATCAAAATGTCCACTTGCTTTTTGCGTTTCAAAGCTTACCGATCAAATTTGTTTCCGTGTTTGTCTGTCTGTCTTTCTGCATGATGTCTGTCGATGGTAAATTATTGTCACGCCCAAAACTGTACCAAGTATTCATCCGATTTTGATGAAATTTTCAGAGATTGTGCCTCGTAGACGGTTCCCTGTAAATTTCATCGGCGCGGGATCAATAGCAACATAAAATTGTTATAACGTCGATTTCTCATCATGTATTGATCCGATTCCATTCAAACTCGGGGGTATATATTCCAAAAAGAAACCAAATGTTTATTTTATTTTTTTTATTTTTATTAAGCCACTGAGGCCGCAATGGCCTATCGTAGCTGCAACCAAATGAGTTATATACGATTGGTGAATTACCTATTAATTAAAATTGATTGTCACTGACAAACTTGTTGTCTGTCACTAACCCCCCTAATCGATAGGATGGGCCGTGAAGTTGGGTTTTGGCCACTAGTTCAGTAGCCACTTCCATTACCTGTAACGGCGTTCCACTGATTCTGAGCCACTGCTCTTGGCGCAGGGGAACAGTCCTGACTGCCCAGAACGACTCGCTAAGGCAGACTGGGAGTAAACATTTTGTGGGAAAGTGCGTTTTCAAGCGCTTGAGATCCACGATATGATACGAGAAATGGCCTCGGGAAAACCTCTCTCGTTGCTGCGCTCTCCAATAAGATGGAATGGAGTTCCCTCAGAAATGCATTAACCTGTTGGATGCCAGATAAAAACTTGGTGACGAGAAAGGGTCCTGCCCACTCACTTCGGCCAACGGCGGCCGATGTCTGCTGGTATGCTGTAGACGTAGGGGATATCCTCGTTCATGCAGGCGTGTCTCGAGGTTCTGGAGATAAGGGCTGAGATCCTCACTGTTACTACAAATCCTGTGTCACCGTGTGGACAGTGAACGCAGGATTGATTTTTTTATGTGAGGGGCGTGGCAGCTTCCGTATTGAAGATACAGCTGAACGTTTGACTCCTTGATGTGGACTGTCGTACGAAATGTTCGCCTCGTTTGAATGATATCAACATCAAGAGATGTAGAACGTGGGGGATATACTTGATACGAGAATTAGACTGAAAACGAGGTATTCAGTTCTCCCAGGAATGAGTCGAGGGCATGTTGGCTGTGCGTCCACAATACGAAAATATCATATAAAAACCTCTGCCACAGGTAAGGTTCAAGCGTACGACAAGGGCCCCTTCTCATGAATTTTTTTTTCCAGATGAGCCATGAATAAGTTGGCATAGGATGGAGCCATTTTAGTGCCCATAGCGGTACCCTTAGTTTGAAGGCAATATTTCCCATTGAATGTATAGTAATTCATATTGAGGACAAATTCGGCAAGTTTCGCAAGAAAGGTGTTGATGGTGAGTGAGGCTGGAGACTCTGGTTCAAAAAATGTTCCAATGCAGCCAATAGAGCTATGTGTGTGAAGAATCGAGCTACATAACGAGTCCACATCAATGGTGACCATCAGTGGCTCATGTAAGGAGTCACCCGGACGAGTGGTTTCCCGGAGAACTTTAAGAAAATCGTAGGAGTCGATTAGCTACGGTTGGATGTAGGAGTCTATGTACGCAGACAGCCTCACAGTAAGACACCCAGAGCTCGAAACTATCGGCCGACCTGGGCGGGGGATTGTGCGGTATCTGAAATGGTTTATGGATTTTTGGCTGAATGTAGAAAACGGATGTGCGGGGACTTGTGGGGACAAGGAGAGCTACATCAGGGGCAGTCAAACCTCCAGATAGCTCAAGGTAGACAGGGATATGGTCAGTTGCGTGGTAATTAGAGGTGGCCCCTCTGAAATCACGATCGTTGTGCTTGATAAAAATGTGATCTAAACCAGCTGGAATCCTACTTTCAAAACGGGTTGGTGAATTGATTACTGACAAAAAACCATTACTCAAAAGAGCTTCAAGGCTCTTGAGTACACTAATGTTATTCATTTGCTGAATATTGATATTTATATCGCCTAAAGTGAATGAATATTCCGATTTATTAAGATTTGTCAAATATAAATCGATTTCTGTGATAAAAGTCAATGGATTTAACGATAGAGACCGATAGATTATCAAAAATGAGAAGGTTTTGTTTTGCATTTCCATTTTTTTGTTCAGCCGCATTGCAGCTACCAAAATTCATTGAGGCTATAGTTTAGTTAAGTATAGGTACTCCTGTGAACATAGATGGATAGAGAATCGTGAGTAGTGTTTTAGGCCAGGAAATGTTGACATGAGTAATTTAGTAACCGTAAACGAATGTTAGTTGTAAGTTGAGTCTCTGTTAAGGCTATTAGGTACAGCAGGTTGAAAGCTAAAGTACTCAACAGTAAAGAGAATTCATCAACATGTTTTCTAATGCCACGAATGTTGAAGATAAAATTTGAAAATTCGTGGAGTCTAAATAGTTGTTTAAACGCTCAGCGGTTTGAATAGCAAAAGTAGGAGTATCTGAGTATTAAATTGAACATGATTATCATACAAATTACAAAGTAGTAGCGTGATGGGTTATAGTAGATACTCATCTGGAGGTATTGGGAACTTCAGATGAATGGTCCTTAAGGGGGGACAGGATAGGATGTAAAAAAGTCAATGTATTTTTCTCAGCCATTTTTTGGACAATTTTGATGAAGGTTACGGCATTTTCCTAGGGAAACAGTACCATACTGCAACTCACCATTTAAAATCCAATTTTCGAAAAATTTGCTAAAATTTTTGTTTTTAGCATGAATTTGAACCAATTAAAAAATGCCTATGGGTAAAGACCCCATTGTGGCGTTCAGTTATACGCCTTTCCCCGTCGTTCGCCCCATCGACACCCCCTGCCCACGTTACTTACTGGCTTGTGGGTGAACTGCTTTACCGGCTAACGCTCCAAGCTCCACTGTCCAGTCCCCCCTTAACCGGAGCAGTCTTGTAAGTCAAGGAGGTAGGAAGGTCTGGCTCACATCTGGACTCGATGATTGGAGTCTGTACATTCTTCCTCATGAAGATTGTTCCACGTTTCATCCAGCAATATCTATACCCAAGAGCGCAAGGTAGAATAAGTGACGCTTGGCAGGAGTAAGCCTCTCACTGAGAAAAAAATGTATCTGATGTTTTATTTGAAGTTGGTTCTATTAGTCCAGAGAGTCAAGCTTGAGGCAGTATCAGTTTTACGTGCATCGAGTATCTTCTGCTGAATCAAAAGGTTTCTGAGCGTTACAGCAATGGGAGGACGATCAGGAGTCTTGGCAAGGCTTTTACCAGTTCCCTTGGTCGTTTTGTTAGTGACGATTCTTCGCGCTTCAATTACGTCCTGTTCCTCCAAAGAGCACTCCAAAAAGGAAATCCATTTATTTCCCGTTCATTTGACAGCATGGACTGCTAACGTCGTTGTTTGAGTGAATCATTCTTCCTTCATTTTCCTGTCCTGCCTCTTGATCTTCTTCATGTCTTTTCCGAACCAAATATTTTCCTATTTGAGTTGTTTTATGACCGCTATGAACTCATCATATTTGGAAGAAAAATAATTAACAGATTCAATGAGTCGATTCAGGGTGTTGCCAATGGTCTAAACAGACGGACTCAAATCGTTAACATTAACTTTGGCTGCGTTTCTCGCGGACTTTTTTTCTTGCTTGATGAGCGGAACTTGTTTTCCATTACCTTTCGCTCCCTTGAGAAATTAATTTTTCGTAGTATCTCATTGGGTTCGAGCTTCAATTTCCTAGGAGCAAGCGGAGCTCATCATCTTTCAATAGAGTTTTGTAGAGGCGATCGGAAATGCATTCACAGCCAAAGGGAAACATGTCGAAAAACATGGTTTTTTCTGTGAACTCGAGGGTTTCCGTTAAAATGACCCTCTGAAAATATTCGAGCTAGGGGTCGGTTTCTACGTATTCGAATCGAATGGTAACACTTGCAGATCTCCCCAACTCCGTTATAACAGAGTTTTACACGTTAACTCACGAATTTTTAGTTCATTTGTCATGCTCAATTTTATGTGTTTTTAAGGGTAAAACTAGTTAGTTCAAGTGTAAAACTCTGTTACAACGGAGTTGGGGAGATCTGCAGTCCTAGTATTACCATTCGATTCAGTGTGAAAAAATACGCAGAAACCGACCCATAGCATGATTTTACAGGGCAACTTTAACAAAAACCCTAGATTTCACAGAAAAAACCATGTATACAAACTTTTCAACAACAAACTTTTCTCCTCTAATTAGTAAAGTAAAATAAAAATTGATCATAGCGCTTGAAAGCTGAGATCTTGGGTCAGTTTTTACATATGAGGTATGCAAAAAACAGTGCAGAAATGGGACACTCACTGCCGGTTTAAAAATTGGAATTTCTCATACTCGTGGAAATTTCATGTTCAGGCAGTTTTTTCTCCAAATGAATCCTATTAACAAATTTTGATATGGCATTAGATAGGACGCTCTTTCCTACGATTTCCTCAAATTTAAACTTGCTGTTTTAATTATTGTAATTATTGATGTTTTAGTGACTTAAGGTCGAAAACACGGAAGAAATCTCAAAAGTTGAATTACTCGAAAAATAACCGTTTGAAAAATCTCTTTGAGGGACTTTCGATCAGAAATGAGATCTAGGATCACGTCTTGAAGTACTGACCACCTTATGAAGGACACCCTGTATATTAGAAAAATAGCGTATATGAAAAAGCACTATTTGTCTCAAAACGGATTTCAATGAAGAAACTTTTCGAAAATTTCGATTAAAAATTTTTGAGTCATTGCATAGCTTCATTTTTTACAAAAATTCGCTAAAAGGTCCATGTCTGCGAAAATACGGTTTTCGTCCCACTGATCGACGATGCAAAAACAGCTGTACGAATACGCACGAGGTTGGAATGAAGGGAATCGTTGACCTGACCAACATTAGGCGGACATCGAGCTGGGAACTGACCCGAGATTACCCAACCTGTCCCCCTCATAATCCTGCCTGTAATTGAATCGGACAGCCCACCACGCTACCACAAAGAATTATGAGGCCGTATGTTTTTGAACCTTTTTTTCTTCACCGCCTTGTACATATTTTTTTTTCCATTTCTATTTTTATATTGTGTGTTAAGCGTACCGGGAGGTTCTCAAATGATTTACAGTCAGCTTTGCCGGCGATAGCCAAAGGGAATCGATGTGGTCGGCGGGCCTACAAGTTAGTCGAAATGTTTTCGAGAGGGAGGGAGAAGTTGAGGTAATAGTTTTTTTTTTCACCAAAAAGTCCATTCATTATGGAGGAAGTATTGTGATTCATTGAGGAGTCGGATGAGATTTAAGATTATTATAGCAGTTGTGAAAAATTATGGCCACTTTCGGAATCTATACAGGGAACTAACTGCTGATTGTAAAGGAACTACGTATAAAATGATCCTTTGATTCCACTCTTTTTGTTGGGTTGGTCTCTTTGAGTAAATAATACCTATACTGAATGAAAGACCTACATCAACAATGTTCACATTTTCGGTAAGAATTACAAGGCATGGAGGCTCAAATAGACCCCTTATGCTGATTTGACTCGTAATGGCTCAATAGTACTGACATTCGCAACGGAACGCCTTTGGAAAACCCAAAAAACAACGACGAAGCACAGATGCGAACTGAACAGTATATATTAGCAAAAATAGAGCTATAATGGCTCCAAAATTTTTATAATAAATATTTTTCAAAAAGTTCTTAATTCAAATCCGTTTTTGGGCATTTTGAAACGATCCTGGAGTTTGGAGGTGATTGTATTGGTTCGTCCTGCGACCCAGCCCATCGTCTCTCGTATCGCTGCACTAGGATTCTTACAAGCTGTGTCCGTACCTCTGACTTACTGTGCATTAACGCAGTGTCTATCATCAACTTACTACGTACTTGTATATAAGTATTTATTTAAGAGTTACGATTTAAAGATACACACCTATTTCATATGGAAATACTCTTCTCGTACATGAGCTGATACGTATTCCTATTTCCTAATTTACATTTTTTAAAGAAAAAATGACAAATTATCGTTATTACAATACCTAGTGCATTACGAACTAAATCACTCGCGACGAAGTTGTGGAAACCCATTTCAAAACGGAAGTTAGTGAAAAAAAAAAGTTGCCTATTTCCACGAAAAATAAAGAGTTACAATGTTAAATCGATTTCGACGGGTAGGCCAGCTTCAGTAACAAACAATAACTGAAGACGCATTAGAAAGGACACAGCTTTTATAGTCACAGGTGAAGGGAGATTGAATCCCATTGGTCAAGAGAAAGGAAAGGGGGTAGTCAAAATCAATTGTTCAATACATAATTTTGTACCCACATGCAAGAGAACATGATTAAAATAAGAAAGGGTTTTTCGCGCATTACGAATATATAATCATTGTTTTGTTCGGATGTAACCACGAGTAGGATGTATTGATGTTTGATAATGTACACAATTTATTGTAGTTATGTATCTTGTTGAAAGATTTGAACTAAATATAATCTTAAGCTCTCTCTCTCTCTCTCTCTCTCTCTCTCTCTCTCTCTCTCTCTCTCTCTCTCTCTCTCTCTCTCTCTCTCTCTCTCTCTCTCTCTGGGGCTTCTTCAGGGTGATTAATATTCAAAAGTGTAAAATATCTACTTACTTATAGTTTTCTTTTTGTTGTTGTTAAAAATCAAATTTAAAGTTGAGTTTTTGAAAATATGTGAAATTTTAAAATTTGATTTTCAAAAAACTCATATCTTTAGATTCGATTAAAAAACTAAGCAAGTAGATATTTTACTCTTTTGAATATTAATCTCCCTGAAGAAGTCCCAGTTCCTGGGGAGAAACGTTAGAGTTTAATTAAAAAAAAAAAAAAAAAAAAAATTGAAATTGAAAAGCTGCCTAACAAGTAGAAGCTTTTCAATTTTAAAAAATTCTTTATTCTTCTTTCGAAGGGGTTGTTGTGTGATAGCTGCAGCCAGGTAGATATGGGCCAGAGGGGGTGATAAAGTAAGTATATAACACAACGTCCCACAGCCACCCTATCACACTTCTCTCTCTGTCACCCTGTCACTTTAGTGACCCGAACCATTTTTTCTATGACAATGATAACAGATCGATCCACCTCGCTAGATTGGCCTCCCGATGTCTATGTGGTCCTTCCTAGCAGCTTCAATGTGCGATATTATAACTATCTTATAAACCTTATGATATACAAACTTCGGGAGTCAATTCTAGAGATAAATTTTGATCGAAAGTTCTTCATAGAAATTGTTTGAAACACTCTGTTTTTGGTAGTTAAATTTTTTGAAAGATTTTTTTTTTTACCCGTTACAGCTGTCGGCACGGCGGCACTTAGGGGTGGGAATGCATTTTCTTTGCGTTTCAGAGGGTTTAGAACACGTTTACAATAGTCATTCATTTCCAGATTTCATTATATAGGTATAGGTATTTATTTATGGACAAAATTTGGTGCTCAGTACTTCTCCTCAACCGTTGGTCCGTTTGGACCAAATTTTGATATGCTGTATTACCGTGTCAGGACTTGTGCCTCGCTGACTTTGGTGAGGATCAGCTGATCACGATCCGTAATATCAATCATAATGATAGCAAAATCGTGCTCAAATGTCTCCTATTCACCGTAGGACGTCGAAACTCGATAGGGAGCCTCTTCAGGACAACAAGAGACGCGCAAAGTGAGGAGCACCATTCTGATCAGCTGAGTAAGCTATTAAAATCGCTCCTGTTCACAGTACGATGTTGAAAATTGATAGGGAGCCTCTCTGGGATAACAAGAGACGAATGACCTACAGGTTCCATCCTGGTCAGCTAAGTGTGCTAAAAGTTATGTGGTCTGTCTGATTACAACGAAATTTGATAGGGAGCCTCTCTACGACATCATTGGACGAATGAAATGACAGGCTCCATCCTGAGCTCTAGCTGACCGATCGCGTGGCGTTTTTTGCAACATGCTCCGCGAACTAGCGGCATGTAAATAGGAAAGTATTTTGTAAATAAATTTTCCACTGATTAAGTCAAAATTACTATTAATATTCACCTAGCGACAAATAATCACCGCCTCTCTGGGACATGACTCCCGAAGTTTGTAAATCATAAAGTTTATAATATAGTTACAATATCGAACCTTGAAGCCGCTAGGAAGGGCGACGAAGACATCGGGAGGCCAATCTAGCGGGGTGGATCGGTCCGCTATCATTGTCAGAGAAAAAATGATTCGGGTCACTAAAGTGACAGGTTGACAGAGAGAGAAGTGTGATAGGGTGGCTGTGGGACGATGTGTTATATACTTAACACTTTATCACCCCCTCCGGCCCATATCTACCTGGCTGCAGCTATCACATAACAACCCCTTCCCCCATCTCACCTGTGTCAGACCGCTCGTCCCCTCTACCGGCCACAGGGAGAGCGGCATCACATCAAAGGGAACACGCTTGGGCGGTCCTTGTTCGTAATTATCTGCTCCCACCAGCCTCGCGTCGTCTCTCTCCCGCACGATCGTTTCCCCCCAGTCCGTTTTCCCTCTCTCTTCCGTCGAGTCGTACGGACGCGCGCTATCTCGCATCTTCACGAGTGCGCACCTTCCCGATTCTCATTCACATTTTCCCTCCCCCCCCCCCCCCCCCCTTTTCAACCAACATACCTTAATTCCCTTAGCCATGAAAACACCGTGTATCTTGGTTCGGATTCCTAGATCAAGATACCAATCGATAGTAATATATCCCCCCCAAAAAGACGCTCCGCTTACATAAGATGCTCAGCCACAATACGCGATATCCAATTCTCTCTGCCCATGAGTATCAGGACGCTTCATTCCATTGATTCCTTCAAATGATGGGGGGGAGGGGGGGGGGGATAGAACCTCCAGTTCAATTTATTTAAATTATCTTTATTCTTCCTGTTTGAAATGTGATTACAGGGGAAAATGAAAGCATACGTATTACACACAAAAATTTCTTCCTCTACAAGAAAGGATATATAAATCATGAATATAAGGAGCAATCAAATTTCAACTTCCTTAGGTGAACATAAGTGAATCTAGCTGACTCAGTTGATCAGGAAAGAGCCAATCATTTCAATCGTCATTCAGCGTCCAAAGAGTCTCCCGGTAAAATTTCAACCTCCTAGGGTGAACAGGAGATAATTTAGCTCACTCCGCTGGTCAGGAAAGATTCCATAATTTAACCGTCTTTAATGACCCAGAGAGATACGTATTCGTATTTAAATAAATGTATGTGTCATATACGTAAATCTCTATTTCTGCAATACTATAAGAATGAAACGCTGTCTGCTGTCTGTGAATGAGTCTGTCATTGTCGCATTCGCGGCCGAACGGACAAAGGGATCCGAAAGGTTTTCTTTATCGTGACCGGAAATCTCCCGGTCAGACTATAGGCTATGTTTTATTCGTTTTCCCCCACTCTTTCGACCTTAAAATTCCGTTTTTACCTAAATTTTGACGTTATCTGTTGTTACCGACTTGGGAGAAGTTGGGAAATTAAGGAGGTGGCAATAAATCCCTTAATTCGAAAAGACCTATTCGGAAGTCGAATCCTAATCCTGATTTTCCCAACTGTAGGTACCATGTTTTTATAAAAGGCTTTAGTTATTTTCATTTTGAGCATGAAACTGGCATTTTTCGTTCAAATTTTCCCATTAGCATTTTCCAATTATGTTATACCTTGAAAACGGATTAAGATAGAAAATTGTGCCTGACGGCGTTTTACTCTATTTAATGGTGTACTCACCCAAAACAACATTCAGTACCTACCTAGTTTGAAATCTAATTATGAAAAATAATTTAAAGGCTACAATGACTGATGAGTGCCTAGTCCATTGCTCCAATTACAACGCGAAAGAATCTGTTGAGAATCTTGATATCCGAGACTTCCCGAGACTTCGACGCTACCGCATCCATACATCGAGGCAAGGCTAAAAACCTAATTTTCGTAGTTATTTCACCTTGTTGTCATGGTTACGAGTAAACTATACGAAAAAGCGCCATTAGGAGTCACCACTTACACACTACTTACACATCTTACGGTTCAGTATTTACCTAGTTCCTAGTTCATTACATTTTATTATTCCAAGTAACAAATTGTATGCAAATTATATCAAGCTGTCCGACAATGATCTGAAACGTTGTGAATGCAAGATTAGTTTGTGCAGTCGAGATCCCATTGAAATTTGTGTTGGGAAGTTGACAAGTGTTAGAAGTTCCAGACATCAGCCGCGAAAATGTTGAGGATCATCCAGTTTTCAGAAACGTTCTTTGAACCAATTAGGAAACTAAAAATCTTTAGAGTCCATTGAAAGAGGTCATGTGAAAGGACGTGCCATGAGAGCTCTGCCAGAAGGGAATATTAGCTACCTAATTTCCGAGTATTATTACTTGTTATTCATCATGTACTTTCATAGACAAAAATTGAAATGGGTACCTAATTAATCAACTTTTTTTGTCCCACAAATCTGCGTAGCTGCAAAACTTGCGTAATAACTGCACTGACAATGCCGCCCGTCTTTATGAAGTCTAACCTTCAGAAGAATGAATTTCGAGGTTTTTTCCTTACAGCTGATTCGATATTCGACCAACTTGTTGATAAGCAGTTGTTTTCATTGGCTGAGCAATAACCTACCCACTTAGTTTACTTCTAACCAACAGCGAATTTGTTAGGATGTACGTACCTAAGTAGTTTCGTCTGCGATGGTGGAGCACCAACCTGCCTTGTTCTTCACATTCTCTTCCTACTTCTGGCGGTCTTCCCGGATGATCCAAATCCGGATGATCTGGCGATTCTTCCCCTGATCCTTCTACCTCTGGTAGACTCCCAGATGGTTCTCTACCTCCGAGTACTCCAACTCAATCAAGAAGTTGTCTACTTGCTTCCTGGTGCATGATTCGCTAAGAGAAGTTGGAGGACGATTTGGCCGAGGAAGATGACCCAGCATACAGAGCGGGACTGTTCTGACTCCCCGAATTTGAAACTGATTCCACTCGTTTCGAAATGGAATTACTTCACTTTCCAGGAGAGAAGAATTTTTTTTTACACCATTTTGTTTCATTTTAAATACAGATTGTTTTTCTATAAAAATTGGAATTTTTTCATTCAATTTTTGGTACCGGGTCCCCTTCAGAACTTGTTTATCGGGACAACGTCGTTAGGGATGTCCGATCTGACGACGAAGGAGGAGGTTCGAAGGAGTTGCAATTGTCTAAATGTTGATCCAGAACTTTCTGTTCATTTTGCAAAAAACCAGCATTAAAATCGGTCAAGCCGTTTGGGCGTGAATCGGTCTTTCACAGACATGCTTCTCCTGCTGCTGACCAGATTGACCTTTACATTGCCCAAAATATCGGATGTCAACTAATTAACAAGGTAAGGTTACAGAACTGAGTAAAAATAGAAATGTGGTGTGCGATACTGGTGTGGAGGTGGTATTCAAAGGGCCACTCAATTTGTAAAAAGACCGTGCATAATCAATTGAGAACAAAATCGCCCAAGAAGAGGCCGGAGGAAATTTATCTGGGGATCCGTGTGGTTTCACACCCAGCGGATCTACCGGGAGCTGTAAATCACGTGGAATAGAGCCGGGGACTTGATTGCCTTTCATATCCCGGTAACAGTGAAGGCTTCCCAAACAATTAACCGGACGGGAGGAGCACATGCATCATCCTCTCAGTCAGAGTCAAGAGGAGATTAAGTTCCGTGCAGTAGATCATTTCCAGGACCTGAGCCGCAGGACGACAGAGGTACATCCGCGGCACCGTTTTTCCCCAGGTTGGCTTGGAGATTCGCTACAGTGAGAATACTCGAGGAGCTTCGTATTTAATTTGAAATTAAACTAAAAAAAATGGAGTAAGATCTCCTAAAAAAATATACAGGAAGATAATTTACGAACTTGCACCACAGTACATATCACTCGTGACACTAAAACACAAGAGTTGAAGGAAGCCAACTTGATAGGAGATAGAACCTATCGTTCATTAAGGGCCCGTTCCACCACGGAAGATCACCAACTAATCCAGAGTTAATCCAGATTAGTCACTGCCGTCTTTGAGGTATAACTCCCAACTCTGGATTAACCCCATATGGTGGAACGCTACCTAACAGAGAAATCTCGAAGCCTCAGTTCACGACTAACGTAAATGCAAATTGCAGCCACCTTGTGAATTGTTGTGCTCCAACATTATTTTTAATTACATTCCATAAATTTTGTTTTATTTTAATTCATTTTTTTTTTTTAAAGGTTAAGCCGCACCTCAACCAGAAGGGTCATTAGCGGCATTGAACAAGGTGTCCGAATAGACACTGGAAGTGGCACGACTCTAAGGGGAGCCATGTTGTCATCCTTGACTTAAAAGGAGCGCCATCATGGACTCCACCGGCAACTCGGAGGGGAAAAAAAGAGGGGTACAGTGATGACCACTGTTCAACCCCCAAAGTGGTTGAAAAAAAACCCAAAACTAAAGTAATACAACTAAGACTAGATGTAAAATAGGCTAATAACTTTATACAATCAGCAAAGTGAAATAAAACTACGACTAGATGTATATAAAAATATAACAGATCAGATATCACAGTTCGTAGTAGAGCTCAGCGGCTCTCAGGTACAACAACAGGGATCGAACCTTGTCTGGTCCGAATAAAATGTCAACCCACTGAGGGGGCTGATGCTGGACTCGGAGTTCCACAAGGGCTGGGCAGTCCTCCAGAAAGGGGCGGATGGACAGATCACCCTCACACCTCCCACACACAACATCTCGAGCTTCTGAACTAAGCAGGGGTCTGTGAGTAAGACGGGTATGGCCAGTTGCAACCCGGTTGACCACTATTATTTTAGTTTATTTTTTCAATAATGAACGCAATCGACAAAGAAAAGCAACTTTAACCCCCCCCCCCCCCCTCGAATTTTTCGGTTTACGATTCAAGATGCGTAGAATCCAAAAATCGGACTGAAAAAATCCCGCCGTCCTCCATCCAGAGCTTGAAATTCGACTCAAAAATCATACATTAGGTTGTGTTAAGGGCTAAACTTTCAAAAAATCGAGATCTCGAGAACGTTTCAAGTAGCAGTAATGATTTTTCGCTTTTCAATGATAAATATAATCTCAAAGAATCGATTAAAACCATCTGTTCGTTCATCATGCTTCACGACCATTAATAGTTGAATTCCTACTCCAGTTTTAGTTGTTTAATTATAGTTGTGAAGTTACCTGTTTGATGTATTGACGCGTTTGATTTTTCTGTTTTGTGTGCTACGTGAATATAGTTTTTTTACAAACGGAATTGCGCCTTATTTTCATCCTCAAAGTTAACACCATCCGCAACGCTGTACGATGTATTCGCTTTCCCTATGGGCTAGAACATAGAAACAAACACCTTCGGCATTTAAGCGCGAGACCAAATAGAGAAATAATGCACTGCTAGCCAATCAAGCTCTAAATTCTAATAAATGGCTAAAGCGGCTAAAATTTGTTGAATTCATATTTTTAGCAGAATTTTAGCGATAAAAATTATCAACATTGAACTAGAACATTAAAAAATTATTTACAAAATTATGCAGAAAAACGTACCTAGTTGAATTTCATTAATATTTTTTGAAAAATCAATTCAATTCAATTCAATTTTATTGTATAACCCGAAGGTATTACAAGGAGTTCCTTAAATACATATTTAAAAAATAGCACATCATATCTTGCCTTCATTTCTGCCTCAACAATGTTAGACTTTTACGTATAATGTATCAAATAATTACTTATATAGGTCTACATAGTTTACGTAGGTATAATAAATGAGCACTGCATAGTGCTCACAACCTTAACATAGATCACAACCAATAATGCCTACACTCCACTGCCAAATCTTAATAATAATCCAGAGTCATTGCCAAAATTTCCAAAGCGGTGTTGATGTTCGTTCTATCTCTTTTAGATTTTCATCGTCTTCTTGACCTGTTTTCTGGAAATGTTGGGAGGGGACGGAGTAGGAGTATTCAGATTAATCTCTAGTTCTGAACCAGTCCTCCAATCCTCCAACGTACTTCGTCCATAGTGAATGATAAGTTTTTTTCCATCAACCAGTAGTTCATCTCCAATCAAGACGGCATGCTTAACGTCTTTTCTTCCTTGGAACAACTTGGGCATGAGATGCATCCTAAATTCCCGTATTCGTCTATCGTAGAACTAGGACTTATTAAATTGGGATCCCTTGAACTTGTAAATGTTCTGTCGTACCTTGATTTAGACAAATTATTAGCAAAATGAATGTGAACAGGTCTACTTTTAGAAGGTTGGATGGTGCCTAAACGCCTTACACCTATAACCTCATAATCCTCAAGAACGCAATTTAATTCCGTTCTAAAAAAGTCCATCAACTTCCTCTTGAGAATATTCATGTTTTCTTTCCCTTCTAGAACGTTGTGAAGAATAAGATCGTTTCTGTTGTCCGTGTGCCGGTTCTGTTTCGTATTATTTGTTTTCAGATAATGCTAGATTTTCTTCTATACTGTCAATTCTCTTATTAATTCTTTTTTATGAGCAAGATAGTTTCTTGGCTGTCAGAAATTTCTTGTGACAGAGCATGCATCTGTGTATTCAAAACATTTGTATGTTCCTTCAAAATGCAGTCGCAGTTTTGAAGTTTGGTTGTGATTACGTCAAGGCATTGAATTACTTTATGTAACTCGGAGGTCGACATTCTCGTAGTTGCAATTATTCGACACGACACAGCTCTTCGAGTGCTGCTGACTAAGGAATACGGTCTTCGGCCGAGTGGATAGTTCCCTTCGTTAACAACAAATCACCCCAAATTCGCAAAAATGACCTTTTTCCGGAAATCTACCCGTTAAAAATCTATGAAAATTGTTATTGCTGAGAGTTAATCAAAGAGCAACCACAAAAAACAAAAATTGAAACGAAATTCACCATACAACCCTGATAAATCAATTCTTAATACGAAACTCCCAACAAATACGTGCGCTCGGCTGGGTTACCAAACTGGAACTCCCCACCTTATAATGTCTGACGTAGGAGATTTTCATAAAATCTAGGATTGTGTTCTTTGATGTATGATACGAATTCGTAGGGGGTCCCCGCCCCCTCCCTCCCACTTTTTAAATTTTGAACCATCTAAATAGCTAAATTTTTCTTTGAAAATTCGCCAAAATACCCTTATGCGATCATAAAGAAAAATAATATAATCCAAAAAAATTAATATTGATTAAAAATAATAGTAGGGTAAACCTGTACACGTACATTCGAATGATCATTAAGATTGTCGTCATCATCCTGGAGCTGTTTTTTCGCATAAAAAAGCACGACCATAACTGAAATATGGTTGATTTTAAGCTCCAAACCGGCCTATCCGGAAGCGTTTTTGCTTGAAAACGCACAAAAGAGCCTTTACCATCGTATAGAGCAGGGGTGCTCAAACTTGAACTGCTGGCGATCTACCTCAATATTTTTAGACTACTTACGATCGACTCTGAGAGGCTGCAAGTATGTGTGATGCAGGGTTGTCGTACATACACGATACACCCTACCTACCTAGGTAGTTTGTACCGTAGCATATATAGATATTAGCTTTCCGCACAATTTACATTATTTTAGTCAAGGTTTGGGTTAGGTTTACTTAAGTTCTTCTCTACAATATCAATGAAAAAACTCCTAGTTATTCAAAATTGCGAGTTTATTCGTTGTTACAAAACAAAAGAGTTACATATGGTGTTAAACTCAACTAAGGAGTGACTTTGGATGTTGAAGCGTGGCACTGCATGTCCTCAGCATACTTTTCATAAGATGGTGCGTAACCACTGAGTGCCAATCGCAAACATGATGACATATGATCGTCAGTCGATTGCGATATTTTGACTTAATTATCTTCATTTCAGAAAATGCAGACTCGCACAAGTAAGTTGACCCAAACATTGCCGTCAGTTGAAGGGCGATTTGCCTTAGATTCGGACATTTATCTTCAGATATAAAACACCAGAAATTTGTATCAGATGCTGTAGCTTAGAGATGTATATCTGATATAATCTGCACCAACTCATTTTCAACAGAACATGAGTTCATATTAAACTGACTTGCTACTTCAGTAGCTAATTCCTTAATGTTTTTACATGGAAAAGGATAACTCATAAATGATGCTATATTTGCCAATTTACTGCAATCATAAAAACGCATTTCGAATTGTCCCAAAATATTTGATAATTCAGCCTCATACGTATCATGATTCAACTGAGGAATCCTTGCTTTCAAAGACGGAAAATGTTTCAGATCCTTTCTTTTCAGTTGATCTATCATAAGTTGCAATTTACTTTACTTTACTTACTATCATAGTTTTTCCTTTACCTTGAAGCTCCAAGTTGATGGTGTTTAAGTGCATTGTGATGTCAGTCAAAAATGCCAAATCAGTCAGCCATTTTTCGTTTTTCAACATCTCAGTGTCATCACCTCTTTCGTCTAGAAAAGCTGTTATTTCGGGCAATAATTCTTGAAACCTTTCTAGGAATTTTCCGCGACTCAACCACCTGACGTCCGTGTGAAGAACTAAATCAGTGTGTTCAGCTGACTCCCTATCTTCCAACTGCAACTTAAAGCACGCACGGCAAAGCTACGTGCACGGATTTTTGTAGTTTAGTTACCTACTTATTAAAAATTTTTTTCTTCTCGAGATCTACTCAAAAAGTACTCGCGATCGACTGGTCGATCGCGATCGACCGTTTGAGCACCCCTGGTATAGAGGTTTTTATACGCCTGTTTGTTGGCGGCCACACCACCAGTACGCGCCAAATTAATGCATTTTTCAGCTCCCGATCATGGTTTTTTTTCTTCCTTTTTTACTAACTAAAAAGCAGGCATCATGTAATTTTACTGTTTGTGTGCGTTTCCAAGTGAAAAAGCTTCAGGATAGGCCGGTTCGGAGCTTTTTTAAATCAACCATATCTCAGTTACTTTCGTGCGTTTTTAAGCGAAAAACAGCTCCAGGATGATGAAAGTTCGAATGTAAGTATACAGGTTTACACTACTAATAATGAATCATTTAAATTTTGAAAAATCCGAATGAAATCAAATCAATCTGATTAATCTTATTTTTCAGTTTAAATCGTGATTTTTTTCAACTTCAGAGGAGCGTCTGTGTCGGTATCGTTTGCTCATTGGCGACTGATCGTAAGAGGATGTAAAATATTGAGGAGCCCCTAACATTGATCGACTGTGTGATTGGAAAATGCAAATCCTCCGTCCTGTGAAAGGTGGAGTGGCCAAACGACGCGAATCAGATTCGACACGACTCAGTGACCTTCATACATGTGTTTTGTCGCTCAAACCGATGAATTTTGATGAGGTGTGCTAACTAATCACTATGTATTTAAATTAGTATTACATGGCCTTAATTCAAAGTGGTTAATATTTTATGGACTTCTCTCCGGTGCGCGGATGAACCGTGCCCCCTTAACGCGCGATCCACCTCAGAAAGGTGGCAGACAAAAGGCCTTTTTAAAAGCCGTGAGATGTAACAAAGGACGGTTAAGTGGATGAGCGTAGTTCAAAAGGGATGATAATTCCCGTTTATGTCGTATTCAACATGGCTGATACATTTTGAGTAGGGTACCTAGGAACTAGAACCAATGCACACCCATCTGCTCGTTGGCAATCAACTTCTACGTGTGACCTATCGCAAAGGTGACCAGAAGTCTCGCTTTGGGTGGGACAGTCCTGTTTTGAATATGTACCGCTGACGCCACGATTTTCTGTGGGATGGTTGTCTCGTTTTAAATGAGACTTTCCAGCTGACTCACTCAAACGCAATTCAGTTAATCAGGGGCGTCGAATTGGTGGTTTTTCACAAAACGTATCGCAAATGTAGAAACATTTTCACCTAAAATCTTGCATACGAGTCTGCAAGACATTGAGACATTTTATGTCTTCTCCCCCCCCCCCCCCCCCCGCGCACTTCGACCCTTTTCTCGTTGAGAGAATTTCTTTTTCTTTCCGCGCGGAACCTTTTTATATTCTGTATATTAATTGTAACATCTTCTTGTAATCAAACAAACAAATCGGAAGGACAGGAGAGAATTTAAGTCACTCAGCTGATTTGGAAAGAGCCCATCATTTCAATCATCTCTTGATGTCTCAGAAAGTCTCCCCATCACATTTCAACTTCCTTGTATGAACAGGACAGATTTTAGCTCACTCTTCTGATTAGGAAATACATGCACACCCATTTGTTCGTTGGGAATCACTTCTACGTGTGACCTATCGCAAAGGTGACCAAAAGTCTCGGTTTGGGTGGGGACAGTCCTGTTTTGAATGAATATGTCCAATGACGCCACGATTTTCTGTGTCTAAATAGTTGGAGGGTACAAAGGAACGAAAAATAAATTTGAATTTCTCGTTGAATAACTGAAAATGCGGAAATCAAAATAAGGAAGTAATAATGGGGAATCTATGGCGTTGTTGAATATTTCTGTATAAAAATACTCGAAATATGTCATTTACAGCTCTTCTATTCCCCATCGACGTCAGACGACAGTCATCCGTTAACGACTTGTATCCAACACCCAGGTGTCGTATGCCTTTTTTAAAGTCCACGTAACGAAGGAGTTTATGTTTTGTCGTTTCAATTCTCCTAATGTTTACTTGATAGTAAGGTGACCAGACGGTACTCGCATACTCGAGAATAGGCCTAACCATGGCGTTAGAAAGCACTTATAGAGCTCGCACGTCATTCAAGTCTTGGGAATAATGTACCCGTACTTTTTCGACATGAATGGAAATGTTAAGGGAATCTGATCCAATTGGAAAAAGGTGAGGGCGAAAAGAAAAACCTGAGAATCAGCAAGTGCATTAAATTATATAAAGTGTATTTTGTATGCAGAGCGCACTCTTTTCGAGTTTTGCACCTATGTTGATGTATATTACGGTAATTTTTCTCGATTACTGAGTTCTACATCCTAAACGGAAGTTAGTGAAAAACGTTGTCTATTTCCACGAAAAATAAAGAGTTACAATGTTAAATCGATTTCGACGGTTAGGCCATCATTAGTAACAAACAATAACTGAAGACACATTAGAAAGGACACAGCTTATATAGTGACAGGTGAAGGGAGATTGAATCCCATTGGTCGAGAGAAAGGAAAGGGGCAGGAGGAACAACCAATTAAGTGCACACAAAGTGAAAGGGGATTATAGCTAATCAGATGAAGTGAAAGGGGGAAATAACTAAATATGGTTTCAACAGTGTGAAGGGATAATTCCTAGCTTTACAGAAATGGACCTATCAGTGGTGAAATATATTGAGGTATATCCTCATTTAAACATTTACCAGACCTGTCACTTTTGATAATTTCGAATTTTTCAAGTACATTCAACATACCTCCCTTTAGGCAAAAATGAAGAAATTCTACAAACTGTCTATAGTTTCTACAAACAGATAGATAGTTTGTAGAATTTCTTTGTTTGTTACTGATGATGGCCTAACCGTCGAAATCGATTCAACATTGTAACTCTTTATTTTTCGTGGAAATAGACAACGTTTTTCACTAACTTCCGTTTTGTAATGGGTTTCCACAACTTCGTCGCGAGTGATTTAGTTCGTTCTACATCCTTTTCCCAAACCAGGTATATGATCAAATTGATTTAAACCTCACCTTGGATTTGGGTTTTTTTTCGCCACGTCTGGACCAGTGTTGTCTTATCTCTCTCATCGTCGAATACGAATACGATTGTAATTGCGATCATTATCCGTTCAGAGTCAACTGCGATTATATTCGTATTCGTCGATACACGAATACAACCCATAAAAATGCGTCACGTCATCAATTTCAATAGAGCGCCCCTCCTATAATATGCGAAGCCTCGCTAATATTACCTAGCTCTAGAGGGACGTCCTATTGAAATAGATTTGAGACATAGGCTCACCTCCAATCGTTGAATTCGCCTTAAGGACGTCCCTCTAAAGCTAGGTAATATTAGCTAGACCGCATATCATAGGAGGAACGACGCCCTATTGAAAATGATGACCGTGACTCATTTTTATGGGTTGTATTCGTGTAATCGCCGAAAGACGAATACAATTACACGAATACGAATATACTTAATCGCAGTTCACTCAAAATCAACGAATAACTATCGCGATTACAATCGTTTTCGTATCCGACGGTAAGATTATGCCCAACACTGGTCTGGACCGTAGTGCACCATGTTCAACAGACTGCATTCAAAGGAGAGCTAATTATTGTTCATTCATATTTTCGTAGTCATTCTTTATTGTTACTGCTTGGTCACCTATTGTATTACAGTGAATCGGAGTAACAGCATCACAAAGAAACTTTGCTCACCTCCACTCTCCCCGAGGCCATAGTTAGGTGGGGGATCCCTATGATTTATTAAAATTCGCGCTGCGCTCTCCATGCCCTTCGACAGGTCTATTTCGCAGAGGCCGGATAAGTAACACCTATACGGTCATACAATCTCCAACATGCAGCGGAAAACGTCTCTTAACTCACTGACCCGGCTCGGACTGGCCGGGATATTACCGTCTCAATCGCGAAGGTCCGCTAGTTGGTGTCGGGATGACGTTTCTGAGGAAAATATGAGCTGGCTTCCTTCCAACCAATAGCAATAGGTAGGTTGAGCACCTTCAAAACTCCACGACTTCATTGTCTTCGACCCCTGGGATCCATGTAACTTGCATTATGTTAAACTTGCCGCATATTGACTTGTTTGTGCACTTTTCTTTGTGCTGTAAAAATCTAACTGTAAAGAAGAAGTTTATTTTATATTGAAAGGTACACGGAAACACAACAATAGACGTTAGTGGACGTTTGCGCTAGGATACATGACAAACAACAAAAGTTGGCAAATGAGCCGTATAAAAATGTTACAATACAGCGACACAGACTTGTTAAGGACCTCTGACCAGTGCCAGCACATATGTGTCGGGTGAAGTAAATTGGCATTTTAGATGGCAGTAAGAATCCACAAACAGAAACAGGATTTTCATACAGTGCGATGAAAAAAAAAAAAAAAAAAAAAAAAAATCTAAAAACTAGAGATCAGTTGTTGCTCACGTAGTGAACCACATGTTAAGCGCATTTTGGGTGTAGTTCCGTATGTGTCCCCACTTTATATTCAAATCCATCTAGCCTGTAAATACGAGTACATTATAAGGATGAAATAGTTGAATGGTCTGGATGCTCGCATCTCAAAAATACATACCATCAAGTATTCAATCCCTTAGTAAAAATTTAGATTGTTGGACATATAGGTCAGAATGATGTGTTTAATTTGGTGGTCTGGATGCTCGCAAGCTCGCATCTCAGAAATAAACACCAAGTAGTCAATCCCTTAGTAAAAATTATGATTTTTTTAAATTTGTAACTACATATCAATGATTTATTAAGTGCCCAGTTCAGGTTTTTTTAAAATTCTCTTTTACACAAAACTTCCCCGTGCTATCCCGATCATTTTGCAAAAAAAACCGTTCAAATACTTCCAGGTTTGAGCGTGAAGGTGCTTATTCGTTTCTCGACCTCCCATAGAATCTCCCCATTAAATTCCTAGGGTGAATTTGTCTAAGTCAGCTGATCTGGTTGGAACTCGTCATTGCATTCATATCTTAATGTCCTAGAGAGGCTCCCTGTCAAATTTCACATTCCTAGGGTGAAAAGGAGCGAATTTAGCTCATTCAGCAGATCACGAAAGAGCCCATCATTTTATTCGTTTCTCGATGTCCCAGAGAGGCACCCTATCAAAATTAAAATTCTTAGTGTGAATAGGAGAGCGTTTAGTCAGCTGATCTGGTTGGACGTTTTTAAAAATATTTCTTTTACACGAACCTTCCCCGTGCCATCCCGATCATTTCGTGAAAAACCCCGTTCAAATCCGTTCATGAGTTTGAGCGTGAAGGTGCTGACAACTCATTTATAGAATAGATTAATAATCATCTGTATTGCTCGGTCTTACAATCCAGGATATCTTTCCGTGTGCCACGACTCTCAGCGCGCAACTGTCCTCTATTCTACATACCTTTCGCCCTAACAAATTATCTTTGGAATCGACCTCTCCAGCGCCTTTGATGAATTCGCTCTTGGATGCCTATCCTAAATTAGATGTATTTACCCACATCATGTTTAATCTAAAATCTCTGCTCATATAATGTTCTAATTTTGAAACTCTGCTCACTTAATGTTTTGAAACAATGTCTGTACTGTTTTATATATATATATATATATATATATATATATATATATATATATATATATATATATATATATATATATATATATATATATATATTATTATATGAGGTTTTAGCCGCATCTCAACCAGAAGGGTCATTAGCGGCATTTCTATAATGTTTTAATTCCTTATTTTCTTATTTTTGTATTTTTATGTAAATTGTATGTAAGATGTGCACTTCCTCTGATTATTATGTTATTTATGTGCAATTGGGTTTGTCCCGTAAATATATAATAAAAAACTCACGGTCCTGGGTTAATCCTAGGAAAACTCCCGTTTATGGAAAAGGCGCTATAGGTGTACCAAACATCCTTCATGGAAGTCTTCACTTTGACAATATAGGTACTTATTACTATGTTGTGTTATTATGAGAGAGTTTTCGTACTTCTCGTATTCATTTTCTCGTATACGAAAATGGCCTTTCCGAAACGAGAAGAGGTTTTCGTTACGTGGAAACACTTTTCGGAACGGGAAGAGTCAGGTTAACTCGTGCACAGCTTTTTCGGAATCGTAATTTCGAGACGACAACTTGACCTTTCTCTAGGATAACCCCAACTGCCTTAGCAACTATCATGAGTTGGCATGGGCACACATACACACACACCCGACAAAATCGCCTGACTTTTCCCCCTCCCGTCTTTTGTTGTAAGTTTAGCTATTGTATTTGTCTTTCTTTCGTGTTTCTCTCCGCTCTTCAACCAGAAGGGTCATTAGCGGCATTTTGTTCTTGTTTTCGATGTTTTATCGACGATTTCAGCTTTTTCATTCTAAAGATTCCGTTTCAAGATTCATTTTACACGTTTTAAAGATTTTTGTTCTTCATGCCAGAATCTTGTATGATGTAGAGGTAAGTGGTCGTTGTTTCTTACTTGTGTTAAATTTTGGAAATTGTCTACTGTGAGTTATGAGTAGTGATTCACTACAAGAGTCACGTTAACGTCTCTATAAGAGTTCTATTTCTCTCGGGCTTACGAAAACGCTAGCGAGAAGGTTAGCGTTCATCGTGCTCGCACTAACAGATTGTTTTCGTGTATACGAGAAATACCAATACGAGAAATAAAAAAACTCTCCATGATTATAGGAAACCGAAACTACACCTGATGCAGTAATAAATAGAAATCTAAAGTCTAATCTGATTGTGGACTTAGGGGTGTACGTAATTCGATATTCTCGTAACAGAGAAATATATAATTTTTTCAGTTAGATTATCGGGTAGAATGAGTTGTTCAACGTATGAATTTCCCTTGTAATCCAGAAATAAGTTCTATCTAAACCCCCTTCCACAACTCTTCATCACACAGTGGGTCAAATTAGCAAGAATTACCTACCCGCATGGGGAGGTTTGCTAATGAAATCCCCCACACGCGAGTTAGCCGATAGATAAGGATCCAGGGAGGGAAGTGATATTAGCGGCCATTAGGTCCAGGATCCGAGATATCAGATAAGGAGATTTTCAAGTCAGTAATACCAAGCTGCGTTCAGATGATCGTGAGCAATCACTGGGGCCGGTCGGCTTCAAATCTCAGCCTTCCCTTATCGCCGCTCCGATCTACCAAACTCATCTGTCGGCCCCAGCGCTGGTGGACAGGTTCGTCATGATGGGATGCCTGGAAGATGCTACCGGAGCTGCGGGTTCGACGTTTCACTTATTTGTTTTTCTGCGTTTTGCTGGGTAAACCGTGGCGGAGTTTTCACCTTATGAAATGAAATGAAATGAAAATGAAATTTATTCCTCCAACATAACAAGAATACATTTGTGGCAATGAGTATTGAAGAATAAGAAGTGTAAAACCCTATTTGAATGAGCAGATCCACTTAATAGACTAGAATTTCCCCACTCCGTAGAACATTGTTCTGTGCTGTGTGGGGGACTTAACTCCCGATTTTTACGTGGATATGCATTGCGAACTTGTAACTTCTCACGGACTAAAAAGAATCCTTCCGATAGATAGCGCCAAAAAAACCACATTCAACTTATAACAGTAAACAACTTGGATCATTGACTCCAAACATTACTCCATATAAATACTTTTAAATATGTTTTCACAAATGAAATGTCCCTGAGAAATAACCCTACTAAAAACAATTGTTTTATATGCTGATCTTTTATAGTTAGTAGGGTCGGTTATAGTAGAGGGTGTTTTTCGCAGTAATAGCGGTATACTATAAAAAAATGTGGCGTGCTGTACTTTTTAAACGTGACTGAGGAGTAGGTATAATGTTTTGCGTAGTAGGGAGAAAAGAGTAGGCACAATAATTGGACATAAGTCCGTAATTGAACAAATCCGGATGCTTGTGTATAAACAAGAGAGCAGACTTGACATATAATTGGCCAACAGGGAAAAACCTTAGTCATCGAGAATAAATCAGTTGTCGGAAACCTTTTAGGTTTTTTAACTATAATTTTTAAGATCGCCTTTTGAGCTGTCACCAAAGGACGCAACAGCGATGGGAAGGCTCCACCCCACACAACTATGACAAAGCCCAATATACTCGGTGTCAATGATTTGTATACAATTAGAAGAGAATCATAGCTGAGAATATTCCTGACACTGTAGTATACGTAAGCCATGTTCATTACTTTTTTAGCGAGAGACAGAACGTTCTCCTCCCATCTAAGATTTTCATCCACAATGACGCCCAAGTAACTTGCAGAGGTCACTCTTTCCAATTTCGGGCATGGACACGACTTTGAATCCACATTACTGCAGCTATGAAGTTTCAAAACGTACCTACTACTTTGAGATTTCGAAAATACCAAATATTTCGTTTTGTTGACATTTAAGCTGAGAATTTTTCCTCACAACTATTCATAGATCAACTTTACGTCGTGATTAGCCTGGGCAAACGCTTCGTCCCAGTCGTTGGCCGAACACAAGATGGCGGTATCGTCAGCAAAAAGGTATATTTTCCCTTTCAATGGAATATCCTCTATTCTATTTATAAATATAAGGAAAAGGAGCGGTCCTAGAGTGCTTCCCTGAATTACACCATAATCAACAGATCTACTTGAACTATTAGTTCCATCAACCGACACCAATTGGCTTCTATTTTTAAACCATTTGTGTTTATCCCCATCGATCCCGCTGCAGTGCAAAACCTCCAACAACTGGGAACGATTTACGCAATCAAACGCCTTAGCCATGTCCAATAAAATCAATATTGCTTTGCGTCCATCATCAACAACACCATGCAGATCCCTTGTAATGGAAAAGAGAGCCTAATCACCCCCACGCCCCTACGAAAGCCAAATTGCGTGCCCGACAATACATAGTTCTGTTTGAGAAATTCATAGAGTTGCAGCTTAATCCATTTTTTCGATGAACTTGAAATGAAACTCAAAAGTGATATTGGACGATAATTTGACAAATCCAGAGCGTTTCCTCCCTTGAGCAGAGATATTACCCTAGCAACCTTAAACGGATGATATGGAATATTTGGGCGGTTTCGGGGGCAAAAGAACATTTGATTTTTGAATTAACAAATATTATCAGTTAAGTGGTAGCGAGCGGCAATATTTGTTCCCCCACAATTTAGCCAAATACTGAATTCCGTGTAGGCTAGTTACGGTTTTAGTGGGCTAACTTGAATTTGGAAAAGAAGTGAACTAATGGTGATATAAAGAATATATCGTGAAATAACTTTAAAACCTGATTGAAATGTACGTTAAATCTATTTCTCTTCAAATTTTTATGATTATACAACTTGATATTCTTTGCAATATCAATATACCTCTACCTATGTAATATAAAGCGACATAAAGCAGAACAGGAAAGGGTGATTGAAAGTAGATCTTAAAAGAACGGATTGCAATAAAATCCTTCAGTCAAATGTATGTTGCCAAATTGTGAATAATGAAATCAAAATTATCATAAATATTTCTTATCGAGGAAATATATTGAGTGCGAAATATAAACAAAATAAACGAATGTTCAGAAAAGTTTTTAATGTTGGTAGGGTACACAAAAAATGAAAAATTAAGAAAAAAATGTAAACAGAAAATCATGGTTTGAAATCTTAGTAAGGAAAAACAAAGTTCAGTAATGCAATATATATATATATATATATGTATATATATATATAACGATCAAAGAATGGTAAAACCAATCTATGTCACTATAGTCCCAATTCTCAGTTTGTATTCAATATTGTTACTCAGAAAATGCGAAAAAAAGAACAACAAACAAACCTACCTAAACAAGAAACAAGAACAAGAAAAAAAAGTAAAGTCATGCAGCATGACCCCATGAGCGAATTTTTGAAGAAATCTTCGACATTTCAGTCGCTATTGATCGTGTAGAGAAATTTTAGTGTATGATGTTGATAGACAAACATGGAATAAAATTATTAAAAATATTTAGGAGGTGCTCATACTTTATTATTATTAAACTAATCTTATAGTTTTATTACCGATTTTTACAACTAGCGAACGGCATTACTTCGATTTTTGACTGATTTTTCAACTTTGAAATTTTTGAAAACTTGATACATATTCTTATAGGAAATTTTACGCTGATTCCGAAATACCACATGTTAGTATGCTGAAAAAATTATTTCGCACAACAAATCGCAAAAAACAGGCTATTTTGAAATTTTTGACTACATTTTTGAAAATTTCAACCCGAAGATGTAATCCGATCATGCTGGCCAGCGAACTTGAACTTTCGTTTTGTGTCCTTAACATTTTAAAATTTGTTTGAAGTTTCTAGCACAATTCTACGGACAGTTATCGTCTGGAATGACACATATACATGCATATATACATACATACATACATTAAAAAATGCGTTCAACTTCAGAATATGATTCAGAATAACCTGAAACGGATTTCTGCATAAATTTTTTTCAAAAATTCACATTCTACAAATTTTGAGGCGAGAGCAATAGCTTACTTTTCTTCAAAAATTCGCTAAAAAAAGAAAAACAAGAACAAGCAAACAAGAAAAAACTTACCTAATTATGTAATATGGCAATCAGTAATTCACAATATAGACACTTTCAAAAATAGAACTACTTATGTATGTAGCACTAACTAAAATTAATGTAAAGTAACTCACGACTCTTCAAATGAAAAAATATTACTAAGCAAGGGTTCAATACGAGATAGTATATTACTCAATAGAAATAAGGAAGGATGAAATCTGTATCAGAAGCTTTCGGCAGTGCTGTATGGGACAGGAGAGTTTAGTGTCTTGAATATCAAATGTTCAGAAAGAATTCGGTCCCCGAAGATAGAGTTCGGCCTCTGTTTGGCTCAAACATGGTAAAGCATAAAAGAGTATGGATGATAGTTGGGGGATAAAAATTTGATCATCTTATACCAATTTCAACATGCTTGTATTATTGGTAGCTACTGCGCATGCGCCAGTATGAAATCCTTGTAACAAGCTTATTTTCCCCAGTTTTCACCCCATCTGGATGAAATTTTCAGGGAATGTGCTGCTAGGTAGACGGTCCCTTGTCAGTTTCATTGTTGCCAAATCAATACTTCACTCTGCGCATGCGCAAACTGGATGCATAAATTCCATTATGCTCCATTCTTTCACGTCCTATTCGTTCGATCTCGCTCAAATTTGGATGATAGTTGGGGGATGACAATTTAATCATCCCATATAATACATGATTGTATCATAAATAGCTACTGCGCATGTGCCTATGTGAAATCCTTGTAACGACCTAAATTTCCACTGCTTTCATCCGATTTCGATGAAATTGTCAGAGAATACGCGGGTTAGGTTCTAGATGGTCCCCCATCAGTTTCATTGTTGACAAATCAATACTTCATTCGTAATCAATGCAAACGTCAGTTCCATTATGTTCTATTTTTTCACACTCTAGTCGTTCGATTTCGCTTAAATTTGGACGAGAGTTGGAAGAAGATGACTAGATTACCTCATATCAATTTCAACACGATTGTATCATTAATAGCTACTGCGCATGCGCCAATGTGAAATACTTTTAATGACCTTAATTCTGTCAGCGAATGCGCGGTTTAGGTTGTAGATGGTCCAGTACCTTTTTCATTGTTTTCAACTCAATTTCATTGTTTTCTACTCACCAGTTCATTCTGCGCATGCACAAACGTAAATTACATTGAGTATCATGTTTCCGTTTCTTAATTAACCAATTATGACATTTTATGCTACTTCTTGATTTACTGTTTTCAGCTATGGAATTTTTCAAGATCATTTAAAACTTTTCAATGATCTATACATTAACGATAGGTAAAAGAGGAAGCTATGCGCCACACCCAAATTGGCAGACGTTTTATAATGTTGACAAAAGAACAGAACCTTTCCGGTTTGATGGCTCCGGTGGAAAAATGGTACCTACCTCTACCTAAGCTGTTCACTCTGGGACCTGCCGTAAACTGCACAATGTAACAATAGTTTGAAATGTACTTCATATATCATAGGTTTTACTTTTGGAAAGCATTAGAAATCATATGTCATGTCAACGACTTAGGTGGTCCTACTTAAGGTTCCATGTTTACATTCTCGTTTTCGTCGGGAGGGAAGATCCAATGATGACGTGTGAAGAAGGAAGAAACCGCATCTTAAGACGGAAGAAGTCGATGGACTAAGCCTTATTATAAAGTTTCCATAATACGGAATATTGTGTGCATTATAGAGAGAGAAAAAAAAGTGTTGTCGAACAAGCTTAGAGAATAACTACAGAAAGAATCAGGATGTGGGGAACATCCGGGTGGATAGAGGTTTCAAACGCTTGGAAACGGGACAAAGAAATTCGACCTGAATGTGAACCCGGGAGTCAGTAAGAGGCATCATGACCCATGGTCAACCGAACAAAAGTGCAGGAGAAGTGATTTACTGCACGTTGGGTATTCGAGTCCTCTACCTGCCTGATGAGTTTAATATTATGCTTGGTAAGACATAGAAAGACGTAAACCGCGAGCAACCCGACCGGAAAGGCGATGAAACGGCGTTTGATTTAGTGGCTCCATCACGAGTGTGAGATGGACAAAAGTTGCAATGGAGTTTTATGATCAGAACAACGGGAGCGCATTCCTATTTCAATCTGAACGCGAGCGGCCTGTATCACGTACAAAACAGGAAATTACTCGTGGGGGGGAAACCTTTTTTTTCTCGAGGTCTGGCCGTATTTTACAACCTTTATTCTCATGGCACGTGGAGTGATTACTACCTACGTACGACTACATGGAACCATGTTGGTCTTGTCCCAACTGATGTTCAGTGTGGACTTCACGAATGAGCCGCCGAAAAACCGGATAGCCGGGCGAGATGGGCCCCGGTTTTTTTTCTGAAAAAATTTGCAGCGGACGTAATGAACCACAGATTCCGCATTTTTAATGCCTAATATGAAGAAGAATTGCTTTTTTCCAAGGTCAGCTTTTTTGACCATTGCGCATCCTGGAGGAGCATTGGAACATGAGAGGATTGGAACATGTTCTAATTTTTACCTCAACGCGAAAAATGCTAAAACGTAACCCTTGGGAAGGTAACAATCCAATGGAAAACCCCTAGGAGCCACATAACCTTACCAAGACTTAATAAAACTGCATTTCGCCAGAATGCGCTGTTTTAGCGAATTTTTGAAGAAAATTAAGCTTTTGCTCTCGCCTCAAAATTTGTAGAATGTGAATTTTTGAAAAAATTTTACGCAGAAATCCGTTTCAGGCTATTCTGAATCATATTCTGAAGTTTAACGCATTTTTTCATGTACCTATGTATGTATATATGTATGTGTCATTCCAGACGATAACTGTCCGTAGAATTGTGCTAGAAACTTCAAACAAATTTTAAAATGTTAAGGACACAAAACGAAAGTTTAAGTTCGTTGGCCAGCATGATCAGATTACATCTTCGGGTTGAAATTTTCAAAAATGTAGTCAAAAATTTCAAAATAGCCTGTTTTTTGCCATTTGTTGTGCGAAATCATTTTTTCAGCATACTAATATATTCGGAATCAGCGTAAAATTTCCTATAAGAACATGTATCAAGTTTTCAAAAATTTCCAAGTTGAAAAATCAGTCAAAAATCGAAATAATGCGTTTGCTAGTTGTAAAAATCGGTAATATTTGCATGAAACATTGTCCAAATTCAGATTGAACTACTTTTATGGAAGTATCCCTGTATAACCAATCCTAGAACCATGCTGTTTAAAACGTAGGTAGTAGGTGCTTGTTAAAAAAAAAAATAAAAAAATTTAACAAAAAATAAAAAAAAATGTAATCACAACTGATGAGTTTAGGTACTCTGTGAAATATTCCGTCCTCCGATTCTCTCGGTCGCTCTCTTTAATGTTTTACGCTCAACTGTTTTAGGACTTGATGTAGCTTTAATACTGACTGTGGCTTAGAAAATATCAGCCATGAAATTATGAAGAAGTTCTATTTATGTACGTACTAGCACGCAGACCCAAGGCCTCGCTCCGCTCGAAATGTCGAAGATTTCTTCAAAAATTCGCTCATGGGGTCATGCTGCATGACTGGACTTTTTGCACTTATTCCCCCTCAACATCCACAGCTGACCTTGGAAAAAAGCACTTTGCCTTCTTCATATTCGAGCATTAAAAGTGCGAGAAAAAAAACCGAATAAATGTAAGTGTGATACGGCCTTAAAGGAATTTGCCGGCCGAAATGGGCTCCGATAATTAAGTTTTTAACGACTTGTTGATATTACCTATACAAAATGAGCCCTTGTGTTCTTTTATTAGCGAATTTTCTTAGAAAATGAAGCTATTGCAATGGCTCGGAAAATTCAAAAAACAAAATCCAAAACAAAACCAAACGCCCACTCCCGCCGCGCTCTTTTAAACTTTCTTTATTGAAATCCATTTTGAATCATTCTGAAACGAATCTTAGAGTGTAACGCTCTTTCATATATATATATGGAAGAGCGTATATATATTTGTCATTCCAGACGATAACTCTCCTTAGCATTGAGATAAAAGTTCCGTTCTTGCGCCAAAAAATCAAGCATTTCAAACGAAAGGATGAGTTCGTTGGCCAGCAATTTTTTTGCACATTAAATTGGTGAAAGTTAAAAAAAAAAAGTAGTATAAAAATCACTAAAAATGGCGAAAAACGGCTAAACATCGTTAAATTGATATTTTTTGGTAGAACATTGCTCAAATAAAGTTGATTAACTATAAAATAGAACATTGAAAAATTGGTGTGCACAATTATGCTGAAAATGCTGAAAAATTAAATATCATTAAAATGTGCTAAAGAATCGATGAAAATTCCAAAAAAGTTAAAAATCGAAAATTTCTTTTTGAATCGCAGAATATTATTTAGAACAAGTTTTTTGCCATACGGTTGATAGTTATCCAACACCTTAACCAGCAGCACGGGCCAATACAAACCTGCTGTTGGAAAAGTAAGCTAGGCGAGTAGCCTGGTTCTACCTTTGTACTTCCATCATATTGTGTCTTTATTGAAATAAATCTATCTATCTACTGCCATAATCGGGATTCCAATCGCTTTTCCTCATACCACAGAGGCGCCAGTTACAGGGAAATCGATATAAAACCGTCAACGGTAGACATCAACAAGGCAACTAACATTTTTTTGTCCATAACGTTACAAAGGTAGCGGCACCGAGGACCCTGTAGAACTGCATAAAACGGCGATGATCTCTCGCTTTGGTACCTACTTGGAAACAAGATTGGCTTCTTCATAAGGCCGGCAAGTTTATTGCTCCTCTTCTCAATATAGTCGGATGTCCCTCCCAATCATGCCGCGTGAGATACTACCGCCGAGGGACGGCAGTATTTAAGTGAATTTTTTTCCTTCCCTTGGGTGGCTGAGGCGATAATGCGAGGTGGAGAGCTGGCGCGGGGTGTTTATACCTCGGGAAGCGATATGTTTCTGATCCTGATTCACGGTCGCTCGTCATGACGGGGGAGACGAGTTTTTGAGCGGGGAGTTCTCGCAACCCCCGGAGGAAATTGAACGCCGCCTGCGGAATAACACAAAACTATTGGAGGAGTGCAGGATCCACAAAATCTCCAGAATCCCCGTACATCGTTGTACATAGTTTTCCCCCAATTTCTTTATTAGGAAAATACCTAATATAACAACTGAGCTTAGCCCAACAATTTAATTTACAGTGAAACCTGGCTACGAGTATAAGGAACCTGGATGTAAGGAAAAACCCTATGTAAGCAAGAATTTTCGCGGTCCCTCCCCCTTGGAAGCCAAAAACCTGCATGTATGGAAGTTTTTTACCTCCATGTAAGGAAGATGATTGAAGGGAACCTGGATATCCATATCCAGCCATCCATAAGCCAGCTCAGACCTCTGTGTGAGCAAGTTTTCAAGTGTCAATATTGATTGTTATTCGATTGTCACTTGAACGACGAGGATTCAGATGAACTAAGAGAATTCCATGACCTGGAGAATCGCGTCAAGATGACAACGGTTGAAAAGCAGACGAAAATTTCCGATTTTTTCGGGCAGCCCACGCAATAACATCCATCTGAATTTTTTATTTTCTTGAATTTGTTTACCCAATATATTTTTACGCTGTGTACATTTGCGTACTCCGAATTAAAATTGCATACTTTCAGAATGGCATTTTCTTTCCAATTTCCGAGAACCTCTACATAAGGAATTTTATTAGCAATCATTGCGCTTGAGCGAAACTATATCAATTGACACAGGCAAAACTCCGAGTCTAATGTTATTTTCAGAGATTGTGTGGGATAGCTTCTAGGTGGCCCCCTATAACTTTCATTGCCGTAATATAAATAGTGCGCATGTGTACGCGATTTCTATTGGTCCGATTTCGTTCAAACTCGAGGAGTAGATGGGCATTTATGCTCCGGAAAAATTCCCTATGAATTATAATACGATTGGTGGGAAAATAACTAGGTATATTGCTTCAACTAATTCTATACGTCCATGTTACAATATGTGAGGAAGCTGTACTGCCCACCCAACTTGGCTGACGTTTTTCCATACCGAGAAAGAACCACCATTGATTGATTAAAGATCCATCGAAGGCTATACCGCCTGACGTTATAATAAATATATACCCGCTATGAATTTCAACATTGTTGTTTAACACCCATTCGGTGCGTCATTCAAAAGTATTTACCAATTTAGATTCCGCTGGAGTGGAATTCCCCCAGTCGGTCGGTTGATCTTTATTGTCAAGACATAAAATTCACAGTTCACAACCTAAATAACGATAAAAATCGGCCATCGTTGGTCCTCAAGGCAATATACTCGTACCTCTACAGAAAGAGAGAAAAAAAATGCACTCCGCGGGGACCTTTTGTGGCGCTGTCCAGTCGGTGGACACCACTTTGTTGCCTGAGCTTTTGTTGAGGGCAGGAAGTTCTGTCTCCGTCTTCTGTGCAAAAGAGATTCCCAAGTTTTTTTCTTTCTTTCTACATTGAAACTGCTCTGTGTTGTGGTGGAAGAAAAGTTGTTGAAACACCTCAGCTCTACACGCTCTTTTTCAATGAAACAAATGTTGAGGGCTCTCTATGGACATTTGACCCCGATATTAAAAGGTAGCCAAATTAGTAAGGGCCACTTTCAACAACTTATGTAACTTGAGTTTGGCCAAACTCGAGGATCAAAACAGTGTTGGGCATAATCTTATCTTCGAATACGAATACGATTATCGCGATAATTATTCGTCGATTATAGTATTCGTCTGTCGGCGATTTCAATGGGCGTCCCTCCGTAATATGCGAAGCCTTGCTAATTTTACCTAACTTCAGAGGGACGTCGTTAAAGCGAATTCAACGATTGTAGCTCAGCCATTTGTCTCAAATCTATTTCAATAGGCCGTCCCTCTGAAGCTTGGTAATATTAGCAAGGCTTCGCATATTACGCGTTCGTGCATTCGTTGTAATCGCCGACGACGAATAGACGAATACGAATATAATCGCAGTTGACTCAGAATCAACGAATAATTATCGCGATACAATCGTATTCGTATTTGACGATAAGATTATGCCCAACCTGGTTCAAACATTAGCGTTTTTCACCAACCCAGTACCTACTCGTTTGGAACAACGGAGATTTCTTAACGGAGTTTAGGACACACTTTCTAACGTTAATTTATTTGTACAGTCAAAATTATAACAAGACTAAAAAAAGGCCTTTCTGTCCTTAAATTAGTTTTTTTTAAATGTATTAAACTCCAACGTTTCTCTACCCAGACTTTCATGATTCTTTTTTGTTCAACTAGGAATTTGGTCTAGTTGCGGATCGCATTCCAGGATTTCAATTATTATGAAAGGGGGCGAATGGAGTTGATAGTATAAATTAAATTTCAGATTTACTTAAATTCAATTATCAATTTGTTTTGGAACTTATGACAAGAGTTTAAAATTTCTACTTTAGTTATGATGTAGGTGGGCAGAGAAACGTCTACAGTTGAGCATTGAACAAATTTTAGTTTTGCGCATATGCCCTATAGTTATTTCTCCACCAATCGCGATAGAATTCATAGGGAATTTTTCATACATTACTCTTATCCTTTGAATCGAGTGCACTTCTTATCATTGAGTTTCATGCCAATTTACGCATTCTGCGTCCCATGTCGTGTATTCCACCATCGTCCATCTCATCTCTGTTTCGATTTCGTTCATCCTAGCTATGTAATTGGGTATATGTTTCAAAAATGCCCTATGAATTATATCGCAATTGGTAGAGTAATAACCATTGCGCAGCGAGAAATATCGATTGACCGAAAAACTCCGAGTCTAATCGAACGATTTTGATGACTTTTCAGGGATTTCGGGATATTCTTGTCTAACTTTCATGCCACTTCTAATCACATCACGATGTATTTATAATTCTGATAGTTTAACGCATGAGCAAATGTTAATTTATTTATAACGTCGATTCCTTATCATCTATTAGACTGATTTCACATTTCACAGACAAAACTCCGAGTCTAATGGAGTGATTTTAATAACATTTTCAAGGATTGTACGGTTTAGTTCTTGGGCGATCCCCTATGAATTTCATCGCCGTTCGGATGTGGAAGTAGATAGTCAGGTGCACATGCGTAAACGTTATATATTCTATTATTACGTCGACTCATCAATCATTTCGATTTGACTTTGTTCTCATACTAGACTAATTCTATACGTCCATGTTACAATTTGAGAGGAAGCTGTACTGCCCACCCAATTCGGCAGACGTTTTTAAATTATTTTTTCATAAAAGAAACAAGTGTAGTAGGTACACAGAGGGGGCATTTGTTTGATGTTGGTGGTGCGTGGGTTTGAGAGATTTCCTAGTATTTGACCACCAGTGTACCAGAAAGGATGAGCCTTTGTTGTGGAAGTCAGCATGTTTATTGAAGAAGCGATGCCTCCAGAAGATACAGGTGTGACAGCTCCAGGGCTCGGCTTTTGTAACTGCAGCGGATTAGGCCACTTTTAAGACGGAAAAAGAAAAAAAAAAAAAAAACTATTTTGACTTGGCAACCTCTTACAAATGCTCATGAAAAACTATCACTTATCGTGGTCCACTAGCTCTGTGTGGTCCTTCTTTGAAAGTCGCTCTGTAACGTTTCAACATAATCCTGTCCGTGGTAGTCTGTACTTGTCACTTTCTGACAGGCAGCCTTCCACTTAGACGCATCTCGGGGACAACAAGTGTGTTATGGGTTGGTCCAGGTTCAGGTAAGCCACAGTCCTATTTTCTATTTTGCTCTTGACTTTTCTCAAGAACGACAACTGAACTGTCAGGGTCTCACTTTCGATACTCGAGTAAATAAAGGGTAAACTTATTTCGGGCTATTAACTGGCAACGTTCCTCTCTTTTTCTTCAAACTCTTTATACTTATACACACTAGACCTCAAAGAGGAAAAATTAAACATATACTAGTGGCCGATTGGGGCATAAGGAAATGCCCTCGGAAAAGCAAATCTACCTAATTTTGGAAACCTCGAGTTTTTTCAATCGGGAATTGGTTTCAATGAGAACCAATATTTTCTCAGAATGCAAGAACAGCATAACTGCAACAAGATCTCACCTTTTCACCTGCGTAGTCAATTTTACTTTTACTTTTCAAATTAGGGGAGAAAACTATGTTTTAACGTTTAAAAACATTGTTTTCTCAATGAAATCGAGGGTTCTCTAGAAAAATTAAGTTCTACGAAAATACGAGTTTGGGGTCGGTTTCTAAGCTGTCTCGATGATCGGTTTCTGCGTTTCTCTTTTTTTAGGCTGAATTGAATGGTAACACTGGCATACCTCCCCAAACTCGTTATAACCAGGTTTTAAACTTTAACTCACAAATTTGAGTTTATTTGATGTATAAATTTTATGTTTTAGGGGTGAAACTAGTTAGCTAAGTGTAAAATTCGGTTATAACGGGGTTTGAGAGATGCGAGTGAGTGTTACAGCTTGATCAGCTTAAAAAAAAAAAAAAAAAAAAAACGTAGAAACCGATCCTTAACCTTGTATTTTCATTCATGGTAATTTTTCAAGAAGACCCCATTTCATTTAAAAAAAAAAAAAAAAAAAAAGTTTTTCAACATTGAAACTGGTACATTAATAGTTTTCTTTCCTAATTACCCAAAAAAATATTTACTACACTGTTGGAGGCAGTTTTAACCGTTTTTGCATCCTAAAAAATATTAGTTCTCATAGTTCAATTCCTGGCTGAAAAAACTCGAGGTTTCCCAAATTTGGTAAAATTTGCTTCTCAGAGGGCTTGTTTATGTCTCAAACCTTAATTCTTAAAATAGGTCAGGCCATATCCAGTAGGAAATTTAATGCTCTTTCCAACGGTATCCTCAAATTTGAATTTTAACAGCAAATTGAGGGAGTAAGATCATTTTAGTGACAAAAGGTAGAAAAAACAAAAAAAAAAAAATCTTAAAAAATAAATTGAGTACTCAAAAACTAAGGGGAAAAAAAAAACTTTCGATCAGAAATGAGCTCGACAATTGACTCCTACAGTTTGGTGGACCCGTTTTGTGTTCACCCTGTATACTCGTAGAAGATTCCTATTGTTACCTACTCAAGGATCACCTAGGGATAAGATATAGGTATACATACTCAGTAAAAAATGTCTCCCACACATAGATGCAAGGTTGTGATAAAAAGATTGGATTTTGCCAAGAAGCAGGTGTTGGAACTGTTTTATTTTTTATTTTATTTTTTTATACTGATGCGATAAATTCAACCTTAATTGGACAATTGGGAAAGACCAGAATTCAGCGGAAGAAGGAAATGACATGATAGAAGTAAAACTCTACTAAAAATCGCCTTATGGTCAACAGACCCTCCAGAATGACACAAAAGCCTGACGAATCAATGAAATTACCTCCACTAGAAGTGATAATACAAAAAGAGGGCCAAATAGTTATTAATAAAATCAATTTATTAATAGAATGCAATTTATTAATAGATTTTAATCAATATTAAAATCAATTAGCAGAATGGTAGAAAATAAATAATCATTTTATAGCAAAAAAAGTTAATAATAAAATTCTCACCCAGTTAATAATAAAATGTTACGTAATGTTGAATGTTAGAATTGTGATTTGTTTGGATGTTTACAATTTAAAATTAAAAGTACCTATTTATAATTTAGAAGAGAAAAAATTTTCATTTCAAGAGTTTAAGTAATTGATGTATGTAATATGAGTGAGTATCAGTTAGGTGGTCTGCATAATCGTAAGCTCGCATCTCAAAATCAGAAAACATCTAAAATCAATCCTTTTGTTAAAATATAGGTCCTTTAGTTAGAAATTAGGTCAGGCTAACGTGTATAGTTAGGTAGTCTGGATACTCGCTAGTCGCATCTCAATATATTTTTATTTTTTTATTTAGTGGTTTAAGACGCCCTTCAACCAAAGGGTCATTAGCGGCATTGAACAAGGTGTCCAAAGGGACACTGCAAGTGGCACGATTCCAAGGGGGGCCATACTACCCTCCACCACCAAACGGAGTGCCATCACGACTCCACTGGCAAATTGGAGGAGGACAAAAAGGGGTACAGTGATGACCACTGTTTAGCCCCTAGAGTGTGATAAAAAAACCTCAAAATAAAATAATACAACTAAGACTAGATCTAGAATAGGCTAATTACTAAATATATGTCTCTATTATAATCGCCAAAGTGAAATAAAACTATGACTAGATTGTTAAAAATATATCACAGACAGATATCAAAGTTCGTAGTAAGCTCAGCGGCTCTCAGGTGGTACGACAACAGGGATTGGATCTTGTCTGGATCTTCAACTACATCAAACTCAACCCACTGGGGGGCCATGCTGGACTCGGAGGTCCATAAGGTATGGGCAGTCTCCAGGAAGTGGCGGATGGACAGATCACCCCACACCTTCCGCACACAAATCTCGAGTCCTGCGCTAAGAGGTGTCTGAGTAAGACGGGTATGGCCAGTGCAACCCGGTTGACCACTATTCGGTCCCTCCTGGAAGTTGGGTACGAATAGGCCCACGGGCACAAGTCTGAAGGACACCACGCAGACCAGTGACCTCAACCTGCCATTGCTCTGCATCTCAATAATGTATATTGAAATCCTTTTAATAACTATATATCAGAATCTGTAGTTGGAGGGAATGAACTTTGGTTCTTTGAACCTTACAAATACAATCGTCCGCTTATCGATACATTTTGATCAGACTGCGGCCTGTCTACAAGTCTCTATATTGCGCTATAATTTACCTGATTGCCTATGATAGTGCTTATCGGCTTCATCTGGAAGAAGAATGTACCTACTCAGCAATTCTGAGAATATTTTAGCGTTGTGCGTATTTCGTTATCCGTGTGTTATAGAGAAAATACGGTTTGATATCGCCACCTCCCTCGTTAAGGAGCACTCGCCCGGGAGCAGTTGCTGAGTTGTCACGTTGAATAGCTAAGGGAACCTGTACAGCGACGAACTTTTATGATGTGACCAGAGAAAAACGAGGTTTGCGACGGCCAAAGGAAGTATTGATTCATGAACTGAGGCAGGAAGAAAGGGTCGTTGGAGGTCCGTGAATCAGCTGACGGTCCATTGCAAGCGTCTCGCTCCCCGGCAAACACCTCTTTTCCACGGCATCTCTCCCAGAACCATCAAGAACGGGTTCCCAGATAAAATGTGGGAACTGTGCCTACTTTCTAAGTTCAAATATATACCAAGAATATGAAATGAAAACCACTCGCCAGTGTACTTCACTCTGTAAGCAGCAATTCCTCACGATGTCTAACACACCTTATGCGGCATTTGAAACTGTTGATGAAAGGTAAGGAACTGAACTCGGATCATAGTGGGGAATTGTCCTCCACTCCAGGTCAAAACTCAAAGTTCACTGAAAGTTATTGTTATTAAAATAACCTTTTTATTCTGTTCTAATGATGTACATGATCTCGCTCGGTGAGCTCCTACTAGCTATAGGTAAATGGTGTCATTTCAAGTTACTATCTCGTGGTGCGAACGTCTCCACTTACACTGGCAAACAATGTATTACGAACAATATGGTGCAAAATGTTCAGTTTTTTTATAACAAAAATATACTTTTTTATCCTGGATACTGTCCATCATGGTGAGTAAAATAACGTGTTATTTCTAAAGTTACCCAAAGATTTTCTTTTAAAAATTATTGTTAATTGTTTTAACCCCAGATTTTTCAACATCATGCATTGTTTTCAAGATACTGTTAGTTTTGACTGGAACACGGTTGAGTAACAAGTTTTGTTCTGACAGGTAGAGAAATTATGTAGCAAACATATTGCGCAAAAAAAGGTGCTCGAAGCCCTATATTGTGATCAAACAAATTTAGTAATTCGTTAAATAGGAAAATTTTACCTGTACGTTATTAATATGGGGCATACATTTTATAAATGATAGAAATAGGACCATTTATCTAACTAGTGGAAGGAAGCCCTCCAAGTCTGATGGGTACCGGTTGTTCTGGTGCTGAACACATGATTTATCTTAATGAACTCGTTTCAATGAACTTCGACTTGTAAGGTTTGATCCCATTCAATCCACTCTGCGACGTTGACAGCTGTACTTTTCTTCCCGATCTAGCGAGTATTTGCTGAAATATCTGTTCCAAAATGGAACCCTGAATTTTGTAATTTTTCGTCAAGTATATACATATATATTTAAGTGTATACAGGGTGATTTTGCAATCGAAAACCCCACCACTCTCAGCTTTCTTAGTAAATGTGTCAGGAATCACAACATTCAATTGGCAACCCTCCTAATTTTTAGCGTAGATAGGTCATATTTAACATAGAAATATGATATTTGTGAGCATGTGCACAGTGCACGCTAGCTTTGTTGTTTTAAAGGAGTACAAAACTTTTTTTTATTGCAGTTCCGAAATCTATATGAAATATCATGGAAAAATGGTCCATCACTCGAATTTTTGAGTGCTCAGAAACGGGCGCATATCGCGCGTAGCCACATGAGATGCATGATTTTGGGGTTTTTTCTCACGCTTTATCACCTAGGTAGTGATGTTTATTGATTGATAATAGCAATACCACCTCGGTGGGGGGGTTAAAACAATAAAAAAATAAAAGTCTGTCAAGTTGGGAGTAGCACATAGCTTCCTCGTGTACACGAATGTATAGATCATTGGAACGTTTTAAATTATCTTATGATTCTATAGGTTCCTCTGGTTGAAGGAAATAGTAAAATAAGAAGGAGTATGTTTTCAGACGACTAGTGCGTGAGAAAATTATGCTTGATGGAATTTACGTTTGCTGATGCGCTGAGTGAAATATTAATTAGGAAACAATGAAACTGATGGGGGACCACCCAAACTCTAACCGCACATTCCCCGAAATGTTCACCAAAATCGGACGAAAACTGTGAAAACTAAGCTTGTTACTAGATTTAACATTTGCGCAGGCGCATGAGCTACTATTGATCTAATCAGTTTTAAATTTATGTGAAATGGTCTAATCGTCCTCTCCCAACTATCCTTTAAATCAAAGCGAGATCAAACGACCTCATGAAGAAATTATGCTTTAGGGATCAATGGATCTGATAGGAGACCATTTACACTCTAATCCACACATTCCCTGAAAATTTCATCATAACGGATGGAAACTGTGGAAATCAAACTTGTTACAAGGATTTGCTGACACACGACAGACAGACACGGAAACAAAAGTTGTTCAGAATGGTCTACAACGTAAATGCAAGTAGAGTATTTGATTTTGAAGTCAAAAATTTGTTCATCTCTCGAAAGTGAAAACAATGCTCCGCTACATTTAGGTGGACTAAGATGAAACATATTGGAAAGTAATGGATGCATTACAGGGACGTCCCTATGAATAGATTGTATATAATTTTGGTGAGGGGGAAAAACAAAAAACATGATTTCTCGGAATCCCTTCTCCCCTCCTACACCATTCCACCCCTTCACCGACGGTAAATTTAAAATTTCCGAGGTTGCTTAACTAGACTAAAATTTGGATCGAACAAACAATACAAACAGTCACGAAAAGTCTGATGAATAGTCACGATTAATCGTTATAACCCCCTCCATTCACCCCCTTCCATCACGAAATTTAATACTCCTGTTACATATTCCAAAACTAGACCGAATTCAAAGTTGACCAAAAAAAGAATCATGAAAATCGGACGAGAATAGTTAAACCATCATGATGTATCAGTAAAATTCCATAACTAAACCGAATTCAAAGATGAACCAAAAAGGTCAGTCATGCTGCATGATCGTAGAGCGACTTTTCTAAAATTTCCTATCGTATTGTAATATGTCAAATTGCATAGAAACTTGAGCTATTTGAGTATAAAGAACTTGTTTAAAACCAATTTTATGGCAAAATGACGGCTACAATACTAATTCTGAATCTGCGATTTAAAAAAGATTTCGAAATTGTAGCTTTCTGGTGAGGTTTATCTATTTTCAGCTAATATTAATGAAATTTAAGTACTTTTTTGGAACAAATTTTATGATGTTTTCGTTCGTTGTTGATAAACTTTATTTGACTTGAAGATTGGTTAAAAATATAAATTTAACGATTTTTAGCGATTTTTTAAGTACATTTTTTGAAATTTGAACAATTTAATGAGCTCAAAAAGTGTTGGCCAACGAACTTTTCCTTTCGTTTGGAAAGCTTGATTTTATGGCGCTAGAACGGAATTTTTATCATAATCCTAAGGACAGTTATCGTCTGGAATGACATAACTACAAACACACATGATACCTATGTACTTATGAAAAAGTTAAACTCTCGGATTCGTTTCAGAATGTCTCAAAACAGAATTCAATGAAGAAATTTCTCGAAAATTTTGATTTTAAAACTTTCCGAGCCATGTCAATTGCTTTATTTCCTAAGAAAATTCGGTAAAAGAATCACAAAAATGAGCTGAGCAGCATCGACAAAATTTGTATCACACACACACACTCTCACACCCACACACACACACAGATTCACTTCATGAATAACAATGTGTATGTATATTTATGTAACCTTCTCCTACTTCCTCCTAAATTAGACAGACGTAGGTAGGTTTGTAACGAACAATACTATTTTTGTTTTAAAAACATTCCGTTAGTTTTTATTGTAAATAGAATGTGTCAATTTTATCTCATCATACACCAATGGTTTATTTCACGGATTCGGTCATAGATTGATCTGAAATGGAATTGTATGAAGTTATTTTTTTTCTCATACTTGGGTTGTACCCCACCCCCCTGGATCAATTCCAATAGGTCGTCCCTCTCTTTATAGAAGCCTTGCCTGTAAGACATAGCTTCACAGGGACGTAATAAAAACGACATGAATAGCTCTTTTCCCCATTCATTTTCTCACAGCGTAAAACATCAAGCGTACACAAATTGAGTTTTTGCAAAACTTTGTTAACTATATAATGTCTTACATTCTTAAAAACCAGCATAAATACTTGAAAGGACAGCATAAGTGCTAGGAATATGAACATTAAGCACAAGGGCTGACGACATGCTATTAGGAAATCAATTGAACGTTGCTTAATAGGGCCGGGGCACCGAAGAAAAGAACAAAACCTGCCATAAAAAGACAGTTGGGGAAAAAAAGGGCTTAGGGCTGACCATGCACGCAAAGACCTTGGCACGGTAACTATGAACTCAAACGGCTTTACGATCTTAATAAACATTTAACGGTCGCCAGCTTGGGAGCAATTGTGTAACATTTCACTCACACAGGCGTAGACAGTGGGCATTGTTTCATGGGTTCTGTCAGAAGTTCAGAAATGGATTTTATGGGGTTCTTTCTTCTAACAGTCCAAATCAGTTCATCCAACTCAAATCAAATCCATAAGGATTCACCATTTCAACGATCTATATTTTTGTTATCTTCAGTAGGTAGGTTCCTACTTAATTAAATATCGTTACATTGAGATCAGGGGGACTGGTATGGTAAAGTGTAGATGTTTTAATTAATTGCATTAATTTGCCCTCTGCAGGTGTCTATTACTACGCAGGCTTTTTGATGTCAACCATCGGATCTGCAATTTGAAATGGACCTCCTTTGTAATACCAAGAACTCAATATCACTGCACACTGATCAGCTGTGGGGTCTCTGATCCTAATTTGTTTTTTAATCGATGATACTGAAACCTGAATGTAGCTCCTTTAACGTATGGAGGGACTCAGATCAGCTTCGGAGCCTCTAGGGCTAATTTCTTTCCTAATCGAATCACGTGCTGTTATTTAGATGGAGCTCCTTTGATACTCCTCGGATACTATGCGAGGTCCGGAGGCGAACTGATCAGCTGAGGAGCCGCTGAACCTATATTCTTTCCTTACTTATCGACCCTTTTTTAACATCAACTGTGAAGCGTAAAATTCAGGGGTCTTGGTACTGTAAATGTATGGACCGTTTTGGAGGCACAAAGGCACGGTGCGCCATGCAATAATCATTATATATTACATATGGGGTTTAATAATTATATACCAATGACGTGCGTAGAAGGGCTTTCAATTACAGAAATAATAAAGTCTCCTTTGGGACACATTGAAAACAATAGAGACTTTTTGCAGCCACCAAGAGGTGGCCTACTACGTACCGTATTCAGCGAAATGGTTAATGCGCATGCGCGACGTACAAACAGCCGGGCGTCTCGTCATCACACGCCGTGCAAAACCGCAATCCTACGTTCTTCCATGACGGCTTCTCCACTACGAGTTCACACCGTGTTGAGCTACCTAACCTGACACTTTATGAACAGTACCATACTTATTTACTTCTTGTCGGTGTCTCAGCCCTCAGTGTTACTTTTTCGATTTACTTTTTCATTCATATTCATATGATCTTACCTTATCAATATCATATATATAACATCATACCTATACATATGACCGTTCTGGTTGAGGTGCGGCTCAAACTATTGAATAAAAAATAAAATAAATCGTCACATAGCAGTCTGTATCATGTAATTACCGCATCCAATAAGTATATCATTCTGCCATTTTTCGATAATGGATGAACCCATATCGCCTGCTTCGGCTTTTCAATGAAGGGTTGATTAATGGAAGGGATATGGACGAAGCTTTTGATAGACATACCTATCACAGTTAAAATATGTGGAGAGGAGGGTTCCGGTGTGAGAGGTTTGGCGAGTTCAGCTCAGAGCAACAGACAGACGAAGAGATCGTTTTAATGTTAAGAACTCAATGGGGCACCTACCTCTATTGCTAAATTTATTGGAAATACAGATGGAAATCATACTGCCTGGATGATACCGGATATTTCAGTTTGAATGAAGAATATGTTCAGTTGACGGGTATGAAGAAACTATAGGTAGGTACCGCTCACAAACAACTTCTCATTTTTAGCGAATGTTAAAAAATATTTTCAGCTATACTCAACTGTATTTGTTCTGATTTTAATTGGCTGATTTATTTGTTACCTTGGTTGTCCGATTCGGAACCAAGGTTGATCGGAATGTCAGTTGGACAGCAAAGAGCCTTTGACTTCAATGGTTCAGCCATTTAATTTTCATAAACTTCAAGCTTCAAGTCACTAAACGTCACTTCTACGGTCGTCGCGGTTGTCACAAAACCGTGCAAAAAAACAAAAGATCCAGTTAGCATCCATGTGCTCGCCTTATCTCGGGGATACGGTTTGGACGGTTTTGTTCATGGGACGACTGCAAAAAGTCTCTAATTACGTGGCACGGAGACGCACTAATCAGCTGTGGGGCCTGAGCGACCAATTTTTTTCCCAATCGACTTAAAATGACGAAATTTGAAATGGAGCGCTTCTCGAACACGTCGAATACATTTACAAGTTATGGAGGTTCAGATGAGGGACCTCAAAGGCTAAATTCTGTCCTGGTTGATTCCAGTGCTGAAATTTGTAATAGAGCGCTTCGGAATGCTAGAAAACAATTTTATTAAATACGGAAGACAACTAAGACTGTTTTTCCTCTAATCGACCTACTGAAGTACATTAATTTAATTAATGTGAAAAGAACATAGTTTTAAAACAGTATGCAGTCTATGCAACCCTTCTACTTGATAGGAGATGACTTAGTCATAGATCGTTTCGTTCCTCAACTTCACTAAAAAGCGTAAAATTATGGGGTCCTGGTGGTGTAATGCCCATTCGGGCCCGAGTTTTGATAATAAATTAATATATAGGTATGAACGGGGTTTAATAATTACGTATAAGGGTTTGCAGAAGGGTTATCTAATACATAAATAATAAATCTTGGATTTATGGTTGGTTCGATTTTCATCCCTTGATCTGTGGGGTAATTTGGGGGAAGTTTGTCCTACCAAAACCCTAATCCATCTCATCAAGGGCCGTCAGCTCCGGGACGCATGGCAAGTTCAGAAAATGCTGGATACTCCTATTTTCCTTCTCTTGCGCTGATTTGAAAGGGAAATGAGAAGGTATAAAGTAATAAATTAAGTGGAGTGGCAACTTCTAAAAGGTCAACTACATTTATTATTATAGGTACTCAGATAATTTTCAATTTGTTATGTAAATATTCGTGCCTATGTTCTGTGGCATTCAGGAGTCCCTGGAAACTTGCTGAGTCTTTAAACTCTAATTTTTCCAACCTAATACCTCTGTAGATTCACTTTTTCGTTTCCTGGTTGATTTACCGGACGCGACGCGACCGAGGAAATTTGCGGAACGTTTCTTGAGGTGCCGGGGCAGGGCTTGAGAGGATACCAGAGAGACTTCTGTGTTAGTGATGTAGGACGTATGTTGGGCTTACCGCTTGGCTTGAAAACGGCTTTCTGCTCGATCCTGGATTTCAACTGGGCACCGAATCGCTCGTGAAGGGCCTCCCTCCTCCACACACCCATATTGTTTGGGCTGAGTTTGGGGAGGAATATCCTCACTCAGACGGAGGTAGAGCTGTAAGAGGGCAGGACAAATTCTATGCCCTCAGGCCTGCTACCCGTCAGGCATCTGAATGACAGACGAAGGGTCCAGTAAATGGTAATCTCCCATCTCAAAACCGGTTCCACGTGGTGGGGGGAGCCCCAGGTACCGGACACTGGCACTATGCCAAAGTGTCACCAGCCTGCCCCCTGATGAGGTAGATTCGTGGTGGTAGTGGGTGAGCACACCCCAGCCTTGGACACAGGGGCCCAGGGTGCTTAGGGGAAGAGATCACATCACTATGGACTTGTACCTGTAAATGTGTCTCGGCATGTAAGTTTTGCTATAAACTTGGATACCAGCTCCCTTAGCTGGGAGAAACTGCTAGAAGGAACCTCCACCTGCAGTGCAATGGCTTGTAGGTAACTTGCAAGGAAAGCTCCGAGCAAGGCTTTGAACGGTGAGTCATACCGTTCCTCCCCCCTCTTTGAGGGCGAGAGTTGTGTCCCTTGTGCTTGCCGGCGGGGGGAGAAGCGCAGTCCACGAGGGTTAGGCTCTATTAAACAAATGTCAACCTTCAGTAAGAAGTGGGATCTCTCTTATGATCCTGGGTTTCCATCAGCAGCATTATCACATTGACTAGGTATGGGTTGCTGTCTTCAACTTCCATCCGTCATGGCTTTTAGGTCCACAGGCGCTGAAGGAACTGGATTATCCTGTGACCGGTCAGCTTCCGACTACTCCCTCGACGTAAACCTCACTCCTCCAATGGGTACACAACTTTCTACAAAAAACCACGAGCTCTGCTAGTAAAACA